>OX336401.1:89324179-89886679 GCA_946902985.2 Meconema thalassinum
AGATTTGTGGATTCACAAACTCGGTTGGGATGACCCCCTTCCAATGGAAATCACGCAAGCTTGGCTGAACATTTATAGCAATTTGCCTGCGATTTCTGAGATTTCTACTCCACGTTTGATTAAGCTTGCTTCAGAAATCAAATCTATGCGACTTCATGGCTTTTGCGACAGCAGTCAGCAGGCCTATGGAGCTTGTCTCTATTTATTGTCAATTGATACCTACGGCGTCGTCACTTCCCTCTCCAGTCATGCTTTCGTTGTAGCCTTTACTCGCTTCTGCAGTAGAAGGGGCGTTCCCACTCAAGTGTATTCCGACAATGGTACCAACTTTCAAGGCGCACAGTCTGACCTTGCTGATCTTGGTACGTTGCTCTCCTCTGCAGATTTTCAATCTGTTGTTCAAGATTCTACGTCATCGCTACTAATTCAGTGGCACTTCATTCCTCCTAGTTCTCCGCACTTTGGTGGAATTTGGGAGGCAAACATCAAATCTTTGAAATCTCATTTAATAAGAATCATGAAGGCTCAAGTACTTACGTATGAAGAATTGACCACTCTCGTGGTGCAAATTGAAGCCATTCTAAATTCTAGACCCATTTCGCCTATGACTGAGGATCCTACTGACTTGTGCTATCTCTCGCCAGGTCACTTTCTTGTTGGACGACCTTTGAATGCCTTGCCCATTCCTGACGCTTCTGAAGTGCCCATCAATAGGTTGTCTAGATGGCAATTACTTCAACAGATTATGACTTCATTGTGGCGTAAATGGTCCACAGATCATTTACTCTCCCTTCAACAACGTCGCAAGTGGAACCGTATGTCTCCTAACCTCAAGGTTGGCACGCTTGTGCTTATTATGGACGACAATGTTTCTCCTACTTACTGGCGACTTGGACGTATTCTTGAGGTTCATTGTGGTAAGGACGGCCTAGCTCGTGTGGTCTCTCTACATACCACCTCTGGACTCTTGAAACGTCCCATCGTCAAGGTGTCTCCCTTGTTGCCGCAGAACTAAACACTCTTGTATTTTCATAAACAACCTGCCTGTTGTTTCTGTGCGGGCAATATGGTTCGGCCACTGTCTTGGCAAACCAGTTTTTGTGTTTCCCCATTTGTTTCCACTCTGTGTGGTTGTACATATCTGTATTATTTGTTTTCATTGTATTTATTCATTGTCAAGTTAGTTTTGTTTCTGTTGATTAGTTGTCATGATTTATTTGTTTTGATTGCATGTAGTATTCCCACTGCCGTGTTTCCAGTAGGATATTTTGGCTTAGAAGGTAATTTTGTATTCTAAGTTGGCCACATTGATTCTTCTTTAACTTGTTTTTGAACTCTACTGTGATTGGCAGCTTTCGGCCTATCAGAGGCCTCTAATTTGTTTTTTGAACTCTCTACTGTGATTGGCTGCTTCCAGCCTATCAGAGGCCTTCTTGCTGCTTGTAGCGACCAATCACGTGTTTTTCTTCTTCGTTGTTCTCTAAGTGTGTAGCCATGACAATGTTGTGCTTCAACGCTGGTTGTGATATATCAACAAGTATCCAGCTAATCATTTCTATAATTGGTGCTATCTTCATATTAACTGTGCTTAGCAATCATGTCCTATGCACATGATTCATATTTTGTTAGGGCAGTGACATTACGGTGATTTTCGATCTCATCATCACCATGCTTGATGTTGCTACGCGTCATGTCGACGAATTCTTCAATCCGCGGCGTCGGATAGTTTGTTGTAATGTGTTCACTTCTATCTTCATTTACTGCCTAACAATTTGTCTTCACGCGTATGAATAATGATGATGCTTCGTGTGATAAGTAATTCATCGTGTCTGGAAGCATGTTACAAGGCCAGGCATCATCACTAATTGGAGGTTGACGCTAGGCTAAACTGCTTTATTATTGTGACAATACCACGCGATTGGCATATCCCGGTATTTGTATGATAGCAACTATTTTAACTTCCTGCAACATCACTGGAATGGAAGTTGACGCTGGGTTTAACTACTTTACTATTGTGACAATACCGTGCGATTGGCATATCCCGGTATTTGTATGACAGCAACTACTTTGACTTCCTGCGTTTCACACATAATTTGTTTTATTAACAATTCATTTTTTGGGCTTATGGTATCGGCGCATCACTGTAAGTCAGTCCTGGTTCGACGACACATTCTCGTTCCATGCGACCTGTTGGTTTTTTCATTATTTGTTGCAACTCCACTTGTGTTGCATATTTAAATTATATCATTCTATGGAACCGCCGTGTATTGCATGCCGTTCTATGATGTACTGATCTGCAGCTACGTTCAAGACAATATGTGTGTTTTAGGCTCAAGACGTAACGTGTGTTAATTCTTTGAGTGTTTCTTCAATTGTGTAAATTTGTGCTAGTGTTTCTCATATGTTTATGTGCCACCTTTGAATATTTGTTTATGTGTCACCTTTGGATATTTTGTTTTATGTGCCACCTATTTGATAATATATCTTATTATTAGTTAGTGGTGGTGTCGTGTCCTTTATGCCTTCCTGGATTTCCTTATTTAGTGACAATAATATTGTCTGGTCCTCCACATGTTTGCTAAATTGTCAAGCGACCTTTGTAAAGTCAACTCTTTGTATTATCACATCATTATCTAATGCTTTGGCCAACAAATTTTTATACATTGTCCACTATTACCAGAATACTCTTGGTGGGTTGTTGACTTCCCGCGTTGGCCAATACACACACACTACATCCGAAGCAATCTGTTTAACATATTCTAACCTTGGTCTACCCCTACAGTTCTTGTCCTCAACCCTTCCTTCCATAACTAAGCATGCTATTCCTGGGTGTCTTAGTAAGTGTCCCACCAACCTATTTCTTCTCTTCATTAGCAGTCGCCAGAAACATCTCTCCTCTCCCACTCGTCTTAATACCTCTTCGTTTGTCACCCTATCTACCCATCTGATCTTCATCATTCTCCTGTAACACCACATTTCAAATGCTTCAATTCTCCTCTTTTCTGCTGCACCAATAGTCCAAGTTTCACTTCCATAAAGCGCCATGCTCCAGACAAAGGCTTTCAAAAATGACTTCCTAATACCTAAATCTATATTCGATGTCAACAGATTCCTTTTTTGTAGAAAGGCTTTCCTTGCCTGAGCCAACCTGCTTTTTATATCCTCTTTGCTTCGTCCATCACTGGTTATTTTGCTTCCTAAATAACAGAAGTCTCCTACTTCCTTCAGCTTTTCACCTGCCAATTTGATGTCCATAGAGGTTTCTGTTTTATTTCGGCTGCATTCCAGTATTTTTTGTTTTACATTTATTAATTTTCATCATGTATTCATTCCGTAAGACGGAGTCCATACCATTCAAAAACTCATTCAAATTCTCAGGCGTGTTGGCCAAGATGACGATGTCATCAGCAAATCTCAGAGTTGAAATTATTTCTCCTTGAATCTTCCCTCCCACTTTAAATTTTTCTCCATTTCCTTCATTGCTTGTTCAATGTAAAGATTGAAAAGTATGGGTGATAAGTTGCAGCCTTGTCTTACACCTTTCTGAATACCAGCTTCTCTCTCATGTCCTTCAGCTCGAATGACTGCTGTCTGGTTTCTGTATAGATTGTAGATCTCCCTCCTATCCCTGTACTTGATTCCAATAGATTTCGAAATGTCAAACAATTTAGTCCAATCAAGGTTATCAAAAGCCTTTTCTAAGTCTACAAATGCCATGAACGTTCTCTTATTTTTCCTTATTCTACCTTCCAAAATAAGCCAAAGACTCAGTACAGCTTCCCTCGTTCCTACATTTCTCCTGAAACCAAACTGGTCTTCACCCAACTCCGTTTCTATCTGGCTTTCCATCCTCTTGTAAATTATTCTAGACAGGATTTTTGAAGCATGAGTAATCAAGCTGATTGTACAGTAATCTTCACATCTGTCAGCTCCCACTTACTTTGGTATAGGGATAATAACATTCTTCTTGAAATCAGGGGGTACCTCACCTGTCTCATAAATCCTACACACGAAGTGAAATAACCTGATCAGACCTTCATCTCCTATGCAGCGTAGCAACTCAATCGGTATATCATCTATGCCTGGTGCTTTGTTCCTGCTTAAGACCTCCAATGCTCTGTCAAATTCTGATCTCAATATTAAATCTCCTTTTGCATCCTCATCAGTTTCCTCCTCCCTTTCCATTACAGGATTCTCAATCTCCTTTCCCTTATACAAACACTCTATGTAAGCTTTCCATCTCTCAACCTTTTCTTCCCTATCTGTTAGAGGCTTTCCATTTGTGTCCTTAATATTACAGCACTTGGTCTTCTTTTCCCCAAAAGTATTCTTAACCCTTCGATTAGCTGTGTCTACTTTTCCTAATTTCAGACAATTTTCTATACCTGCACATTTCTCTTTCAACCCTTCTTTCGCTTCCTTGCACTTCTTGTTAACCTCATTTCTCAGACGTCTGTATTCTGCTTTCCCCTTTTCATCTCTTACATTCTTGTGTTTCCGCCTTTCATCCATCAATTCTAGTATATCCTGAGTGATCCACGGTTTTTTACCTATTCTTTCTTTCCTACCAATGTTTTCTTCTGCGGATTTTGTTATTTCATTCTTCAAAAGTGCCCATTCGTCTGCAATTGAAGTTGGTTTAGGGTTTTTCATTAGTCCTTCCTTTATATTCTTCTTGAATCTTTCATTTACATCCTTCACTTTCAGTCTGTCTGCCCACCTTTGTGGCTTTTGACTTTTCTTCAGTTTCTTTAACTTTAATCTGCATTTCATAACAACCAGATTGTGGTCAGAGTTTATGTCAGCACCAGGATATGTTTTTCAATCCAAAATCTGGTTTCGAAACCTCTGCTTGACCATAATGAAGTCGATTTGGTAACGCTCTGTATCTCCTGGTCTTATCCATGTGTATATTCTTCTATTGTGGTTATTGAATAAGGTGTTAGCTATGACCAACTCATGCTCGGTGCAGAATTCCATCAGCCTGCTTCCTCAATCATTCCTTTCACCTAATCCGAAATCTCCTACTATCTTTCCTTCTCTGCCTTTTCCTACCACAGCATTCCAATCTCCCATTACTATAACATTTTCATCACCCTTGACATACCTCAGAATTTCATCTATTTCTTCGTAGACCTTTTCAACATCTTCATCATCAGCTTGTAATATATTATTATAACCAACCTGTTAGCCCCCTCAGGTTGTGGGGCTATATTCTTGCTTGAATGCACACCAAGACTAGGAGACCAACATTACAAAATACACACCATTTATTTAATATAGGCAAGCTTCCAGTACCTAGGCCTTGGCATCATACACCCAATCAACACTGTCACCATTTCACATTACATTTTCCACAAAAAATACTTCAGCTCCCGTCTTGCCTCAAATTCCACTGCAAACAACCCATGTCCATACTCCACATATCAAAACTCAGAGTTATTCAATCTTTGATTTATCAAAACAAACAAACAAAACTATGTTTCATACACAAATATAATTCACCAACTGTCCTCCAACTTGACACACAACTACGGATCAACAACTCATCACCATGGCAACGTCCACATGCCATCTTGACCTTCTAGATCAAGGAAGCTATCATATGCAATAGCCAAGGCCAGACCACCACCAAGAATCTCAAAGGCGCTGAACTCATAAGACTCTCTGTGGTGGCCTACCAAAATAAATGTCCATGGCTGGCAACCCAATAAAATAAAACAAACTAAAATACCTAAAAGAATCTCTGTAACTTAAACTACAATTGTTAGGTTACAAGCTTGACTGGTAGGCATATAGACTTGTACCACTGTGGTGCATGTAGGTTTAGTATTGATTTTTGCTACAATAATTCGTTTGTTGGACTTGGACTCAAAATGTCAACAGAACAGTGAAGTGAATTCAAATATCCTAAGTATTTATTCTTTGTAAATAGACAGGGCATTTTGCCAAATCCCTGTGGGCATCAGTTATGAAAATGGCTAGAGCAAAAGCATGGTGTACTGTATTATAAGTGAAAGAATAAATTATGTTTTGTAGGTGGAAAGAATAAGACGGGTAGTCCTATTTCAGTTCCTAAAACCGTTCACTATATTGCTCATAATATTCCACCCGCTGTCCAAGTTTCCTGTAAGGTGTAATGGAGAAATTATTACAGGAGAAGGTTTTAAATATCTTGGAGGTAAGCTTATGAGTAAAGGAGACATAAAAGAAGAAATTTTGGGGAGGATAAAACATTGCACCAAATTTTATTATTGTGTGTTAGATAAAAAATTGGGAAATACAGTACCTACAAAAGCAAACATAATGATATACAAGTCATGTTATTTACCAATTTTGACCTATGGATCAGAATGTTGGACATGGACAAAGAAAAATTTAGATTATTACAAGCTACCGAGATGCACTTTCTACGAGGGATCATGGATAAAACAAGAAGAGACAGGATAAGAAATGAGGCAATATGACTCACGAAAGTATGGAAGAAAAATAGGCTGAAATGGTCTGACAACATAAAAAGAATGGGAATGGAGAGATTACCAAGAAGAGCTCTGGAATGGACAGAAGCTGGAAGAAGACCACGAACAAGATGGAGAGACCAGGTGAAAGATGATGTGACCAGAAGAGGAATACAGTGGGAGGGAATGATGAATGATAGATTGTGGGAGAAAAGGGAAGATTGGAGGAGGCTATGTAAACGACCAGCATAAACAGAAAAGTTTTTAGGAATCTGTATTTGAGGTAGTCTCCCACCTCGGATAATCGTGAGTCTACTGGCCCTACTGCAAATAATCAATGACATCCTGTTGGGGTTAAATATATTAAACTTCTCTGAGATGTTCCTTCTGCCTGGCGAGAATACCCGATCCTGTAGTAATATTTTCTGATTTTCATGTGAACCTTTCCTATTCTTAACTCTGTGTTACTCTGATCTCAGGTCCTGTGGGAGCGATGTCATCCGAGCAGAAGCCTAACAGAACCGACCTCCTTGGAGCTTGTCTCGTCGGACACGACCGGCCACATCATCGTGTGGGACGTGGCGGCCGGTAACCCTCTGGCCGTATTACAGGAGGGAAGCAAGCCAGTGCTAGGTAGGTATATTTGGTTACTGGCAATCCTATCCCATTTTGTACATAAAAGCGTGTAATAATATCTAGTTTCTTTCAGGTTAGGGTATATAAATACTAGTTTTCTCACCTAATTTAATTGGGCACAATTTGTGTTGACCTACACAACGGTTAAAATTGTCAAAATCAACATTTTATATTTTTTGAATTTCTGAAGTCTGCCCTTTAACCCTTTATAGGGCAGAACCATTATTAGTATATTTTATTTGTATGTATTTCATTATTTTATCCTATTTATAATTTATTAATTTTATTTTGTATTATGTTTTGATGTTTATATATTTTTATCATTTTAATTTTTTCAATTTCTATGATCTTTATTTTTGTATATTTCTAATTTTATATGCTTATTTATTTTTAATTGTAATTTTATAAGATTACAGTATTAATTTTTACAAGCATATTTATGTTCAAATTTTAATTTTCTTCATCATATTTTATAGTAATTGTATTTTTATGTTTTTTATTTCTATATTTCGCGCACAAGCCTCCGTGGCTTAGGCGGCAGCACGCCGGCCTCTCACCGCTGGGTCCGTGGTTCAAATCCCGGTCACTCCATGTGAGATCTGTGCTGGACAAAAAGGAGGCAGACAGGTTTTTCTCCGGGTACTCCGGTTTTCCCTGTCAACATTTCATTCCAGCAACACTCTCCACTATCATTTCATTTCATCTGTCATTCATTTAATCATTGCCCCAGAGGAGTGCGTCAGGCCTTGGCAGCCGGCACAGTCCATATCCTCGCCGCTAGATGGGGGGCTTCATTCATTCCTGACCTGGTCGGAGACTGGAAGCAGGCTGTGGATTTTCATATTTTATTTTGTACGTTTTAATTTTAATTGTTTTTGTTAAAAGAATTAAATTTCATCAAGCATCGTAGGTCAAGAAGATAGAAGCATATTATTTAGTTTTCTGAAATATTAACACTTCCAAAAGAAAATTTGTTGACATATGACTGAAAGATTCAACCATCAGCATCTTTGACAATATAGCAGGTGGTTAAAAATGGTTAAAATGATGTGTAATATATTATAGTTTAACCATTCAAAATTGCCATAATTTTAATTTACACTTGTGCTAACAATGAGATAATCATCATGTTTGGAAAGGTTTAATTGCAGTTTTCTCGGATCCATAAAAAAAGAAAATGTTCCTTTTTCTAGGAGTTTTTTTTTTACCACAGAGCTGTGGAATTTCCACCATAGATTTCTCTCATAGTGGTTAATATTTTAATGGAGAAGTTTCCTTGTTTAAAGTAAAACTGTGGGGTTTTGGCTGTTTCTTAAAAAAAAAGTAAAAATTATATTTTTGACAGTTTGAAAAGAAATTCTGACTCCCCTGAAGTCCATTAAGAACAAGTAGTTCCGTGAAGAACTCTACAGCCTATTTTCATATATCCTACTTATGTTAATTGCCTCTATCAACATACAAAATTTCAGTTTGATTGCTGTAATACATTCGTAGATATTGAGAACTATCGAAATATTTGGGATGGAAAAAACGCGTTAATCAGAAGTACTTACTATACCTGTTATGTCGCAACCCTCGCCCGCTTGTTGGCAAGGAATGTTATCTCAGATCCATCGGTCTCACATTCCACTAGGGGTGGACAAAGAATGCTTTCTGGGCTGACGAAAATGCGATCGTACTGAGCGATGGGCGGTGCGTGCTACTGTCGTACTTTTAAGAGTCGCCTATACCTGTTAAGTCGCAACCCTCGTCCGCTTGTTGTCAAGGAATGTTATCTCGGAGCGGTCGGTCTCACATAGGGGTGGACAAAGAATGCTTTCAGGGCTGACGAAAATGTGATCATACTACGCGATGCGCTGCGCGGCGCATGCTACTGTCGTAATTTTAAGAGTCGCCTATACCTGTTAAGTCGCAACCCTCGTCCGCTTGTTGTCAAGGAATGTTATCTCAGAGCGGTCGGTCTCACATTCCAATAGGGGTGGACAAAGAATGCTTTCAGGGCTGACGAAAATGCGATCGTACTAAGCGATGCGCGGCTCGGTGCGTGCTACTGTCTTACCTTTAAGAGTCGCCTATACCTGTTAAGTCGCAACCCTCGCCCGCTTGTTGGCAAGGAATGTTATCTCAGAGCGGTCGGCCTCACATTCCACTAGGGGTGGACAAAGAATGCTTTCAGAGCTGACAAAAATGCGTTCGTACTAAGCGATGCGCGGCAAAATGTGCGACGTGATAAATGAGGTACTTTTACATTATTGTCATCAGATAAGAATCGGGACTTTAAAATTACTACGTGATATGCGATAAAACGTACTAATGAGGGACGTGTTAACGAGGTTCTACAGTATGTAGGTCTTAGAGTTATGTACTATTACATGAATATTATTGTGTAGGTGTAGTATTCAAACATCAATCGCATGATTAGGACACAAATTATAAAAATCAGATTTTAAAATTTCGCAGAGCTGCTGTGTTAAGATTTATGAAAAGGTATTGGTGAAACGGATACGAAAGGTAATGGAATAGCAACTGAGGGAGGAGCAATATGCATTCAGGCAGGGGAGGTCCACTACTGACCTCATATTTGGAGTGAGACAGCTACAGGAGCGTCACTACGAGTATGGGGAAGATTTGGTATTGGCCTTTATGGACATTGAGAAGGCATACGACAGTGTCGTATGAAACAGAGTATGGGAAGCGATGAGAGCCAAAACAATAACGGAAGAAATAGTGATGAGAGTGAAAGATATGTATGAAGGATGCAGAAGCTGTGTGAAAGTCGGTATGGAAAGAACAAAATGGTTTGAGTTGACTAATGGTCTAAAGCAGGGAAGTGCCCTCTCGCCCTTGCTCTTTGTAATGGTGATGGATGAAGTGATGCAGAAGGTAGCACAGCATATTGGGGAGGGAAAATTTAATGGTGTTTGCAGATGACTTGATGATCTGGGGAAACAAGGAAAGAGATGTACAGGAGCAACTCAATGCATGGGAGGAAGTAGTGTCATCCTACGGAATGAAGTTTTCGACGCAAAAGAGTGAAGTGGTGATAACAACACGTGAGAAGGACAGAGTATACTCGGGGATAAAGTTAGGCGGAGAGCAGTTGAAGAGAGTGCCGAGCTTCAAGTATCATTGAAGAAAATGGGGGAAATGCCTTGGAATTAGATGAAAGAGGAAGGTGTGCTGATGGATTCTTCAAGAGTGTTAGAGGCCCGATATGGAGCAAGGATGTGCCACAGAAGTGTAAAGGGATCATGTACAAGACTTACTTTTTGCCGATCCTAACGTATGGATCAGAAACTTTGGTGATGAGGGAGAGAGATACAAGCAGTGGAAATGAAGTTTCAGAGGAGTCGTATAGGTGTAACCAGAATGGACAAAGTCAGAAATGATAGAGAAATATTAAAGAAAGAACCCCTACAGGATAGGATTGAAAAATCAAGTGTACAGTGGTATGGACACGTGAAAAGAATGGGAGAAGAGAGAATAGCACGGAAAATATTGGAAATGGAGTGGAAGAAAAAGAGACCTAGAGGAAGACCAAGGGATAGGTGGATAAAGGGGGTGAAGAAGAGTGTCGAGAGAAAAGGAGTTAATTGGACAACAGTGACAGAAGAGAAGTGGTGGATGGACAGAAAACGATGGAGAGGCTTGTGCTCCAAGCAGACCCAACCTGCGGTTGGAAACTGCTCTAGTTGATAATGCAGAGCTGCCATCTTGTGGTTAGATGCCAGTGGATTGAAAGTTCTATAAGCATTTACCATACCAAGTTTTACTGCACTCGGATGGTTAAATCGCGAGAAACGTCCATTTAAATTTATATTTCGTGTCGCCGCCATGTTGGATTTGTGCTCACCAAGTTATTGAAAGTCCTATAGGTGAACTTACGTTCATAACTTCTATCAGCATACAACATTTCAATTTGATTGCTATCATAGATAATTAGATATTGAGAACCATCTAAATATTTCAGTTGGTCACCATTTTGGATTTTTATATATGTAGGCCATAGAATTATATACTCTTATAAGATGATTCATGCGTAGGTTCATTATTCAAACGTTCACTTCGATCGCATGATTAACATACGAGAAATAAATAGAATAATTTTAGAAATGTGCACAGCCACCATTTTGAGGTTATGTGAACAATTGAACTAAATTGGATGCCAGTGCATCACAATGTGTATAAATATTTACTGTACCATATTACACTGCGCTCAGATGGTTAAATCGCGAGAAAAGTGTATTAAAATGTCTCATTTTCGCTTGCCTGCCATGTTCGTTTTGTACTTTACAGGATTTTGAAAATGTCTCATTTTCGCTTGCTTGCCATGGTTCGTTTTGTACTTTACAGGATTTTGAAAATGTCATATCTGAACTTCCAGTAGAATCCTTTATCACCGTACAAAATGTCAGGGTGATATCAGTAATAGTTTCGGAGATGTAGAATGCCAGTGAAATATTTCGCACAGGTGCCATTTTGAGATTATGTAGACAATTGAACTGAATTAGATGCCAGCACATTGCAATGTGTTCAAACATTTGCTTAACCAAGTTTCATCGCGTTTGGATGGTTAAATCACGAGAAAAGTCTATAAGTTTCAAATTCGCTTGGTCGCCATGTTGGTTTTGTAGTTAACAGGTTTTTGATAGTCCTACAGGTGAACATGTAGCAGTGCCCTTTATCACCCTACAAAATTTCAGGGTGATATCGATAATAGTTTCGGAGATATGGAATGACGGTGAAATATTTTGGACAGCCGCCATGTTGGACTGGTGAGACGTAATAAAATTTGAAAGGCACGGTCGGGGTGGGCCGAAATAGCACTATAACTCTACCGAGTTTCATAGGAATCGCGTCAGCCGTTTCGAAGTTATTAGGGGGGACAAACAGACACACACACGGACAAGCCTATTTTTTTTCATAAAATAAAAATAGGCTTAAAACGCTGCATTAATGTGTCGGGTAAGGTTTGAATGAATTGTGACATAAATTTCATTATCATACCTTGACTAGATTCTGAGGAAAAGGAACATGTATTAAACAAATTTAACATCGGTAAGATAGGCAATTCTGTATCCCCTTAATAGAATTAGGCAACAATGAAAAATGGCTTCTATCACTTCCATCGGTGTGCGTTACTGGTCCTTGCCACCACCATAACCGGACTCTTCACCTTGTTCGATGTCAGGCCCCTTTCCTTTATTAAGAATGTGAATACTGTATGTGAGTGTATTGTCTGGCGGCTTCGGTGGCGTAGTCGGTAGCATGCTGAGCTTCTATGCCCAAGATCGCAGGTTCAAATCCGGCCGAAGTCTTCGGATTTTTTAAGAGCGTTAAAAATCCCTCAGTATGCCTTCCTTCGGAGGGGAAGTAAAGCCTGCGGTCCCATGTCATAGATTTATGGCATGTTAAAGAACCTTCCACTAAATACACCTGTGTGAAGCTAAAATGTATAGGTTAAGAATGTAAACAACGCTCTTAGGTTTCTACGTTCGTTGCCAAGAGCCGACTGCATTACTGCGTCTTGTAGCTAAGTTCTGAACTAGTAGTTGTTGACGATGGCGTTTGGCGGCAAAAGTAGGAACTATTTGAGAAATTCAAAAGTCAGCAGTCCTTGAATTAAAAAACAGATAACACACACTAATACAGTCATCACAATTAACACCGGTTATCTGACAGATTCTACACACACCCAATGTACATGGGGCTACATGACCGCGTTGTCGCAGCCCCTAAACTTAAGAACCAACCATTGTATTCACTAATTAGTGGGCTCTCTTAAACAGATATGGCTTGGGTGTCGGGCTATGACAATAGCGACCATATGCTGGCTGCTCTCCATCCTCCGTACTCCCTGGTCATCTGGGACACGCGCAGCAAGACCAAGCTGTGGAAGAAGACCTACACGGAGACTCTGGTCAGCTTCAGCTTGGATCCCTTTGACCCCTGCAAGATGGCCTGTAAGTACGAGGTTAGTTCCTTAATGTGGGGTGTCACCATTTTATACTGCTTGTGGGTCTATGTGGATCTTTCGAATGATGTGATGATTCTCCATCACAGTTGTCTGTCGAGTTGGGCCTGTGCTGGGTCTTTGAGTGTTCTTACCATCATTTCACTACCGGTACCAAAGACATTGTACTGCTATAGATATGCCTGTCAGCCAAAACGTGCAGCTACGATCTGTAGATGTTACCCACTCTCACACAGACTAATTATTCAAGGCAGATGACCTCTTCGTCCGCCCCTTAAAACCTCAATAACTAACTACTCATCATCATAATCTTTCTTCTACTCCAGTTGCCCGGGTGTAGTTTACGAGCGCCCTCCACTTGCGTCTGTCCATGTACCATTCTTCTTTCAGGATTCTATCCCAGCTAACTCCCCTTGTTCCTATGTCCTCCTTCACCTGGTCTAGCCATCTCTTCCTTGGTCTTCCTACTGGCCTTCTACCAACCACATCTGTGTGTAGTCTTTGTTTTGCTATCCTCCCCTCGTCCATTAGCTTGACATGGCCAAACCATCTCAAACGGGCCCTTGTCACTTTTTCTTTCAAAGTTGGGTACACTCCAGCTTCTTCCCTAATTTGTTCATTTTTTACCCTATCCCTCCTAGTTTTTTGTACCATTGTTCGTAGAAACTTCATTTCTGCAGCTTGTAGTTTGCTGTCTATCTGTCTGGTTGTTGGGCAGGTTTCTAGGCCATATGTTATTATGGGGGTAAAGTATGATTGAAAGAGCGTCTGTTTTGATCTCAAGGGGACTTGTTCGTTCCAGAGTAGGTTCCGAACTTGATGGTAGAACTGGGTTGCTTTTTGGGTTCGGCTATTGATCTCATGCTGTATCCTGTTATTGCTTGAAATAATGCACCCAAGATAGTTAAACTGGTCTACTGTTAAGCTGTGTACCTTCAAGCCTTATTTCTCCTTTCTTGTTCTGTCTGTTGACTGACATCGCTACCGTTTTTGATTTGTTTATTGTTAATCCGTGTGCTTTTAGACAGTTATTCCAGGTGGCCAACCTCTCCTGTACTTCTTTCTCTGTATTACCCCAAATTACTACATCATCTGCAAATGCAAATGCGCTGATTTCTGTGTTGTTGTTATGCCTTATTCCTTTCATAACTTCGTCCATTACAGTGATAAAAAGTAATGGCGAGAGGGCACTGCCCTGTTGAACTCCTTTAGTTGTTTGGAACCAGTCAGAATTACCATTTCCTATCTGAACACAACTGTGGCAACCTTCGTAAAGCATTTTAACTTTCTGGATTAGCCCCGCGGGTACGTTTTTCTTTCTTAGGCATTCCCATATAGTCTTTCTTGGGACATTATCAAATGCTTTTTCAAGATCTAAAAATACAAGTGTTAGGTCTCTACCCTTCTCCCAGTGCTTTTCTAGCAGCATTCTGAGGGAAAATATGAGATCTATAGTTGCACGGTGTTCTCTGAATCCATAGTGCTCTTCCTGCAGTTGCGGTTCTATTATTTTCCTTAGCCTTTTCTCAAGTATTTTTTCAAATATTTTCAGGGCATGAGACAATAAAGTGATCCCTCTATAATTGCCACATTTCTTCCGGCTTCCTTTTTTGACGAGAGGTACTATTATTCCTTTTTTCCAATCATCTGGAACTTTTCCATCCTTCCATATTGCACCTATTACTCTATGAAGCCACTGTATTCCTAGTGGACCAGCTGCTTTGATCATGTCCGCACTGACTTCATCAAATCCTGTCGATTTTTCTTTGGGCATACTATTAAGGGCTGTTTCTACTTCCTTCCATGTTGGTGGATTCTCTTGATCAAGTTCATCATTACAGCATAAACTGACCTTTGTGGTTCCATCGTTGGGGTCTACTCCTGTACTGCTGTATAATTTTTCGAAATAAGATTTCATGACCTTTCTTATTTCTGTCTCTTCCCTGACTATGTTGCCATCTGGTTTCTCTATTGCTGTTATGTATTCAAAGTCTCTTCTTATATTTCTTATTGTTTGGTACAGTAGTTTGGAGTTGGCTTTGCTGTCCTGTTCCAGTTTATCTGTGAAATCAGTCCAAGTTTTATGTTTTTCTTCGGCCACAATTCTTTTAACTTGTAGCTTCAGATCTCTGTATTTCTGCTGTAATTCATTCACACTGGATTCATTTCTTCCACTTCCTTTTTGCATTTCTTTATCTCTGGCTTTCCTGGTTTCATTTTCTCTTTTACGGCTTTCTTCACCCTATCGTTCCACCAAGGGGTTTCTTTTGCCTTTATTTTGTTGCTAGTCTTGCCACATACTTCTACAGCAGCTCCGACAATACTTTCTTTAAATCTAATCCATTCAACATTTCCTTTTTGTAACGAGTCTGATGGTAACTTATTGCCCACATTCTTCATGTACTCTATTTGTTTCTCTGTCTTCTTTAATTCCCATGTCCTAATTTTTGGTTTCCTGCATTTCTGAGGTTTATAAACTACAATGTTTTTAATTGTTGCAAGGAGCAATCTGTGGTCACTGTCTAGACTTTCACTTGGTATAACTCGAACATCACAGATGATCTTCCCTGCTTCATAGTCTGATATGATATAATCGATCACAGTCTTAGATTCTCCGTTCCAGCTATATCTTGTTAGTTTGTGACTTAGCTGTTTCTGAAACCAACTATTGTTTATTCTCGATCTATTCCTTAGACACAGATCTAGGAGATTTTCACCTTCTTGGTTCCTATTGCCATAACCATGTGGACCCAGTACGCTTTCATATCCTAGTCTATCTGATCCAGCTTGGGCATTCAGATCTCCTATTATAATTACATTTTCTTCTCTTTCTATAGTTTCTTCTAGATCTGTCGACCAAAATATTATGTGTACTCGAGTTTGAAGGTTGTTTGTGAAGTAACCAATAGACCTACATAAAATCCAATAACATCATCATTTTCGTCGTTCTACTTTACGTTAGTTCTTGTAGATTTGGAATTTTTAATTTATATTTTAGTATTTTTTATCGCAGATGGAACACAAAATGTGCCCGTTCTTAAGCGTGTTCCAACGATGCGTCACATTTAAGAATTATCTCACAAACCCGTCATCAGATCAATCCAAATTTTAACACAATATACATTGGAATGTTGTATAACTGGTTTATTAATTTCAAAATTGGGTGTGTTCAAGAACAAAAGTTATCATTTTTGTAAGGTAGCTTTTTCTCGGCTTGGGGTTGTTGAAAAATGTAGTTCGTGGTTGCGTTGTAATCCTTATACATTAAAAAGTTATGCTGTATGACTGTGAAATACGTAAATTAAGTCACTTATTTTATATTGGTTTGTATTTGTACGGGGAATTAAGACATGGTTCACCAGCTAGCCGCTCCGGGAAATGCTGTACAGCGTTGCTGATATGGAGCCCTGCACTTCCGAGCGAGGCGCGCCATGACGCGTGATGGAGCCCATATTGGCAACACTGTACAGCTTTCACCGGAGCGGCTAACTGGTGAACCATAAAATAAGTGAATTAATTTACGTATTTCACAGTCATACAGCATAACTTTTTGATGTATAAGGATTACAACGCAACCAAGAACTACATTTTCCATCGATCCCGAGCCGAGAAAAAGTTACCTTACAAAAATGATAACTTTCATTCTTGAACACACAAAATTTTGAAATTAATACACCAAACATTCCAATGTATATTGTGTTAAAATTTGGATTCGATCTGATGACGGGTTTGTGAGATAATAACTCTAAAATGTGACGCATGGTTGAAACACGCTTAAAAACGGGCACTTTTTGTGTTTCAACTGCATTAAAAAGTATTAAAATATAAATTAAAAATTCCAAACCTACATGAACTAACGTAAAATAGAACGACAAAAATGATATCATTGGATTTTATTTAGGTCTATTGGTTACTTCCCAAACAACCTTCAAACTCGAGTGCACATAATATTTTGGTCGACAGTAGAGTAGTTATTCGAGCTCTCTCAAACTACTGCAATTCCGTGGCATAGCTGTGCTCATTAAATTGTGCACCACGGCCGCAAGGACAGCTGCCTCAAGTCTGGAGATCATAAGTTTGAATCCTGGCACTAACAGTGTCTATCCTGAGTGTGGTTTCTCCCTGGGTTTTTCCACACTCCCTCCAGGCAAATGCTGAGATACAGTGTTCTCCTGATAATTTGCGTGAGGATAATTTGCTTTGCACTTAATTCGTGGTCTCCAAGACTATTTTGTTAAAGTAGTAATTCCTACAAAAACTAATCATCCCGCTAAATAAAATAATCTCTGCGTTGTTTGAAAGAATTTTAACGCAATACGATGCGTGAAGACAAAATCATTGAGATTTGAGAAGACTACCTGCGTTTCTGAGCGTTGCAAAATTAGGCCTAATTGTGCACTGGTACCACCAGATTGCTGCAAACTTGTAAACATACCAGCATGTCGCTGAACGGGGTATAGCACGGATTTCTTTTATCTTCAAAGCCAAAACAGTACAAAGAGGAAGGCACTTTCTCTCAGAACGTATCCTCCCTTTCCCAACAGCCACATATTCATATTCAGATTACAGTTTGTATTTTACAGTAAAACCCCGTTTTAACGTGCCCGCTTTTAACGAATTCCCGCTTTTAACGAAGATTTTCGTAAGTCCCAGCCAAATCGCTATAAGTGCAGTGTTATTTAAACCCCCTTCTAACGAACCCCGATATAAGGAAAAGTCCGCTTCTAAGGAATATATTTCCCATAAATTACGATCGCGCATCCCGTTGTAACGAATATGTCGATAAGATACTTTTTTCTAAACTTGTTTTGAATGTAAATCAACTTCCGTTTTAACGTAATCTCAGTCCGAAGTTGACGCGCTAAATGAAATCGCTCCTTTAGCGATGTATAGAACCTTGATAAATTGGCGCGGCCGCTGGAAATGACTGTTACCGGCAAGCAGCAGTCACTATCACGCTAGACACTGTTGGTTAGTTATGTCCATTGAACTGTAGGAATGTACTGGAATGACGGTTGTATGGGAACGAAGTGCGGTTTACCTTGAGACTAGCTATACAGCCTAGAGGCATGACTGACGTAGGGCCTACGCGTAAATGCCGCGAGACTCGGGTAACTTCATGAAATATAAATATTTAGGCCAAAGGTCTCTTGCAAACTTCACATGATTTAGGTGAAAGATTAAAAGCAATAAGCAATAAGAAACTGAAAATGTTTATGGATATTCTACAAAATGAAAATGTATTCTAGAAAAAATTACGGAATAAGTAGAAAGTCGTGCCTTCCATGGCTTACGCTGCCTGAACCGTCATTGATAGACCCAAGTATATGCGTACGAAATGTAGAGCTGTTCAAGCTCTACAAAAAAGTCCGCGAACGCATATACTTATCTCCAACCGTTAGGGAGTTAGGACAGTTTTAGTCGGGTAATGTCTGCAGTGACGTCAGCTGCCTTAACCTATAGCCGCAGCGCTCTTACACCGGCTAGGCACTTCTGTCCCGCTGCTCCAATCGCTGCTTAGGAATCACGCAGACGCGAGGGGTGCGGACTGAAGGCTCATTCTCTGTTTTTGTTCGTGTGTTGTTGGAAGTTGTGCTACGAGTTTTTTGTGTCTGTGATAAGAGTTGTACTGCGAGTTACGGCGGACCACATTCATTATGGCTGCAAAACGTAAGAAGCTGACTCTTCAGAAAAAGATCGACATCATCCGGGATGTTGAAAGGGATAGCCAAGTACCTTTGTCAGAGATGGCAAAAAAATATGACTTGGCACCCTCTATGCTGTTTGGCATCATGAAACAGAAGGAAGATGTTCTGACCGCGGAAGTTGAGTGCGGTTCTGGGGCAAAAATACGGAAGAATATTCGTTCTTTGCCGTACGAGGAACTTGAAAACATTTTAATGAAATGGTTCGAGGGGAAAAAGGAGTGAGAATGCTCCAATTGATGGGAACATACTTAAACAAAAAGCTCAAGAAGTCGCACTTAAGCTGGGTTTGGTCGATTTCCATGCTTCTAATGGCTGGTTTGATCGCTTCAAAAAACGGCACAATCTTTCGTTCCAAAACATGTGCGGCGAGAGTGCGGAAGTTAATGACGATACAGTTGTATACTGGAAAGAGAAAACGTTGCCTCGACTTCTTGAAGGATATGATGCTAAGGATATTTTTAACGCCGATGAAACGGGAGTGTTTTACAACTTGTTCCCGTCCAAAACATACGCTGTTCGCGGAGAAAAATGCCACGGAGGCAAAAAAAGTAAAGAAAGACTGACAGCGTTGTTATGTGTTAACAGCAACGGGTGTGAAAAATTACCCCCACTAATAATTGGAAAATTTAAGAATCCAAGATGTTTCATGAACACCCGTACACTCCCATGTAAATATGATTTTAACAAAAGTGCATGGATGACATCGGAGATATTTCGAAAATTTTTACAAAGCTTGGATGGCAAGATGGGATCGGCAGGAAGGAAAATAGTAGACAGATGTCCAGCTCATCCTTCAGATACGTCTTTCCTGCGGAATATCAAAGTGGTTTTCTTTCCTCCTAACTGCACCAGTCACCTGCAGCCTTTGGACCTTGGCATTATTCATTCTGTGAAAGTGAAGTACAGGAAGGCCCTGGTTCAAAGAGCTGTTTCTTTCCTCGAAAGAAATGAGGTAATGAAATTGAACATACTCCAAGCCATGCATATGTTTGTAGCAGCATGGGAACTAGTCAAAACAACCACTATTCAAAACTGCTTTGGCCATGCAGGTTTTGGTGCTATTTCAGAAGTTTTTAATGAAGAAGACGCTACTGATGACATTGGGGAAGATTGGGGGCTGTATCAAAGGATTCTACTGTCACAACATTTGAAGAATTTGTTACTTGTGATGATGATATCCTAACCTCACCACCACAGATGGATGTTGGAGACCTTTGTGATGATGCAAAAAGGCAAAGTACTGAAGAGGAAGAAGAAGAAGAAGAAGAGGATCCAGCAGAACCAACTTTTGGGGCAGCAGTGGAAGGACTGGATATTGTCTGCCGGTACTTCTCCTGCTTCAGTGTGGATGAAGAGCTCATCAACACTCTCAACCAAATTGAGAGAAAACTTCTTTCCGTGAGACATCTGGGCAAGAGGAAGCAAACTACTTTACTGGACTACTTCAGAAAGTGAAGGGTAATACCTTATGCTTATTCTCATAGTTCTCATGGTTTGCCTTCACAAATATCCTTAATATATGTTAGGCCTCTGTTCCTTCAAGTTACAATTACAAGTCAGTAATACCTATTTCTCCTTTCCTTGCTGCAGCTTGTGCTCCCAATGGACCACTAAGGAATCCGTTACCTGTGTTGTTTCGTAAATATTTTCTGTTATTCTTGTGTTAATTTGACTTTTTAGTATTTCTTAACATGTTCATTTATTATTTCTTGACATTACATTAGTTGAAGACATAAATGTACCGGTATCATTATTTCTTGTGATATATAGCCTATTTTCTTCGAACCCCCTTTTAAGAAGAAATAGCATATCCCCCTGAGATTCGTTAAAAATGGGGTTCTACTGTTTAGAAATAATAGATAAAAATCATCTTTGTTTGATTTAAAAATGGTGTTAGTCCTACATTACATTGTTATTTCAAGCATAAAGGCTTAAACTAGAATACCATTCCCTAGTAAGTAAGCAACTGCAATTTATAAATTTGTCCCCCCCCCCCCCCCCCTCCATGTTTGCGAGGAGTTTTATGACCCTGAATCATGCGGGAAGACCAGTATAAACAGTATAATGGTCCTGAAAATGTTAATGTTTACATACCTACATGGCACCATTTCTCATCTTAAAAATCAACACAATTGATGGATTCCTTTGTGGTGTTACAACTTTCATTTTCATGAGTGTATTTAGTCCTGAATCAAAATAAAAGTCTCCTTTCAGGAACTATTGGTTTTCAGAACCAGACAGGCTAATCGTCCCTTTTTCAACCCCTTTTTTGAAGTTTACATTCATCCTTGTTCTAGTCATGTGTTCGGATTGCATCCTGTTTGTGGATGACTTCACCCTGACCAAGGTGCCGTCCTCCAACGGTCGCAAGTTCTACATCTCGAGTCCTCGTGCCAATCCATCGGTGAGCTCCGCTCGGGGCAGTGTGACCAACTTGACCTCTGTAGGTCTGGAGGAGAAACAGCGCACTAGAGACAGACTGAGGCGGCTCATGAAGGACCTGGTGGTGGGGGAAACCAAGCCAAAGTAAGACTCTGTGAATACATATCAGTGTTGATCCCACAGCTAATTGTGCTAGGCTCTTCCATTTTATCTTATCTGTCAACCTCCCTTTGCCAATTCTTCTTGTCTTTCTGACCCTGATGGTATTAGGGCAAGGCTGCCACCAATACGAACAGTAATGTAAAAGTCTATCCCTTACTGTTAAACAGGGAGTACATTTTAAGGCTTTGTGGCAGAGAACCAAGAAGTAGAAAGCGGAGACATCGAGCTTACTGTCGACCAAAATATTATGTGCACTCGAGTTTGAAGGTTGTTTGTGAAGTAACCAATAGACCTACATAAAATCCAATAACATCATTATTTTCATCGTTCTATTTTACGTTAGTTCATGTAGGTTTGGAATTTTTAATTTGTATTTTAATATTTTTTATCGCAGTTGAAACACAAAAAGTGCCCTTTTTTTAAGCGTGTTACAACAGTGCGTCACATTTAAGAATTATCTCACAAACCCGTCATCAGATGGAATCCAAATTTTAACACAATATACATTGGAATGTTGTATAACTGGTTTATTAATTTCAAAATGTTGTGTGTCCAAGAAACAAAGTTGTTATCATTTTTGTAAGGTAACTTTTTCTCGGCTCGGGGTCGTTGAAAAATGTAGTTCTTGGTTGCGTTGTAATCCTTATACATCAAAAGGTTATGCTGTATGACTGAAATACGTAAATTAATTCACTTATTATATGTTGGTTTCTATTTGTACGGGGAAAGACATGTTTCACCAGCTAGCTGCTCCGGGAAATGCTATACAGCGTTGCTGATATGGAGCCCATCACTTCCGAGTGAGGCCTGCCATGACGCGTGATGGAGCCCATCTTGGCAACGCCGTACAGCTTTCACCGAAGTGGCTAACTGGTGAACCATGTCTAAATTCCCTGTACAAATACAAACCGATATAAAATAAGTGAATTAATTTACGTATTTCACAATCATACAGCATACCTTTTTGATGTATAAGGATTACAACGCAACCAAGAACTACATTTTCCAACCACCCCCAGCCGAGAAAAAGTTACCTTACAAAAATGATAACAACTTTGTTTCTTGGACACACAAAATTTTGAAATTAATAAACCAGTTATACAACATTCCAATGTATATTCTGTTAAAATTTGGGTTCGATCTGATGATGGGTTTGTGAGATAATAATTCTTAAATGTGACGCTTTGTTGAAACACTCTTAAAAACGGGCACTTTTTGTGTTCCAACTGCGATAAAAAATATTAAAATCTAAATTAAAAATTCCAAATCTACATGAACGAACATAAAATAGAACGACGAAAATGTAGATGTTATTGGATTTTATGTAGGTCTATTGGTTACTTCACAAACAACCTTCAAACTCGAGTACACATAATATTTTAGTCGACAATAGTGCCTGTATTGGCGAACGGGCGCAATCAGCTCAAGTAAGCAGGATTATGCCATTTTCTAATTATGTTTGGAACCACTAATATGCCACTTGTGAACGAGTTTCATTTCATGTAATGTTTTGATGGTACGAGTTGCTTCTTGTGTGAATAACACTCGCCAAAAATATTGTATGTGCTGTAGTGTTGTGACATTTCAAAGGGTTGGGGAAGTTGTAGGGGTCGCTTAAGGTGTTAGCACACAAGGAGAGTACTCACAGAATGAACTTCTTGGGAAAATTTCTTAATATCTGCAATCTTTCGATACAGGGTCCACTTAAGTTTTCCTTTTCTTTCAACATCTCATCTCCTTTATTTTTCCATCACAATTAAAACATAAAACACTCCATCCCTGGTGAAACATAACTCTGGCTTGGACATACTTCCTTCACATCTGATACCCTGCAATTCATATCATATTCCTGATTTTATTTGCCTCTGATACAATTTTAATAGCACAATTCTAATCTCTTCATATATTCTTTTCTTTCAAGGCCAGCCTACTCCTACATTACAAAGCCTTCTACCTCTATTGCTTGTTTAGATGTCCATGGAAGTTTTCCAAGTTAGGGCACTACATAGAATGTTCAGCCCATGCACTAGGGCAGCCATCTTGTAACCTTAATGTGACTACTTGTACAGTCAAAGTGTGCTTAAGTCTTTTGATACCAAGCAAATAACCCCTTGAGTGCTTCGCCCGTCTATAAACAGTGCACAAGAACATTATTTGGTTCATATTCCCCATTCGCTTTGGAGTGCCATGTCTGCCATCTGTTGGGCATTATGTAGTACTACTTGAGTTTAGATTTTTACTTCCGGAAGTAACTGACGAGCATTTTTAGATGTCTGTCCTCAATAGCTGTAGTTCATGTGTGATGTACCGTATATACCCGAATATTACCCGCCCCCGAATAATCCCCGCACCTTCATTTTTGTATGGTAACTTAAAAAAAAACTTTTTTGCTTGTTTTTGACACTTTATTTTAAACAAAAATATATACTATTAACACTGTAATACAGTAAAACTCGGTTAAGAAGTTCTCGCATAAAAAGTTTTGCCACTTAAGACGTCCGATATTCTCGGTCCCGCTATTTAATCAAATCTCGCCAATCTCCGTGAAAGATACTTCCGGTGTTCCGAGTGAAAGAATACACCGGCAGTTCCTAGTGTCCGCGGGTCTCCAGTGAATCATCTGACCGGGCGAACTATGTCAAGGCTTCATGTCGTCACGCCATGACAACAGCAGCTCATTGGACTGTGTTAACCTTGAAACATGTGAGAGGAGATAATATGGAAAACACTGGCTTCTGCCGGGAATACTTCCGCAAACTGCAAGAAAATTAAAATCGGGAAGTACGACGACGTTGAAGAAGATCTGCTGGTATGGTTTAAACAGCAGCGAAGTTTAAACATTCCAGTGCGTGCGCCGAGTTCGGCTCGGTTAAACAGGACACGGGCTGCCCGCACGAACTGAACGACCGCAGCCCTTCGTGGACCGAGGTGGTCAAACTGAATACGGACAAGTCAAGGCGCTGACTTTGTGAAAAATCACAACTACTCACTTACCCGCCGTGGTAGATCGCCTTCTGTTTTACCAGGATGATGCAATATTACATAATACGGAGTTCACAGCGGTCGGGCGGCCGAGTTTGCGCGGTCAGCCCGCTTCCTGTTTGACCGAGCCTTTATTGATGCCATGATATCACCCAACTAACGAAACTGTCGCTTGTGTTTGGCTTGCGCGACCGGTCAAGCCATTAGACGGAAATAAACAAGTACACCCTTTATTGTGGTTATGGACGAGGTAATGACACAGATAGCAGGAAAGATAGGAGAAGATAAGATGAAAGCAATGGTGTTTGCAGATGATCTCATGGTCTGGGGAAACAAGGAGGAGGAAATTCAGGAGCAACTGAAGGCTTGGGAAGAAACAGTGGGAGAGTACGGATGGAAGTTCAACATCAGTAAATGTGAGATCCTGTTAACGACCAGGAAAAAGGACAGACCAATGAGTGGGATAACACTTGGAGGTGGACAGCTGGAGAAGGTGGAAAGTCTCAAGTACTTGGGAAGTATAGTGGAGGAAAATGGGAGAAATGACAAAGAGATTACGGAATGTGGCAGACAGGCAGAAGCATTTCTGAGAAGCATTAGGAGCTTAGTGTGGAATAAAGATGTCCCACAAAAAAGCAAGGAAGTGTTATACAGAAGCTACTATATCCCGATACGGACCTATGCTTCAGAAACGTGGATAATGAAGAAAAGAGACATAAGCAGAATACAGGCAGGTGAAATGAAGTTCCTGCGAAGTAGGATCGGAGTAACAAGAAGAGACAGGGTGAGGAATGAAAAGGTCAGGGAAATGGTGAAAGAGGAGCCCTTGCAAGGTAGGATTGAGACATCAAGACTGAGGTGGTATGGACACTTAAAGAGAATGGATGAGAAGAAGATTCCCAAGAGGATACATGAGATGCAGATGCAGAAGAAACGACCAAGGGGAAGACCAAGAGATAGATGGCTGAAAGGAGTGGAGGAATGTGTCAAGAAGAGAGGCGAGGACTGGACCAGAGTGACAGCGGAGAGGTGGTGGGAAGAAAGGACTAAGTGGCGAGGCTTATGTTCCAAACAGACCCAGCCTGGGGCTGGAAACTGTACAAGATGATGATGATGACCCGAACAAGCACGATAATAGTGGATACTTGCGCGTGGCGGGCAGTTTAAATATTTAAAATTTGGATGACCCGCACCCCAATTTATCACGTCCGATTTTGTATAAAAATGTGCGGGTGGTATTCGGGTATATACGGTACATAAGCAAGGCGAAACAACAAGCAAATACTTCACACCACGTTGGGATTTAGGATCCACTCCGTAGTTGGGTCGAAACTTCTGGCAACCATGTGGAGAGCTGGATGGCGTGAACGTAATCTGTTCTGATTAGGAATGAGTAGATTTTCATGTACAGGTAGATTAGTATTGCTTACGATCTTATTGAATTCCTTGATAAGAGCAGTTGATCTGCGTAAATCAGGTGGCATTATTCCTGACAGAAGTGGGAGCCAATGGATTGGCGTGGATTGAATTGCGCCCATTATTATGCGTATGGCGGTATTCAGTTGAGTATCACTAAGTCTTGTTTTGCAATTGAGGGGTTCATTCCAAGAACGAGACAAGTCCAAAAATTAAATTGTTCAGAAACTAAAAAAAAACAGTATAGCTTCATTTGTGCTGAATGAAATAAAAATTGCTTTTAGACCTACTTTTGTCTCATTAACATTGCACACAAAGGAAATATACACTCACCGGCAAAAAAACAAAAAACGCTACACTTGTATTTTTTAATTATTTTCATAATTTATTGCACTGAAATGATTAATCTTATGTAAAAATTATGCATAATTAATTGTTTTTTAAACATTTGAAAACACTTCACATACAAAAAGATGCTTCAAATAAAAAAATCTGTTTACATTTCTAGAATAAGAAAAAAAAAGTAAAAATGTCTTAAATTTTGAGTAAATTACATAGTCGTTTAAAAATGTTAATCTGACATTGTGGGGTTTGAAGCCATTGTTCAGTGTTGCCTAAGTAAACAAAAGTTTGGTGCTTTTCAGTCAGTGTATTTATTAATCTCATGTAATTTATTTCAGGATTAGGGCATAACCCAGCTCTTTTTGGGTACATTCGTGTTGACCGACTGAAAAGCACCAAACTTCTGTTTTTTGGTGTTAATCTGAGTTCCAAAATTTATCATTACAGAATTAATCCATTCTCTTGGGTACTGACACAAGAACTGAACACTTAAAAACTGGTATTTCCACCCCTAGCACGAATCACCTCGCGTAACCTCTCTGCCATACTTGCGATGATTTGTGAAACGCTTTCCTGTGGGATTCCTTCCTACTCCTCATGCAGCATCACCCGAAGTTGCTGGAGAGTCTTAGGAGCATGTTGCCAAACATTTCTGGCCAACATATCCCAAACATGTTCAATTGGATTGAGGTCAGGGCTCCTAGCTGGCCAATCCTGTGCGTACATTCCAACCACATGCAGGTACTGCTGGACACATCGGGCACTGTGTGCTCGTGCGTTGTCGTGCATCAGGCAAAATTCCTCCCCGACAAATGGAGCAAATGGTACAACATGGTTTTCAAGGATATCCATGATGTACCTGTCAGCTGTGAGAGTTCCATTCTCAATTAGGTAAAGATCAGTCCTTGCATCCATACTGACCCCGGCCCAGGCCATGACAGAACCCCCGTCGAATGCAGTCCTGGAGGAAAAAGTTACAGGAGAAAACCTTTCTCCAACCCTCCTCCACACTCCTTCTCTTCCATCAGGCGCTGTGAGGCCGAATCTTTTCTCATCTGTGAAGAGAACGGCTTGCAGATAATACGTAAGTTTTAATTTAAAAAAATCAAGTGTTGCTTTTTTTTTTTTGCCGGTGAGTGTATTATTTTTCATTAGGATAGTTGAGAAAACCTAAAAAGACCTTTGGATTAATCTTGTTTTTGCCGAAATCTTAAATGAATACAAAAATGAAAAATATTCGAATCCTCAAATACGATTATTTATTATGTAAATCCTAACAGAGTACAAATCATTATTGAATGTCAAAACATTCCAGGTAATTAATTATCTTGAGAAAGCATTGGACTTGTCTTATTTTTGTAGATTCCCCAGTATTTCACACTTGAATACCATATTTACTCGGCTATAGGACCCCCTCGCCTATAGTACCCTCCCCCCTTATTTTCGAGAGCCAAATACAAAATTCTTGGAAATCGCTTATGGTACCCATCCTTAATTATTGAGAGTCAAAATACAACATTCTTGGAAATTGACGATTTCTTATTTTTTAAAAATTATAACTGAAATTCATGCCCTTTTATGACAAAAATATTTATCTTATTATATTATTATTTTTGTTATTCAGACAAT
Organism: Meconema thalassinum; assembly: GCA_946902985.2. Classification (NCBI taxonomy): domain Eukaryota; kingdom Metazoa; phylum Arthropoda; class Insecta; order Orthoptera; family Tettigoniidae; genus Meconema; species Meconema thalassinum. Next base: position 89,351,869 of record OX336401.1, read on the forward strand.
ACGACTGCCATTTTGCGTACATGTACGCGATTGGGCAGGATATTGAATTGTGTAGCCAATAGGTAGGGACCGGAAAAATTCGCATTTGCGATAAATGCGAATTTTTGTAATATGTGTTAAAACCATTTCTTAAATAGTTTTAAGGTGTTCTGAAGCACTGTGGTACCTAAATTCAAAATGCGACAAAATGCGAATTTTGACCAAAATGCGAAATTAGTACAAATATGCGATTTTGGTGCGAATTCTGCGAAAATGTGATATTTTAGTGGCGAAAACCACATATTTCGGCGAAATCATGAGAAATACTGCAAATATGACGCATATATTTTTCAACCGCTCTGATCGATATACCGTATTTGTTCGCGTATATCTCGCCCCCGCGTATATCTCGCACCCCATGTTTTTAATTGAAATTTCAGGGGGAAAAAGTACTCGCATATATCTTGCATTCATTACTGACACCGTCATATAAGTGACCGTAATAACCTTCAGGTAGAAACACGTTCGATTTAGCGCGCCACAACAGTCGTCATTGTCCAGGAACTTACCCGAAGCGATACTAACAGGAAGAGCGAGCAACAACGAGTTGGTCCGAACTTCGATACGAGCAGATTAGGGATCGAGGCGCCGCGTGCAAGCATACGGCGCAGCGTGAGTGTTAGCACGCTGTACATCGTTCGCCGCGTCTCCGGCCAAGATTGGCTAAATTCGCCGCCTTGAGACACGTTCGAATTAGCGATTAGCACGCCACAACAGTTCTGCAAGTAGGCCTACTGTTACATCGCAGAGAAACGCAGTTCAGTCTTCTCGAATCTCAATGATTTCGTATTTACGCATTGCTTCGCATCAGAGCTCGGCTGCGTGCAAGCATTCGGCGCAGCGTGAGTGTTAGCACGCTGTGCATCGTTCGCCGCGGCTTCGGCCACGGTTGGCTAAATTCGCCGCCTTGAGATACGTTCGAATTAGCGATTAGCGCGCCACAACAGTTGCGCAAGTAGGCCTACTGTTACATCGCAGGGAAACGCAGTTCAGTCTTCTCGAATCTCAATGATTTCGTCTTTACGCATTGCATCGCATCAGAACTCGGCCGCGTGCTAGCATACGGCGCAGCGTGAGTGTTAGCACGCTGTACATCGTTCGCCGCGTCTTGCTAAATGCAATTCAAACCCAGATGAAAGAAAGTGAAAAATATGATATCATACTTGCATTAACTGCAGTTCAGACAGAGTTCAGCATATTTGCTAAATACTGTTTTGTGGACCCCAACGAACAATGTAGATAGCGAGCGTGTGTTGTCCCATTACAACACAGTGGTTACAGACAGACGGTGCAATTTGAAAGAAAGCAATGCTGAACTACTGACAATGCTTTCGTTTGAGGACTATAACTGCACTTCATAACCTCGAAGTCGTTAAAATAATATTACAATGTGATGATTTTTAACTTTGTAAATAGATGCTAATTTTGAAGAAAATAGATGCTAATTTTGAAGAAAATAGATGCTAATTTTGAAACAAATAGATGCTAATTTTTCCGGTCCCTACCAATAGGCTTCACCTAATATCCAATAGAAAATGCCACACTATTGGCCGAGTAGAAGCGCCATGCTTTGAAATCCGCCAATGAGAGTTATAGATTCATATCTTGCTTGCATTCTTTTGTTATTCTCTGTATTGCGCTTCGAAGTGGTGTTTGAAGGCAGCTCTCTTCTCAGTTTTATTTTAAACGTCGGCATTTGTGTGACACGTTATTGGTATATTAATGTGAAACTTGTGAATAATATGTACTCGGTTGTGTTAAGAAATGTTAGTGAGATGTAATCGTTCAGCATCATCACTCATAACCTAATTGATGCATTCTCCCTTTCTATGTTCAAATAAAACTAAAGTTTGCATTTCCATGTCTGATACTTTGTCCATTCCATTCAATTTCTTTGATACTAAGATTTTTGCTTAGCAAGGGATAGTAGTGAAATTCATTGGGAGGTAGCCGGGAATAGTGGTGGATAAGTGAGGTTATGGCAGTCTCAGAATGGGCTTATTAAAGATGTTAACTTTGTATATTTTCATTAAATATATCGTACTATGTAGCAACAAAATAAAAAAGCTTATTTTTACTCTCTCCCTTTCCCAAAATAATGGAATTTTGCGAAGTTCACGTCTATAGTACCCCTATCAATTTCGGAACAAAAAATTTAGAAAAATAGGGGGTCTTATAGCCGAGTAACTATGGTATAACCCGACCTGTCTGCTTTTTGGAGACAGCAATAATATCTATACGTAGAGCTGGCCTTGGGAAGAAGTTGTATTTATCTCAAAAAGTCAATTTTTGGACTTTCCTGGTTTTTGGAATGAACCCTTGGTACAGGGCTGAAAACTGCTGTGCATATTGTACAGGCCGGATGACTTCATGACGGTGAGCGAGTGTCTGCAGGTGGAGTACCATCGCTCATTGCGCCACCACTTGCTGCTGTTGTATGCTCGCGAGGTACTCGTTTTGGACCTGCACATCAACCAGACTGTGGGCATCATCCCGCTTGAGAAGACTGCATCGCCTCTTTTGCAGGTGTGTTTGTAGGGTTGGTGGTTTATAGCCTGCAAAATTCATCACTAAGGTTTGGATGTTAAGGAAAAGTCATATTTTTTTCCTGAGCTCATTTTACCCGAAATCTGAAAAATATGTTCGAATGACGGGTCCCTGACCACATTAAAAGCAATTTGATATTGCCTATAAATGCATATTTCGGTCATTTTTATTGTTTTGGTCATATTTGGTTATAATTTCAGCATTTTTGTTTATATTTTAACGTCGTTAACAAGGTACTTTTATCTGTGTCTAGTTACAAACACAGGTTATCCGAATAGTGTAGTAGATACAGTATATTTTTCTTTCTTTTCCCAGAACAGGCAGATAGCAGGTTTAGAAGACCTGATAACAAGAAGGCGCTCCTCTACGGACGTCTTTTAGCACATCTTTCTGGAAAAGTTAGATTGCGACACTGAACGTATGAGGTCACGGAACATGACGATAGAGTGCTTCTCTCTTCCAATAGGATGTCACTCCAGTAGATATATTTAGCCTAGAAGCAATTAGCAGACAAGAAAATGCCATGTTATGTCTTTTAGGAAAACCGAGCAAGAACTGCATCTCAAGTATATGATAGTGAATGAATGTTGAAAATTGTAATGTACTGAAGCTCTCTTGTCAGTTTGTATGATTAAATGTGTCTGGTGTAGTGATGTGGGCCGGGCAAATGCCCAGTGGGCAGGACATCTATAAATGGACATTTGCACGGGCATTTAACTGTGTCTGGTCCTGGTGTATTATCGCTGATCACGCTTTGGCACTTAAGACGTTTACTGTATATTAGCGATACTCTACCTATCCCAAAAATTCATGTCATATTTCATAGATTTTTAGGTCACATTTTATAATTTTAGGTCAGATTTAGCTAGTTTTTAGGGCATATTTGCTTTCATATTTTGTACTTCTTTGGGTCTTAAACTTCCGAACCCTAGTCATCACGTTATTTGTCTTTACCACGTGTGGTTTTTATCATTCTTGAATTAGCTATAAAATGCAAAATGTATTTATTTATAATTTATTCACATCTTATGGCCTTCATTGCATCACTTTAGTCAATTTATACAAAGATGTTTGATTTTTCTATCAGCCCTTGTAGACACCGAAACACCAGTCTCTCCCGAAACGCCGTAATGCAATTTAGTTCCTTCACGCCTCCTCTGAAACACGTGACTCGTCCTGCTTCCCTAAGTCCTGATATAGCAACTTCGTTCATTACCGACTTGAACTTAAATCTTCAATAGGAATTTGTAATTCTCTCACATCAGATTTTATTTTGTTCAATTTTTTTGTCTCTTTGGTTGGCCTACAGGTTATATCTGCCAGGCAGAGAGATCTTCTGTATTGCTTGCATGAATCTGGAAGTGTCAGTGCCAAGTTTCGGCGACGACAGTTGGGATTTGTTGGGTCTCCGTTAGATGCTCCAGCTGGTAGTATTAGTAGTATTGGTGAGTAGACTGGCTCTTCTCAAATACATTTTTAGAGGCGACTTGTTCGCAAACAGTGGCTTGCAGACTACTATTGGATTTTTTATTATGCATACCTGTCAACTCTCACGATTTAGGCGGGAGACTCCCGATTTTACACCACTTCTCCCGCCCTCCTGCTTAACGAATTGAATCTACCTATTTTTCAAAATTCAGCGTTTGTTCCTAGAAGTTTTCATTATAGCCTGTGGGTGACGTGAAATTATTTGTGTATAACTTAGATGTTGTTGGCATTTATATGCCGGTAGGCCAGTGTGATTTTTCAATCTGAGTGATTTTGTCGGTTCCTCGGTAATATGGAAAAGAAATAGGATTAGACATTGATTGTCTTTAAAATCTCCCAATTATTCAGTTTGAGAGGTTGGCAGGTATGATTATGGATACCCGAGTTGAGGCCTTAATTACAAACAAAACAATAGACCTATTGAAAACTGAGTTATACCAAAATTTTCCTTGTTTAATTCTGCGATAGACTATACAAGCCAATTATTCTCATGTTCAATAATGATTTTATTGTGGTTGTATGAAAAATTGTCTGGGATTTTGGCGTCTTTTCTAGGAACCGTTCACTTAAAAATATATACATGGAAAACTACTTGTCTAAGGGCAATGATATTTTTATATAGCAACTTGCCTCGGCTTAAAAAGAAGAATGTGTCTATGGAACTCATTCAGAGAGTAAAAATGCTTTACGATAACTGCTACAGCTGTGTTCAAGTAGGAAATGGATATTCAGATCCTAGAGGAGTGCAACAAGTCAGTGCCCTTTCACTATTACTATTCATCACCATCATGGATGAAATCATAAAGGAAGTGAAGCAGAGCACCAATATGGATCTTAAGCATTTGCTTTTGCAGGTGATATAGTTTTTTGAGGAAATAGTGAGCTGGAAGTCCAGGAAAGGCTGAACGTCTGGAATGATCATTTGAGAAAATATGGACTGAAAGCAAGTGCTACAAAAACTGCTGCAATGTCTGTAAAAGACAGAGAGGTAAAGATAATATAATGCTGGAGGGTGTACAGTTGGAAACAGTAAACCAGTATCAGTACCTTGGATGCATAATATCATGTGACTACAGAATACAGCTTGAGTTAAATAACTGTATTCAGAAATCAAGTCAATTCTATCAGCAAGTTCGATATCTACTCTGGAATAAGCAAGTGCCACTAAGATCAAAACAACTCAGTTTCGAACATACTTTGTCCCTATATTGACTTATGGGTTGGAAACATGCACAACTACCAATAAAGATGACAGCAGACTTCAGAAATGAAATTTCTAAGAAGCACGCTTCAAAAAACTAGGAAAGACAAAGTAAGAAATGAGAAGATAAGAGAACAAGCTGGAATAAATCAGTCCCTGAAGGAGACCATAACTAGGGCACATTTGTGATGGTTTGGTCATGTCAAACGCATGACAGAAGGAAGAATTGCAAAACAATGGTTACATACTGAGACTGGAAAGAGACCCGTTGGAAGACCTAGGAGGAGATGGCTGGACCAAGTGAAGGAAGATATCACATCCATGGGAATCAACTGGGATGAAGTCTTGAAGGAACAGTGGTACATGAATCGACTAAAATGGAGAGCGTTCGTAAACAACACCCGGGAAACTGGAGTGGAAACATGATGATGATGATGATGATGATGATGAAGCTTAAAAGGCGCACGGACGGCAGGTTTTTCTTCGATGCGATTCACTGAAATCGTTACTGCTCGCCTTCCTTTGGTCATAAATTAATGTTTTTCTACAGAAACCTTCCTCGAGAAATCTTTTACAGAATGGTGAAACCCACATCAAAATCCATCCAGTGGTTCACGAGAATACCCGTTACATCCAAGAATCGGGGACATTGTTTTACAGTATACTATGTACTACAAGTATTGGTAGTGTAAATCTCAAGTTTCAATATTTGTCAACTACCCGATAAGAAGTTGTTAATTTTTCTAAAGTAACTTTTTCTCAGCCCAGGACATACATACAGCAGGAAACATGGCCTTATTTTGAAGTTCTCCTCCGTGATTATCAGAAACTACAACCACTGCAAATGTACAGAGTGATACCGAATTTATGAAGAGGGATATTGATGGGAGGAGTGCGATTAAAAGCAGGCTGGCTGGCGAAATAGGTACAGCGTTGCCGTGTAAACTCACACCGGGCAGTTGTGTAATGGAATGAGAGTGCCCTGGCTTTGTTGTCTGCATGCTATTTTCAGATTACATCAAACTAACTACCGTATTTACTCGGCTATAGGACCCCCTTTTTTTCTCTAAATTTTTTGTTTCGAAATTGAGGGGGGGCGGGGTAGTATAGACACCAACTTCGCAAAAATCCATTACTTGGGAAAGGGAGGGAGTAAAAATAAGCTATTTTATTTGGTGCTATATAGGACGATATATATTCAATCAAAACAAACAAAGTTTATATCTTTAATCAGCACATTCATTATGAGACTGCGATAACCTCACTTATCCATCACTATTCCTGGCTACCCCCCAATGAATTTCACTACTATCCCATGCTAAGCAAAAATCTTAGTAGCAAAGAAATATTTATTTATTTATTGTATGGCTTTTAGTGAGTTGAGTGTCCGAGGACATGTTTGGCTCACCCGAGTCTGTAGCTGCTTCCAGCGGACACCTTACGGTGAGCTACAAGTTCCGTTCAATTTCAAGTAGTTCCAACTTTTGCTACCAGATATCAATGATACCTAGTGGTGAACGCTGGAACTTAGAGCGTTCCGATGAAATATAACCTGACAATTTAGCTTCACACAAGTTTTGTCGGTGGAAGGATCTTTTTTCATGCCATAAATCTATGATATGGGACTGCCGGCTTTACTTCCCCTCCGAAGGAAGGCATACTGAAGGATTTTTAATGCTCTTAAAAAATCCGACGACTTCGGCTTGGGCTCAGCAGTTCAGCATGCTACCAACTACGCCACCAAAGCCGCTATCAAAGAAATAGAATGGAATGGACAAAGTATCAGACATGGAAATGCAAACTTTATTTTTATTTGAATATGGGAGGGTGAATGCAGTAATCTCACTTACATTTGTAAACACAACCGAGTATGTATTAGTCAAATATTTCACATTAACATACGAATAACGTGTCACACAAACGCCGACGGTTCCTGCAATAAATAAAATGAGTTAAAAATAAAACTGAGAAGAGAGCTGCCACAAACACCACTTTGAAGCGCAATACAGAGAATAACAAAACAAAAGAATGCAGGCAAGACATGAATCCATAACTTTCATTGGCGGATTTTAAAACTTCTATTCGGCCAATATAGTGTCATTTTCTATTGGATATCGGGTGAAGCCTATTGGCTGCACAATTCAGTATCCTGCCCAATTGGGTACGTGTACTCAAAATGGGGGTCGTATCGTCTGAATTACAAAAATAATAATGTAACAAGTAAAATATTTTATCATTTGAATGATCTTGTCGACTTCGTCGTTACTCTGGGGTCTGGCGTTACGTTACGGTGACGGGACGAAATGTACCCAGATGCACTGAGGTGTGTGACGTCATAGTACCGCTTGGTGCATGTGTTTCCCTACAATCTCTACTTCGTTAGTATAAGACAAAAATCCCCGATTCTTGGATGTCACGGGTAATCTCGAGAACCACTGGATGGATTTTGATGCGGTTTTCACCATTCTATAAAGGATATCTCGAGGAAAGATTCTGTAGAAAATAATTTATGTATGATCAAAGGAAGCCAAGCAGTAACGATTTCAGTGAAAAAGTCGAAAACAAACTTGGCGTCCGTGCGCTTCTTAAGCTTACGCTGGGCAAACCGTTAAAAATATCAATATACTATGAGTGTAGGAATTGGTCAGCATGAAAAGTTCTACAAAAAAGTCTGTGAGAGCATATCTTTATCTTCAATACATCGCCCACTATGAGTGTTTTTAGACTGGATGGAAGGGGCACGTCCCCGCGCGCTCTGGTGAGCGTGACGGCATCCCGCGCGCCTGACCTTGCTTTGCCCTTGGTTTGCACTTGCCGTTCGCGAGTAATTTGAAACAAGATAAGCAAGATAAGTATTATGCAGATAATTTTCTAACATGTCAAGAGTGTTTGGCTTCGAGCGAAGCGAGAAGCCTCCAGCCTTTCTAGCATTTTTCAGCATTTGTAGCATTTAAAATGATACAAAGTCTAGTCTTTCAGACTGACTGTCACTTTTTATCATAAAAGAGCATAAATTTAAGAAATCTTCTATTTCCAAGAATGTTGTATTTTGACTCTCAATAATTAAGGAGGGGTACTATAAGCGATTTCCAAGAATTTTGTATTTTGGCTCTCGAAAATTAAGGGAGAGGGGTACTATAGGCGAGGGGGTCCTATAGCCGAGTAAATGGGTAAATCAGAGTATCGGGTATCCTTAATTAAAAAATCCCGACAGTAGATGTGACGTTGAAACACAACACAGTCTTGAATGGAAATGTATGTATGATCTTATTACGTTTTTTTGCCCTCTGTATTGTCATAAACATCTGTTGCAGATATGGGCTCCTTCTCCACGGATGTGTTCCTGGAGACGGGTTATGAGCAGCGCTGTCAGAGTGAAGTGATCCGCTACACTAAGGGCTCCAAGGTGCTCGGCATGGCTCTCAATCCCGTCTGTGAGAGGAGAGTTGGTGAGTTATGAGTGTTTCAGTAGAACCTCTGTTATCCAATACACTTTTAACCCAAACGGTTGAATAAAATTTGTTACATTACAAAAGCAATATTAATTTTTTGCCTAATTCCTTAAAATTATTTTATTTTATTTTTATATAAATACTTTAAATTATACTAATTTTATCATTATTTCAAATAACATTTTACTTTTTAAATGATCCTAATTCACAAATTAAACTTTTTATAAAATCATAATACAATAATAGTACATTATGCAACGAGCCTATAATGGCTATAATTAAGACATGAGTAATTTTTATAAAACGAGCGTATGCGAGTTTTATAATTTCCATACGAGTGTCTTAATTACCATTATAGGCGAGTTGCATACGACTGTTTATGTTCGACGATAATTATAACTTTATTATTTGTTTTAACATAAATATTCATAAATATCTGTTGAGATTGTCACTAGAATTTTGTGATCGGGTGCTGCGCAGGGTAGGATATCTCTGATGTCCAAGCTCACTGACCGACCGACGCATGCGCTCTGTGAGCTTCAATACCATATGTGCAGATTGAGCATCAGTATTCAGTAAAAATGTCACCGAAATCGTCTGAAAACAACCCGCTGTGTAGAAATTGGATTTAAGGATATTAAGGTACAGTGTCTCATATTCACCAGTTTAATTACGCGAACATATGGACGGTGCACTTTCGGTAATTTATATAGACATGTTGGATTTTGAGCGCATGCGCGAAGGTATCCTTATCTAATTGGTCAAACAACTGTTTCTTGAGCTGTGATTGGTGGGAGAAACTGTTTCATAATGAAAAATAGTGTTATAATGACCATCATTATGATACAGTTTTCAGACATATAATTGTCAGGGTCGAACATAAAATAATTTATAATATTATTAACTTGATGACTAATTTAAAGTCTACAATTTTGATCACAATTTATAAATTATAATTTTTCAAATTAAAGCTTCTCCCTCAAATTATTTATCAATCAAAATAATTACTTGAACTAAACTGTATTACATTTATTTATTAGAAAACTAGTTATCTTAAAAAACGATTAACATTTCATTTCTAATATAATATTTCCAATAAATATATTACATTAAATAACCTACTTTTTAGCTCAGTAGCCACAGTAGTAAAAAGGGATGTAAAACCAATAACATTATTATTTTTATTATTATATCTTTTAGGGGCAGATGACCTCTTAGTTCTTCCCCTTAAAACGTCAATAACTAACTAATATCTTTTTATCACCCACTCCGTGGCGTAGCTATGTGTATTAAATTGCTCGACCGCGAGGAGGAGCTGCATCAGGTCCAGAGATCAAAAGTTCAAATACTGGCACTGACATCAGTTATTGCAAAAGAGGTTTTCCCATATTTTTCCACACTCCCTCTAGGGAAATGCTGGGTCATTACCTTGCTTCAAGTCTCAGGGCACCTACCCCATTCCCAGACCTAATAAGTACACACTACTATAGTCACTACAGATACACAGGTTATCAAACAAATTGAGCACACATCCAATTGCACGTGGATGAACGAGATGTTCTAAGCCTCCCAAGTGAATTAACATCAGTATTTCTCTTCCCCAGCATTGTTCATCAACACTGGGAAGGTGGTGTTCCTGGAGCTCCGTCTGGCCAATGCGGAGGGAGTGTTCCCTCTAGTGCCGAGCATGGCGCCGCTGCAGCTGAACTACACCATGCCACGCCTGCCACTACGACGAGAGACTCTTAGCGAGCTGATCGGACCCCTCATGACAGTGAGTAAGAAAATAAATTTATTTCCTTGCATACCGTATATACTCAAATACCACCCGCACATTTTTAAACAAATTCGGACGTAAAAAATTGGGGTGCGGGTCTTATTTGAGCCATTCAAATTTTAAAGATTTAAATTGCCTGCCACGCACGATATAGGGTGTTGGGAGTGTCTGCTAGATGGTGCAAGCCTTCTTCCGGCTATGACTTTGTTTTACCGTAAGCACGTGGCACCATACAGTCTCGCGCACTTTCTCAGTGTAAACATGAATTCTACGAAACGTTTGCGGTCGTTTACTGTGAGTGAAAAACTGAAAGTTGTGAGGGTAGCAGAAATGATTGGAAATCGTGCCACCGGTAGGATATATGATATTGAAGAGTCATGTATTCGCAATTGGAGAAAGAAAAAGAATGTTCAAAGCAGCCTTGAAACAGCTGTATACCGAGTGGATGGCGGCCGATAAGCACACACTGACTCCAACTGGTCGCATTCAGCGCCCGGAAGTTCAGCGGTTCTGTTCGTGGATTTTGACGGCATGGAATCGTAACTCTGGAGATCTCATACGGAAGAGCTTCAAGAAATGTAGTATTTCTAATGCTATGGATGGCAGCTGTGACGACATTTTGTGGGAAAGTGATGGTGATAAAAGTTCCGAAGTTGGTACTTCTGATGATGATGATGAAGTGTTTTTGTACTTTTATTTGTATTTCTAATTGTTTGATGTGTGTTATTTTAGGACGACTTCAAAACTATTGAAAACTATTTTTGAGAAATACTATTCTGTTTATTTAGTAAAGATTGTAAATACTTTTGAGTAAACTTCTTTTTTTTTTTTTAAATTTGTTTCAAAATAAGGGTGCGGGTCTTATTCAGGGGCGGGTGGTATTCGAATATATACGGTAATCTTCGCACCGTACTTTCAAATAAAAAATATTAGTTTATAAAATGTCATAGCATACCGTATACACGGTGTCACGAAGATGTATGGCACAAAATGCAGGACACTTGCCTTACACGTAGACGAAGAAATGATGTTATATGAACATGGGTCCTGAAACTTTTTATTTCATAAAAAATGCGGTATTTTTGTGATTTATTATTTTTTACTTTTTTATTTTAATTGTTTTTATTAAAACATTTATGTAGCACCCCAGGTCGTGCCTCCGTGGCTTAGGCGGCAGCAAGCCGGCCTCTCACCGCTGTGTCCATGGTTCAAATCCCGGTCACTCCATGTGAGATCTGTGCTGGACAAAACGGAGGCAGACAGGTTTTTCTCCGGGTACTCCGGTTTTCCCTGTCAAAATTTCATTCCAGCAACACTCTCCACTATCATTTCATTTCATCTGTCATTCATTTAATCCTTGCCCCAGAGGAGTGCGTCAGGCCTCGGCAGCCGGCACAGTTCATATCCTCGCCGCTAGATGGGGGCTTCATTCATTCCATTCCTGACCCGGTCGGAGACTGGAAGCAGGCTGTGGATTTTCATTTTTCATGTAGCACCCCAGGTCAAGGAAATAAACTAATAATACCGTATATACCCGAATGTACGACGACCCCGAATATAAGACGAGGCCTAGTTATCAACTGCCTCTTACAGATTTTTTCAAAAAAATACTCGCTAACTCATAACTTGCACAATATATGCCCTTAAGGTCGTGCTTTCATTCTTCTAACGTCTCGTGTTATCGGAAATCCCTCTGCCCGCTTTTTCCAAGACATACTCTATAATTTCTTTGTTCAAGAATGGGAGACGTTATTAAATTAAGATACGTTGATCACTCAATTACTGCTCGTAAAACTGACTGGTTGTTCTTGTAAAGATTGTTTTAAAACATATTTCCGTATGCTTTCGAACATATAATTTATCCGCTTAAAATGACATGTATGCGTAAATCCTAACCTCAAAATGTACGCTATTCGTATATGCATGGTAATTAAACATAACAAACCATATTTTAATCTTCATTAACGGATTGATTTGTTACGAGTTACAAGATGCCAACACCACATACTACATTGCTAATAATAATAATTTGAAAAAAAAAAAAAAAAAAAAAAAAATTTTAGTACTCTGAATATAAGACGACCCCAAATTTTTATAACACAAAAAGTGGGAAAAAACCTCGTCTTACATTCGGGTATATACGGTATTTGGTTTACAGAAACATTAAAACACTTCCACAAGAATTAGTTGAAATTTGAGTGAAAGATTCAACCATCTGCATCTGTGACAATATGAATTGGTTAACATACAGACCACTAGCCTGGCAAAATTACCTCCATTTTATTGGTCCGTATTGACGTTATCAAATTGTAAAATATGTTATTACATTGATTTATATTGATTTGACGGATATTTGTGTAATAACATATTTTACATTGACCACTAACCTATACAGGGTTAAACTGTATCTTCCCCCTTATATCTTCCTTTCCAATTAGAGGAAGCTATTAACATGAAAATGCTAATGAATAGATCTGATCATGTGTATGTATAACCCGTTGGATCTGTTTAATGTCTCAGGAATCGAGTCCACCGTTACCTCCACTGCGACTGCTCGTGACGGGCCTTCTCACGAGCGCAGCCTCCCCATTGACGGTGGTCCGTATGTGCCCGCCGCTAACGACACGCAACTGGCAGCAGTATGCTCCTCTGATGGCTGGCGGGACAGCTTCGGGTCTCATCCAGGTGTTCAACATGGCCACCGGTACTGTGGACAAGGAGCTTGCTGTACATTCCTACCCAGTGAGGTGAGGAACTAATCAACTTGTAACGGCTGTGTAATATTGTATTTCTTTGACTGAAATACCGTATATACCCGAATATTACCCGCCCCCGAATAATCCCCGCACCTTCATTTTTGTATGGAAATTAAAAAAAAAACTTTTTTGTTTGTTTTTAACACTTTATTTTAAACAAAAATGTATACTATTAACACTGTAATACAGTAAAACTCGGTTAAGAAGTTCCCGCATAAAAAGTTTATCCACTTAAGACGTCCGATATTCTCGGTCCCGCGATTGAATCAAATCTTGCCAATCTCCGCGAAAGATACTTCCGGTGTTTCGTGTGAAATAATACAGCAGTTCCGAGTGTCTGCGGGTCTCCAGTGAATCATCTGACCGGGCGAACTACGTCAAGGCTACATGACGTCACGCCATGACAGCAGCAGCTCATTGGACAGTGTTAACCTTGAAACATGTGAGAGGAGATATGGAAAACACTGGCTTCTGCCGGGAATACTTCGGCAAATTGCAAGAAAATTAAAATCGGGAAAAACGACGACGTAGAACCAGATCTGCTGGTATGGTTTAAACAGCTGCGAAGTTTAAACATTCCAGTGCGTGCGCCGAGTTCGGCTCGGTCAAACAGGACACGGGCTGCCCGCGCGAACGGAACGACCACAGCCCGTCGTGGACTGGGGTGGTCAAACTGAATACGGACAAGTCAAGGCGCGGACTTTGTGAAAAATCACAACTACTCACTTACCCGCCGCGGTAGATTGCCTTCTGTTTAACCAGGATGATGCAATATTACACAATACAGAGTTCACAGCGGTCAGGCGGCCGAGTTTGCGCGGTCAGCCCGCTTCCTGTTTGACTGAGCCTTTACTGATGCCATGGTATCACGCAACTAATGAAACTGACGCTTGTGTTTGGCTTGCGCGACCGGTCAAGCCATTAGACGGAAATAAACTAGTACACCCGAACAAGCATCATTATAACGGATACTCGCGCGTGGCGGGCAATTTAAATCTTTAAAATTTGGATGACTCAATTAATATCCGCACCGCAATTTTTCACGTCCGATTTTGTATAAAAATGTGCGGTATTCGGGTATATACGGTATAGTCATTTTGGTGTTGGCTGAAAGGCCATTTTCATCATCTTTTACAGTTTCCATCCCCTGGCTGGGTCTTCTTGGAACATAAGCCTCTCCATCGTTTTCTATCTTTCCAACACCTTTCACTCTTCACTCTGTCCCACTCCTCACCTCTTTTCTGCACTCCTTCCTTCACACCCACAATCCACCTATCTCTTGGTCTCTCGCCCTCCATTTCCATCTCGTGCATCCTCCCTGGTATCCTGTCCTCCTGCATTCTCCTAACATGTCCGTACCAACTCATTCTTGACTTCTCTATGCTCTCTTGTAAGGGTTTCTCCTCCACAATCTCTTACTCTATCCCTTCTTGTTATTCCTTATCTGCTTCTCTGAAATTTCATTTCGCAAGCCTGGATCCTGCTCACCTGTCTCTTCTTCATGACCTACGTTTCTGATGCGTAGATGAGTGTTGGGACAATACGTTCGATACAGTACCCGTTTGCTCTTCTGCGGTACGTCCCTGCTCCATACCAGACCTCTCATGCTCTGCAGGAATCCATGGACGTTTCGCTAGCGTTTTACATGGACTTCTCAGTGTGTGCCAGCTACGCGTCTTGGTAGGTGTACCTTTACGAACTGACGAGCCTAATTGATACACTGGGGCGAAACGCTAGCAATGTGTTGAGTTATGCTGGACATTCTTATCACATTTTGTGTTAATATAATGGTTCAATGGACAATACTCATTTTGTTTTTCTTTTGAGAAAATTTTTATTTTATGTACTGTACTATGCGCGCCGCCTTCAATAGTACATCAGGGGGCCATGGTGCACCACAAGCTCAGCCAAGGCCACTTCAGCAGCGAATAACAAAACTGCTGCTTGCCGTTCTTACTTTATATCAGTGGTTCTGAACCCGTAGGAGTCTGCGGACCACTCAGCATGAAATTGAATCATGTATGGACCCCATCCCCATCCCCCCTCCCCTCCCCTCCCCCCTTACCCTCCCCATACCCCCCTCCCAATACACCTTATCAGTTGTAACCCTTCCTCAATAACACTTATTTTAAAGATATTTCAATTCATAACCTGATAGTCATCGCCGCGAATACATTCGGACGATTCTCGTTCAACGCACATCGTTTTCTAAATCCCCATTTATTGGCCACTTTTTTTATACTTGCTGGTGGACCCTTCTCTCTCGCGGACCACTCCCGAGGCACTCGCGGACCACCGGTTAAGAACCACTGCTTTATATGAAAGACCCTGTATATGGTAACAACTCTATTACAAATACACACAGCACTACAGACAGCACAATAAGACATGTTATCAAACATATACCTCCCCACACACACACACACAAAACCAAAGTACAACTGATGAGACCCTGGCCATGAGATATATGAGCCGATTGGTTTCGACTCACAATACTTCGCCGCCGCCGCCGCCGCCCCCATGTGCCCCGCCCCCGGTCGCCGCCCCCGGTCGCCGCCCCCATGTGACCCCCCCCCCCATTCTTCTGCCGACGCTCCTGGCATTAATTGTGAATCATTTCTGGATACAAGAAGAAGACATAAACAATTTAAATAACCATTATCTTTTAATGGAAAATATATTAACTAATTACTCCGGTCTACATTGATTGAATATAGCCATTGTTGACTGTCTAGTGAATAATATGTATGCTGGGACTGTACTGGATTTGGCGGTATTTGTTCAAATAATCTAAAGTCTGATAGCCAATCATTGACGGACACATCGATGAAAATTCTATTGCCAAATTAAATTTGGTTAAAAAAGGACGTTTCGATAATTTAAGAGGTGAAGGAAAATTAATTATAAAAGTTGGCATTAAAACTAGTGCCAGGCGTTTTTCATTTGTCATCGGTTTTAAAATGAACTTCTGCACATGCGCAAAATGGCGTCCCATTGTCGAAATGAAGCCAAGCTAAGTGAGAACAAGAGAACATAATGTGAGCTTGCGGTGAAATGACGCGGTTTGTGGTAGCCTCGGACCACTACCTAAATCTTGGTCCGAGAACAAGGTAAAACTGTTAGATAATACTAATTGGAACTCTAGACCCGTCAGACAAAATATTTAAGACATTTCATGAAAATGGGAATTATGTTTGTGAATTTTAAGAGGCCAAGTGTCGTCTGGCCGGTTGCATTGAAATAACTTTCGATTCCAAAAGGACGCTATTCTTCTTTTACCAAGGCGTTTTCTTGATTTGCTAATTTGTTCAATTTATATTTTAATGGGTCTATTATAATGTGGCCTAAGATTATTTTATATTCATAACACGCCTCCTATTATTTAAGCAGCGAAAACGAGTTCGTTTTACTTCATCTTTCGAGATGTGTTTGGTTTCATTTTTAATCGTTCCATGCTGCTAATGTGAAATTAAATGATTTCAAGAATGTAATTGTCAGGATTTTGGTGTGGGGAACTTGATAGTTTTAATAATGACAAACGGTCCCTTGTTTTTCGTTTGTCTGAGATGGCATCTTTTGGTCTATTATGGCCGCATAAGCACAGCATCCATGCTGGTTGCAAAACATTTTCGGAAGCCTATTTGAAAGAATGTAATGAGTAACCAATTGAAATGAATCGAAATGAGACTGTAGTAGTTTCGGATAAGAATTAGAAAAGGTTTAATATGTGGTGATTTATAAATCACGTAAATGTAACTTGTTTTAATTATACAGCGTTGCCATATAATTTGGGGTATAGCTTGGCCTCCATTTTAGATATATAGTAGGAGTGCAGATTGGTGTTCCCTCCCATAGCCATTCGGCCTTGTATTCTTTTCCCTTGAGAATATATATTTATTTTACCTACTGCTGTTCGAGTCCATGTTTCATTGAGCGCATAGAATAGTACTAGGTTAATTGTCTTCAGGCCACTTTGGCCTCGGGGTACCAAACCCTCCCTCCACTCAAATCTTATCGGTGCAATATACTAAGGAGCACAGTAAGATAAGAAATGCTGAGAAGAATTTAATTATTCTATGTGATTGTGTGAACCGACTTATAATAGAGGACATACTATGGCGAATATGCAACTAAATGAAAGTGGCATAAAAATTTAGAATTTCTGGTGGGAGATGTATGTTCTTATTTATTATTATTATTATTTTTATTATTATTATTATTAATCTTGATTGGTCACATTGGACCACTTGAGTCGTTCCACAATCACTTCTTCTTTGAAGGTAGTACTGCTTGGTTCTTGCGCTCTTTCCAGTACTTTTTCATTCTTTCAGATCGGGATTTTCTCAACTCATCTGAAATCTCCATAGGCTTTCTGTGTGTCATTTCTGCAGAAAATTTGTGAGTTTTAAGTATGGTGTTAATTTTATTTTTCTCCTCGGCATCTGTTATCTTGAGTCCAACTGCTTTGAGATCTTGTTGGATTTCTTGGATCCATTTACCTCCAGTTTTCTTTCCTAGATTTCTCATCACCAGTTGGCGTACAATTCTGTTTTCTGGAAGCCGTAAGATGTGAAAAAAATATGAAATTCTTTTCTTCTTCATTGTGCTGGTGATTGGATCAATCTCACGATAGACAGTTTCATTTGGGAGAATCCTCCAGACTCCCTCAACCTGATACTTTTTATTTATGCACGTTCTAATGATTCTTCTTTCCGTTTTGAGGAGCTGATCAGTTCTTTGTTCATTTTTAATTTGGAACAGTGTTTCACAAGCATAAGTGGCTTCAGGGAGAGTTACAGTTTTATAATGTTGGATCTTAGTAGCTATTGATAGGCATTTTTTATTATATGTTGACCAGGTTAGAGATTGTGCCTTTTTCATTTTATTTGTTCTATTTATCCAAGTTACTTTTTCGTTTAAGTTATGTGTTATAATTTCTCCAAGATACTTAAATTGAGGAACTAGGTTAATTTTATGATCATTTATATAGACTTCATTTATATCTAAGGGTTTCATAGGCATGATCTCAGTTTTTTCAAAGGATATCTGTAATCCTATCCCTTGAGCAATTTCTTGGAGACTAGTGATCTGAGTACAAACCTCTTCCTTGTCTAGTGCTAAAAGAGCCAAGTCATCTGCAAATCCTAAGCAGTTTATTTTTATTGATGGTTTTGTTCCAATTTTGATCTTAGGAGGCTTTTCCTTTTGCCAAACCTTCATGATATAATCAAGAGCCACATTGAAAAGCAGAGGGGATAATCCATCACCTTGTCTGAGACCAGTTTTTACTGTGAAAGCTGTTGATATTTCTCCCCTAAATTTAACTTTCGAATTTGTGTTTGATAATGTTAATTGAATGATTTTTATCAATTTAGGATGGAGACCGTATGATCTGAGGATTTTTAGCAGTGTCAGTCTATGAATACTATCATAGGCTTTCTTGAAATCTATAAAAGTGATAAAGAGTTGCTTATTTCTGTTTTTGTAATATTCCATTATTAATTTCAGGCTAAGGATTTGGTCTGGACAACTTCTGTAAGGGCGAAATCCTCCTTGATATTCTCCAAGTTGTGGTTCCAGAATGTTTTTGATCCTGTTGTAAATTATACGAGAGAAAATTTTATATGTGCAGTCCAGAAGGGTAATTCCTCTGTAGTTATCTGGGTTCGTTTTGTCTCCTTTCTTAAATAATGGATGGATTATTCCTGTGGTCCAGTGTGCAGGAATTTCTTCAGTAATCCACATTTTAACTAGATGTTGATGAAGATTTATAATCGCAGGTTTACCAGCATTTTTCCAGATTTCAGCAAAGACTAAGTCTTCGCCACAAGTTTTGTAATTTTTTTGTTCTTTAATTGCGAGTTCTACTTCATTAATGTTTGGAGGATTTATTAAATCAGGTGAAGTTAAAATAGGTGTATCAGTGTTTACTTGCAGGGTTTCCAGTGGATCATCACAATTTAACAGTTTCTCGAATGCTTCTGCAAGGATCTCTGTATTTTCTTGGTTAGAATGTGCTAACTTTCCTGTTTGATTTTTCAACATTAATGTTGGAGCTTCAAATTTTTTTAGATATTTACCAAATGTTTTGTAATAATCTCGAGATTGCTTTTTCTTGAAATCGTCTTCTATCTTTTCCAGTGTATTTTTAAGATGATTACGTTTCGTTTGTCTGATGATTTTATGGGTTAATTTTCTTTGTATAGTTAGTTCTAAATTTGATTCTTCTGACTTTAGAGCTTGATGTTTTATCCATGCTTGGTGTCTTTTCTCTATTGCTTGATCACAATCTACATTCCACCATTCATGTTTTTTCCTTGGATTTATTGGTGCTAACTCCTCTGCTATTGATTTTAATTTAGTGATTAATTCGTCCAATGTTTTAGTGTTGAGAGACTCTTCTCCTGTTCTTTCACAGTACTCTATATTTTTTATTAAGGTAGATGGATCAAATTTCCTCCTATTGTTATTATTAGTTTTTTTCTTGGCCATTGGAGTTAATTTTATTTTTATCTTTACCACATAGTGGTCTGATCCTGAGTCAACTCCCCTTAGAACCTTGACATTGTGAATTTCGCGATGGTGAAATTTATCCATGCAGACATGATCCAACTGCCATTCACCCCTTCTGAAGTCAGGATGTTTCCAAGTTTTCAATTTATGGGGCTGTCTTTTAAAACATGTTGATTTAGAGATTAATTTGTGGTTTCTACAAATTTCGACTAATCTTTGACCATTTTTATTGGTTCGTTTATGTGCTGTCCATTTTCCAATTATATCTCTATATCTTCTTTCTTGTCCAAGTTGCGCATTGAAATCACCAAGGAGAATTTTGATGTTTGATGAAGGGATGTTTATTAAAGTTTGATCCAAAAGATCCCAGAATTTTTGTACTTCTTCTCTGTCCTTAATGGTGTTGTTTTTTTGATTAGTAGGAGCATGTGCATTAATAATTGTATATGTTTTATTTGCCGATTTCAAAGTTAGGGTCGTAAGTCTGGAGGATTGAGATTTAAATTCTGTTATCGAGTCAATGATTCTGAGATCTATTAAGAATCCGTTACCAAATTGTGGACAATTTTTCATAACTCGTTTTCCTGGAATTCCTTTATATAGTCTATATCCTTGTGATTCCAGATGGCCTTGATCACTATTTCTAATTTCCTGAAGGGCCATAATTAGAATTTTATGACTTCTCATGATATCCGTGATGATCTTCAATTTTCCAGTTTGAACCAGAGAGTTAACATTATGTGTAGAAAAGAATGAGACTTGTTTAGGTTTGATTTTCCGTAGTATTTGTTTGTTTGCTTTTTGATGAGTTTTCAGACGCTCCGATTCGTCATTATCTTCCGCATGACAGCCCACCGTATCCGAATGCTGTCTTTTCTGTAATCTATCATTACAGACGGCGGAATTATTCTTCAAATGACTTTTCATGGTCGACTATCTAAGGTTTCACCTTGAGGGGAGGATAAATCCTCGAATTACAATCCTGAATGTTATTCAGAAAGGTGAAAGAACTGAGAAAATAATTCTCAGTCCCCCCCAACACTAGTCTGTTCACTGACCCAGTTTCCCGCTGGGATTGATTACCCAACCTTCCACTGGGTTGCTCAGCTTAGCAGGGGACACCACGTGCAGGTCAGTGTTTGGAGTTGGAGTGGAGAGGTTATGAGGATTCTCTTCTGCTGAATCCTTGTATTACTGATTTTGTTGGTTAGTATCATCACATCACACTCCCTTTGTCCAGGTCTACATATTTATAGACCTCCCCAGGTTGATTCCTAGGGCCCATTATTTTTATTATTATTATTATTATTATTATTATTATTATTATTATTAACTTTATTGGCCACATTGGACCACTTGAGTCTTCCATGTACATTTTTTCTTTGAAGGTTGTATTGTTTGATTCTTCTTATCTGCCCAGTACTTCTTCATTCCTTCTGATCGCAGTGTTCTTAATTCGTCTGAAATCTCTTCAGGCCGTCTGTGCACCATTTCTGCTGAAAATTTGTGATTCTTAAGAAGGGTGGTAATTTTATTCTTGTTCTCTGCATGTGTAATTTCGAGTCCAACTGTTTTGAGATCCTCTATTTATTGCCACAGTAATGTTTATTTTTCTGTCTTGTTTCAGAGGTATAGAGTGGACGAATCTCACAAGTTTCCTTTCCTATGCCTACCCGAACATCAGCAATTCCACAGGGCTGGTTCGTAATGAGTTCCTGTTGACGGACACACTGACCGGGAACAGCATCACATTGCGAGCCGATAAGGGAGATGAGCAACCCATTGACCTCGTTCGAGTCTCGCCTCTCAAGTGAGTCAAGTGTATTAAATCACAGAATATTTTCTCTTTCACATCATCATCAAAGTTGCACTCCAGTCACCCGGGTGTGGTTTACAAGCCTCCTCCACTCCTTTCTGTTCTTCCATTTTTCCTGTTCCATCACTTCTGCCACATCCAGTCCAGCTTCTCCAATGTCCTTCAAAATTTGGTCCAACCACCTTCTTCTCGGTCTTCCAACTGGTCTCTTTCCCTTGACTTCTCTTTCTAATTCCCTTCTTGCTACTCTTTCCTTACCCATTCTTTTTACATGTCCAAACCAACGTAACCTTGCTTTCTGTATCTTCTGATTTAACGGTTCCATATTTAACTCTTCTCTGATTTTAATATTTTGAATTCCATCCCTTCTTGTCTTTTTAACTGAAGTCCTTAAAAATTTCATTTCTACTGCTTGTATCTTACTATTTTGCCTTTTATTCGTTACCAGTGTTTCCAGTCCATATGTTACAATTGGTATGAAATACTGTTTATATAATGTTAATTTCGTTCTCTTGGGTACTTTGTCATCCCATAAAACTTCTCTGACTTGATGATAAACTGTGGTACCTTTACTTAGTCTGTTATTAATTTCAATGTTGATGTCATTACTTCCATTTATAGTGCTACCCAGATATGTAAACTGTTCTACATTCTCTAACCGTACCTCACCTATGTTCTCTTTTCTTTTTCTCTTTTCCTAATTACCATTACAAACTCCTTCAGATTTTCATTCCAAATGTCCAGTCTCTTTTGTACTTCCTTTTCTCCCTTTCCCCAAATCATCACATCATCTGCAAATACCAAAGCATCATTACTGATACTCTTTCACAGTTTCTTTGAAAAATAGAGTACCGTATTTGCTCGCATATAACTCAACTTTTTTGACCGAAAATAAGTGTGAAAATTTTTGGTGCAGGGATTTGTGAGCAAACTACCGTATTCCCGAAGAAAAAAAAAAGTAAAATTTGCATTATTGAAACAAGACAACTGAAATTGTCAACTGCCGTCACTGCTGCGAATCTCCAAGCTACTCTCGCATGCATCATCATCCCAGGCTGCATCATCCTAGCTTCCGTCCAATGCACTTGCGATGCCCGTCTTCAAGAAGCTCTTAACAACGTCTGTCAACCATAACCCGTATAACCCAATCACACGAGTTCAACTGACGGTCTTCTTTATTTTGTCTTCTGTCGTCAGCGTATCGTGACTAACAATTAACAGATCTCGACGTGTTCTAACATAACAATTACTTACTTAGCGTTTGGAGTGCCAACAAAACAGATGATGATCACACCCCGTATTGCTTTACTATGTCGCCGGATTTGAAGACAAGTTACGTGTTTGGTTAGTGGTTTCTAACGCGTCTTTTTATTGATGCCAGTATTGAATATCAAGTTCATTCTGGAATGGCAGCTGTATTACATGGTGTCCACAGGTAGGAAAAGTCAGGAATTTTGTTCTTGGTCAGGAAAAGTCAGGAAAAAGTGTGAAAAAATGGCGTGAGTCAGGAAAAAATGGCGAAAAGTATTAGAAAGTCAGGAATTTTATATTAACCATACAGTATTTTGTGTTTTACAGCCATATTTTGATGTTACTAGTTCAACTAATCTCTGAAGATAAAAAGCAATAACTCGCTGGGTATTATACCGTATTTACTCGAATACGACCCGCCCCCGAATAAGACCCGCACCCTGAATTTGAAGAACTTTACCCAAAATAGTTTCCAACAGTATTGAAGTCGTCCTAAAATAACACATATCAAACGATTAAAAATACAAATAAAAGTACACAAACACTTCATTCATCGTCATCAGAAGTACCAACTTCAGAACTTTTATCACCATCCCACTAAATGTCGTCATCACTGACATCCATAGCATTCGAAATACTACATTTCTTGAAGCTCTTCCGTATGAGATCTCCGGAGATACGATTCCATGCCGTCAAAATGCACGAACATAGCAGCTGAACTTCCGGGCGCTGAATACGACCAGTTGGAGTCAGTGTGTGCTTATCGGCCGCCATCTGCTCCGTATACAGCTGTTTCAAGGCTGCTTTGAACGGGCGGTTCACGCAGACATCCAGTGGTTGTAGCATAGACGTCATCCCGCTCAATCATGAATACATGACTCGTCAATATCATATTTCCTACCGGGCACGATTTCCAATAACTTCAGCTTCCAGCTTCTCACTCACATTGAACGACCGCAAACGCTTCGTACAACTCATGTTTACACTCGGAAAACGTGCGCGACACGTGCGCGAGACCGTATGATGCCGCCTGCTTACGGTAAAACAAAGTGATAGCCGGAAGAAGGCTAGCACCATCTAGCGGATACTCACAACACCCGATATCGCGCGTGGCGGGCAATTTAAATCTTTAAAATCAGGATGACTCAAATAAGACCCGCACCCCAAATTTTCACGTCCGATTTTGTTTAAAAATGTGCGGGTGGTATTCGAGTATATACGGTAGTAAGTTTCCATTTTTACAGTACATCATAGTAAAGCCCTCTTTTACCTATTTTTTGTATGCCTTTTAGGTGTTGGCGTAGGGATGTGGCAACCCCATCACTATAGTTTAGGTTATTAAGTACTTTGATTTATGTATTATTGCATTATAATTGTATTTTAAATGAATAAAGAGGCAAACGTTGGGCAGCTATGGAGATGGTGGAGGCTGCATATAAAAAAGATATGTATATATTTGCTCAATAAACCATTTTTTCCGATGTTACGATGACTTTGCGAGTCCGGAATTTTGTTGAAAAATGGTCAGGAAAGGTCAGGAAAAGTCAGAAAAATTGACATTGAAAATTCTGTGGACTATTACCATCGTCATCTGCATATTTTATCACTAGGGTTCGGATGTTTATGTAAAATCATATTTTTTTCTTTGACTCTATTTTCATGCCCGATTGGTTTCTGATGCAAATCAAGTGATTATTTGTCACAATACAGTGGTTTTTATTTGTCATATAAATGCATATTTCAAACACTTTTTACCATTAGGTCATATTTAGAGCAATTTTTTGGTAAGAACGTCATATTTCGGTAGTTTGAAGGCAGCTGTAGGTGTGCAATGAACCTCAACTTACTGAACGGGAACTAGTGTTTTCAGAAATAGACTGTAAATAACCACTTAAACATGTATATTCAGAACATTCATATGACAATAGGAATAGAGAATTTAGTTAACAATATAATCCCGAAGGGATTGTCCCCCAGGGGCTCACATCTAGTGGGACGTGGGTTGGCGACCACGGGGCCCCAGCTGAGTCCGGCATTGCTTCCACTTACTTGTGCCGGGCTCCTCGCTGTCTTCTTTCCTGTCGACCTCACTTGGTCAACTCTTGTTCTCTTCAGACCCCGACGGTATTAGGGTATCCGAGGCCTAGGGAGTCTCTTCCTTTCCTGCCTTAATTGGCCCTTGTCTCATCTTTTCTGATTCCCTCCTTCTGCGAGGGGTCAGCCTTCTTTTTCTTTTCAGGTTATCTCCTGCCTTCTGCTTAAGGCCCTCAAGGAGGCCGGGTGTACGTAGCCCCACCACTTTGGTGCACCCTAGATAATGCTACACCCTCAGGGGCTCACGGCTGGTGAGTTCGGGAGTTGGCGACCCCGAGGGATTCCTGAGCTGGGTCCGTTTTCGCCTTTTGTCCCTGACCTTTGGGGCGGACCCTCTCCTCTTTCACTTTCCTATCTGCCTTTCATGGCTCTCCTTCCTTCCAAGTCCCTCAATCCGCCTTCTTCGAGGGTTGAGGGCATTTCTTTTCCCCCTGTCCTTGATTTGCCTTATTCTCCTTTAGTTTTCCATTTCTTCTTCTAGTATGTAGATTAGTAGTTAGTTTTAGTTTTAAGTTCGCTTTTCATTTTCATCTTCACGATCACCCAAACCATCAGGGGCCGATAACCTAGATGTTAGGCCCCTTAAATCAACAATTATCATCATCATCATCGAAGGGATTGTCGCTTGGATTTATAATTTAATAATCAGGCCATATCTAAATCAGTCATTTTCAGGTCATATTTGCTTGCATATTCGGGCTATTTTTAGGTCTTAAACATCCGAGCCCTAGTTATCACTTTGAGTTTTTATATAACTAAAAGATCAACTTACACAAGAAAACATCCACAGCTGAGAAACAACAATGGAACGTGAAGACAGTGTAATACGCGGGTAATTCCAAAAGTAAGGTCCGATTCGCCGTAAATATTTGAAAGCAGCGCCAAGAGCAAAAGCCGCCAGTAGTGTTGTTACTGTTGCTGTATGCTGTTGATAGTGTCAGTTCACAATGTTCAAGACAATTAATCAATAAAGCCGCCTACTGTGCTACCCTGACTAAACTTCGACATGCAATCCAGAATAAGCGACGTGGTCTTTTGTCGCCTGGAGTGGTGGTGTTGCATGACAATGCCAGACCCCATACTGCGAATGACACGCAAACTCTAATCAAGAAATTTGGATGGGAAGAGATGCGCAACCCACCGTACAGTCCGGACTTGGCGCCAAGTGATTTCCACCTGTTCCGCTACCTAAAGGAGTTTCTTGGCGGCAAGCGCTTTGACACAGATGATGAAGTGAAAGAAGCTGTTAGACTGGTTAGCTTCGCAGGCGGCCGAGTTCTACGACTTAGGCATTCAAAAGCTTGTGGAACGATGTGACAAATGTGTAAATAAGTATGGAAATTATGTAGAAAAATAGAGAAAGACGTAAGGAATGTCAATAAAACAATTGTTTTGGAAACAATTTTGGATGTTTTTTTTAAACCGAACCTTAGTTTTGGAATAGCCCTCGTATATATGATACTGCGAGCTAGCCACCTCAGGATAGTGGGGCTATAATACTTGCTTAAAATGAATCCACAAAGACAGTACACCAACTTCACAATTCACACACTATTTATTATTAATAATAATCCTTCTCCAGGGGGTTGAGCTCTAGCAATCATTAACTAGCAATACCTTGTTTGTCAACATCAGCCAGCTTCCATACTATATCCTCCTCACTATCAATGATTCATTAGGAAAAGGGGATTTTCACAATATTATAATATTTCTCTACTCCCTTCCTTTCTCCTTGCATTTTCTTAAAAGTCTCTTTCTGTCCTTCTTGCCAGACACCAGTTCCACTTCTCTTCAAAAGCCAGCCTCAATACCATATCAAATCAACACTATCCACAATTCATTCCCATTTTTCTAAAACCAACTAGCTCCCATTCCGCATGGCAATACTCAACAATATTTCCATGGAAACCTAACCATGTCAAGGAACCTTTGCCAATTAGTCAAAGCCACCCGGTCCTCCCACTGGCTGCCCACCACCAAAGAATCTCAAGGCACTGGACACACAAGACTCTCTGTGGTGGCCTACCAATAAGTGGCCATGGCCGGCAACCAGATAAAAATAGTGACAGTCAGTCTGAAAGACTAGACTTTGTATCATTTTAAATGCTACAAATGCTGAAAAATGCTAGAAAGGCTGGAGGCTTCTTGCTTTGCTCGAAGCCAAAGACTCTTTGACATGTTAGAAAATTATTTGCATAATACTTATCTTGCTTTATAATACTTTGCCTTGTTTCAAATTACTCGCGAACGGCAAGTGCAAACCAAGGGCAAAGCAAGGTCAATCGCGCGGGATGCCGTCACGCACACCAGAGCGCGCAGGGACGTGCCCCTTCCATCCAGTCTAAAAACATTTAAGAGTGGGCGATGTATTGAAGATAGAGATATGCTCTCGCAGACTTTTTTGTAGAACTTTTCCTGCTGACCAATTCTTACGTTCATAGTATATTGATATTTTTAACGGTTTGCCCAGCGTAAGCTTAAGAAGCGTACTGACGCCAAGTTTGTTTTCGACTTTTTCACTGAAATCGTTACTGCTTGGCATCCTTTGATCATACATAAATTATTTTCTACAGAATCTTTCCTCGAGATATCCTTTATAGAATGGTGAAAACCGCATCAAAATCCATCCAGTGGTTCTTGAGATTACCCGTGACATCCAAGAATCAGGGATTTTTGTCTTATACTAATGAAGTAGAGATTATCGGGGAACACATGCACCAAGCGGTACTATGACGTCACACACCTCAGTGCATCTGGGTACATTTCGTCCCGTCACCGTAACGTAACGCCAGACCCCAGGGTAACGACGAAGTCGACAAGATCATTCAAAATTATAAAATAAAAATAATTACAAACAGAAAGAAACTAGAAGGAGTCTCTGTAACCTACAAATGTTAGGTTACAACAGAATACTGGTACTTGTCGACAATGCAACAGATGGACAAATACTAAGGAATTCACCGCTGCCAAAACGAACAATAACATCGCGGGCAAGACTGATGTCCTGTGTGCGGCGATCGTCGTCTTTATGATGGCGTTAGAAATTAATGCGAAACATATGCGAGGATTTTTTCCCCCTGCAATTTTAAATTAAAAATGAGGTGCGAGATGTTTGCGGTGACGAGTTATATGCGAGCAAATACGGTATTCCGGCTACGAATTAATACAGTACGGTATCACTTTTACTCTTGTGTTAAGATCAAGCACAGCTCTTGCTTTGGAAGCCATAATGACTGCTGCCAAACTACAGTGGTCTGCCATATTATTATACTCAGAAAGAAAATAAAGTGTTTGGTAACTTTTCGGCCTGAAGAAATATATTTCCCGTAAATGTTAGTGCATTAGCTCAGGACAGGGAAGCATGGATAGCTGCATTAAACCAGTTGAAAGACTGAAGACTCAAACATCAACAACAACAAATGTTAGTGCATTTTCTTAGCACGGTATATCTTCATACAAGCCTTAATATATGACGACTAATTCAATGGAATTTTATGAGAACTTAAACTGGGCTCTGTGCAAATTTTTTAAAATTTGGTATTGCTACCAACCTACATTTATATTGCCTAATTAGGACATGAGAAATAAAAACGAGATTTAAAAAATTTTGCACAGCCGCAATTTTAAGTCCCATAAAATTCCATTGAATTAGTCGTCAATATATTAAGGCTTGTATGAAGATATAGCGTGCTAAGAAAATGCACTAACATTTAATAGTTTTTTTTTTTTTCTGGCCAAAAATTTACCAAATACTATATTTTCTTTCTGAGTATAATACCGGTAATAATAATATGGCAGACCACTGTATGTCAGTATTGTAAGTTGAGAAGTGCTAATTTTTGACTTCTTCTTGCAGGCAGTATTTTGTTGTGATACTGAAAGATGGACCGTTTGAACTGTGGGACCTTCGCAATCTCTGCATGTTAAGAACCATGCCCAAGAAATTCCCTTCTGTTTCAGCATTGGTAAGTTAGATGATATTTTCACATCACCCAATTATGAGTACTGTTACTCGCACTCCTACGTACAATGCCATAGGGGTTGGTAACTATGGAAGTCCAGTTGAATCCGGCATTGCTTCCACTTACATGTGCCCGTCTCCTCTCTTATCGTGTTTCCCGTCGACCACCCTAGCTCAACTCTTGTTCTCTTCTGACCCTGTACTAGGGTATCCAACTTCTAGGGAGTCTTTCAATTTCCCGCTCTAATTGGCCCTTTTCTCATCTTTCCTGTTTCCCTCATTCTTCGAGGGATCAATTCTCTTCTTTTCTTTTCATGGTATCTCCTGCCTCCTGCACGAGACCCTGAAGGAGGTGGGGTGTGGGTAGCCTAACCACTTATGGTGCACCTTGGATACTGCTACACCCTCAAGGGTTCACAGCTGGCGAGCTCGGGAGTTAGTCAATGATGGATGGTTGTCAAGTTGAAAAGAGTTTGGAAACTGCCTTTCTAGAGTGATTTTGAAAATTATATTTAAATATTTGGAACCTTTATTTAATCAAATTGAGAGCCTCCGTGGCTTAGGCGGTAGCACGCCGGCCTCTCACCACTGGGTCCGTGGTTCAAATCCCGGTCACTCCATGTGAGATCTGTGCTGGACAAAACGGAGGCAGACAGGTTTTTCTCCGGTCCGGTTTTCCCTGTCAAAATTTCATTCCAGCAACACTCTCCACTATCATTTCATTTCATCTGTCATTCATTTAATCATTGCCCCAGAGGAGTGCGTCAGGCCTCGGCAGCCGGCACAGTTAATATCCTCGCCGCTAGATGGGGGCTTCATTCATTCCATTCCTGACCCGGTCGGAGACTGGAAGCAGGCTGTGGATTTTCATTTCATTTTACATTTTACACAAATACTTATTCATTAGAGTTTAAATTCCATATTTGCTTGCATATAACTCGCACTTTTCTGACCGAAAATAAGTGTGAAAATCTTCGTTGCGATATATATGCGGGGATTTGTGAGGGAAATACCTTATTCCCGAAAAAACGTAAAATTTGCGTTATTGAAACAAGACGACTGTAATTGTCAACTGCCATCGCTGCTGCCAAGCTCTGAGCTACTCTTGCATTCATCATCGTAAGTTCCATCCAATGCATTTGCGATGCTGGTCTTGAAGAAGCTCTTAATAACGTCTGTCAACACCATAACCCATACCCCTACATCCAATCGTGCAAGAGTTCAACTGCCGGCCTTCTTTATTTTATCTTCTCTCGTCAGCTTATCGTGACTAACAATACCAGATCTCGACGTGTTCTAACCTCACGATTCTTTTTTAGCATGTTGAACGCCAAATCATGCAAGAGTTTAACAGACGGCCTTCTTTACTTCGTCTTCCGTCGTCAGCTTATCGTGGCTAACAATACCAGATCTCGATGTGTTCTAACCTAACAATTACTTCTTATCAGCGTGTGGAGCGCCTACATAACAGTTGACGATCACACCCCGTATCACTGTTTTACTGCATCGCCACATTTGAAAACACCGTATGTGTTAGGTTATTGGTTTCTAGCGCGTCTTTCTGTTGACGCCAGTAACGAATATCAAATTCATTCACAATGAATTCTTGACCGGCAGCTCTAATCATCGTCTGCGTATTTGATCACTTTGAGTTTAAATCCAGCCATATTACTTCCACGTTTTTACATATCCAATTTGCCACCGGGGGACACACCCCCAATTGCAGTTAAATGAATGAATGAATAACTAAAAGATCGATTTCCACAAGAAAACAATCACACTTAATGAACAAAAATGGAACGTGAAGACAATACTCCTAGGCCTACTTGTAGACATTGCAACAGACGGACAACAAACCCGTGAAAGAAAGGAAAGCACTGCCACAAAGACGAATAATAACATCACAGGCAAGACGTGTTTTAAAATTACTATGATCATCTTTATGACGCCAACAGAAATTAATGCGAGATATATGCGAGGAATACTTTTTCCTGCAATTTCCAATTTAAAAATGGGGTGCGAGATATACACGAGGGCGAGATATATGCGAGCAAATAGGGTATTTAATGTTGTAAAATATTTTAGTTTGTATTGTCATCGTTTTTATTCCTTGTTTTCCAGTTTCTTCATTTCATCCGGTATATATTTTAGTTTGTCAACACTTAGTTTTATTACATTAGTTTCTTAAGGTTTGATTCTAATTTTGGTAAAGAATGTCCCATTGTTGGATCGAAACATGTACTAATTTGAATATAATTTGTATTGATTGGTTGAGCATTTAAAATATCTGTTAATAAATCACTGCAGCCTCCATGGCTTAGGCGGCAGCACGCCGACCTCTCATCGCTGGTTTCGTGGTTCAAATCCCAGTCACTCCATGTGAGATCTGTGCCGGACAAAACGGAGGCAGACAGGTTTTTCTCCGGGTACTCCGGTATTCCCTGTCATTCATTTCATTCCGGCAACACACTCCACTATCATTTCATTTGTCATTCATTTAATCGTTGCCTCAGAGGAGTGCGACAGGCTTCCGCAGCCGGCACAGTTCATATCCTCACCGCTAGATGGGGGCTTCATTCATTCCATCCCTGACCCGATCGGTCGACTGGAAGTAGGCTGTGGATTTTCTTCTATTAATCAATACGTCAATTTTCATTAAATGGTAAATGTTTTTGCTTTTTTGTTTCAATAATACAAATTTTACAATTTTTTGGGGGGGTGGGGAATATGGTGTTTAGCACACAAATCCTCACATATATCAATGCACCAAAAATGTTCGCCCTTACTTTTGGTCAAAAAAGTGTGAGTTATATGCGAGTAAATATGGTTCTTTGAAAAATTGATCCATCTAGTTGAAAGTGTACCATTAAGTTCATTTGGAGTGCAAACATCCTGGAACCTTCGGGAAACGGTTACATTTCAATTTGCCAAGAAATACAGTATAATAACAAGTTGATGTGGATGGAGTCGAGTCTCTAAGCAGAACAACAAAGACATGCTGTTATAAATCTTTTTGGAGTATGAGCATGAACAATCAGGGGACGATATGCTGTACTCGTGTGTTTTTTTTATTTTGAAGATCAATACTGTTCTGTGACTTCCCAGGAATGGTCGCCCATCCACAATCTGAAATCACTCAAGAAAAAGCTGGCCTATGTGGAGGAGAAGGAACAGACGGAGCCCACAACTCTGGCAGCCAGTGCCCCTGCTGGGGAATTGGGTGAGTGGGTTATTCCTTGGTTATAGAAAACAACCTTTGTTATGAAATATTTTTGAATGTAAGACTTGCAACTTGACTTATATTATACAGGGTCATTATGTGTGTGCGCGCCAGTAAACACGGCAAGCTAAGCCAGCTGTGACTAGCGCAGATCGCAGCCACGCGCACCCGCTCCAGCCGGCGGTTGGTGTGCTCCGCTGACCCATATTGTTAGTTCACAAGTGTTTTGTCATTCATATGGGCGTGTATTTGCAAAGCTTAGATGTTAGTGTTGCACGTTTAGTTAGTATTGTTATTACTGGGATTGTTGGTCATGCCTAGACACCAATTCACATTGCGCGAAGGTGTGTATATCCATAATTCGTATATGAGAAGCAGAAAATCTTGTTCTGAAACAAGACGAAAATTTTGAATCAAGTTCCCAGGAAGACCTGTGCCCATTGCCAGTACAATTAAGAGGCTCGCTAAACGATTCAAGGAAACAGGCTCCGTAAATAATAAAAGAGTTGACAGACATTCTCTCATCAGAAGTTGTCAGGTGTGTGTTACAAGAGAGGGAGGACATTTTCTGCATCGCCTATGGGCACTATAAGTACACATTATTGAACATGTTTGGTAAAAGTGTTCTAGTGGGCACCGACCGCCGGCTGGACTGGGTGTGCGCGGCCGTGATCTGCGCTAGTCACAGCCGGCTTAGCTTGCCGTGTTTACTCGCGTGCACACACACAATGTCCCTGTATATTGCCAACGAGGAAGATCACAATGTGGCCAAAACCGGTATTAATTTTCAGATCATATTAAACTGCGTCGAGCCTCCGTGGCTTAGGCAGCAGCACGCTGGCCTCTCACCGCTGGGTCCGTGGTTCAAATCCCGGTCACTCCATGTAAGATCTGTGCTGGACAAAACGGAGGCAGACAGGTTTTTCTCCGGGTACTCCGGTTTTCCCTGTCAAAATTTCATTCCAGCAACACTCTCCACTATCATTTCATTTCATCTGTCATTCATTTAATCATTGCCCCAGAGGAGTGCGTCAGGCCTCGGCAGCCGGCACAGTTCATATCCTCGCCGCTAGATAGGGGCTTCATTCATTCCATTCCTGACCCTGTCGGAGACTGGAAGCAGGCTGTGGATTTTCATTTTCATTAAACTGCGTCAATAACTGGACAGTGTCCACCACGGCGGTGTGAGGCTGGCGACGGGAGCCTTTCGGACGAGCCCAGTCATCGGCTTGCTCGCGGAGGCTGGCGTACCTCCTTTACACCTGAGGCGCCAACAAGTACTGCTGACCTATGCTGCAACTATTCGACAGATGCCGCTTCATGCTAGCTATCCATGTTTGTTTACCAATCCGAATCACCGGCTGTATGATGCGCTCGCCAGAGCCACTCGGCCGGTGGGGATTCGCTTGGATGACTTATACCGTCAGTTCCGATTTCCTTCTGTCTCCTGTATCGTCCGAGTACCTAGCAAGGCCCCTCCGTGCATGGTCTCTCGCCCTGATATCATCCTGGATTTGCACACCGGCCCCAAGTCGGACACGGACTCCTCCGTCCATCGGAGGCTGTTCCAGTCCATGGTGAGCCGGTATACGGGTTCAGGGCTTCTATTCACGGATGGTTCGAGAGTAAACGAGAATGTAGGCTGTGCATTTGTGGTTGAGGATCGTCGGTTTATCTATTCACTTCCCGAGGCTTGTGGCGTGTACACAGCGGAGCTCTATGCCATCTTAGAGGCTCTGCGGTACACGTTATCAGACAATCACCAGCACTTTCTTGTGTGTACTGACTCTCTGAGTGCGCTGCAAGCGCTCGATGTGTGTTTCCCGAAGCACCCGTTGGTCCAGCGGGTGCACAACCTGCTCGTCAGTTCGTGTAACCCTGGAACCGGGGTGACCTTTGTGTGGCTTCCTAGCCACATGGGTATTGCGGGAAACGAGCTTGCTGATCAGGCGGCGAGAGAGGCAGTCGCACTGCCCTCGCTACCATATAAGGTGCCTGCTAGTGATGTGCGCTCTCAGTTGCGGCATTCGATCCTGTCGCATTGAGAGGAAGCATGGCGTGCCACGCCTCCACCCAACAAACTGAGAGGCATCAAGAAGACAACGAAGGTGTGGAAATCTTCCTTCCGATCTCTCCGGAAGGAAGCTGTGGTACGACTCCGGATCGGCCATGGGATTGCTACGAACTCCCACTTGCTAAAGAGAGAAGATCCCCCTGTGTGTACTTGCGGTGCCCATCTAACTGTGGCACACATTCTCTTGGAGTGTGTGGATCTGGCCGATCTGCGAAGGACTCTTAAACTGCCTAATACCCTCTCCCTTATGCTCCGTGATGACGGGCCGTCAGTAGACCTCGTCATCCGGTTCATGAGGGAGAGTGGTTACTTTTTTAAGTTTTAATGTGTAGTTACGACTTTTAATTCAGGTTAAGTCTGTTTTATGTTTTCTTAATGTGCTCATCTATTTTATTGTTCACTATGCCTTATTTGTTTTATTCTTTTTTACCATCCGCCTTTTAGTCTTTTTATTCAAATAAGGCATACTTTTTGGGGCTCACTGTCTGTTTTATAAACACCATTTTCGTTTCATCCATGGCAGTGAGCTGTTTTTATCTACATCCTTACATTTCACGCCATTTCATTTCATTAGGGGCTGATAACCTCGATGTTAGGCCCCTTAAAACAACAATTATCATCATCATCATCAAACTGCGTCAATAAGGAATTGGGCCGACAGGGTTGTATTCATGTCTTTTCATGTTTGTATTATCTGTGGGATCTCAAGAGTTGATTGCATACGGAATGTGATTCCAACTTCTTACTGCATTCACATTTATGCACTTTCGATGTTGTTGTTCAAGGTCGAGGTGATAACATGGAGAAGCAGTTGGTGGCAAGAGAACATTTTGTGTTCAGTGACTCGGAAAGTCAGTTGTACCACTTCTCAGTGGAGGGCAACATCATCCGTGATGGGATCAAGATACCTCCTGAGGTAAGCAGGCAATGAGCAGTAGATATAGGCCCAACTATTGTCTACTTGTTCCTGGAAGTTGGCTTTTGTTTCTATTTTACAGTATTCACACAAATACTGCCCAATTATTATTATTATTATTATTATTATTATTATTATTATATATATATTTTTTTAAATTCAGCCGCTACGGTGGGGTAGTTGGTAGCATGCTGAGCATCTATACCCAAGATCGCGGGTTCAAACCTGGCCGAAGTCGTCGGATTTTTTAAGTGTGTTAAAAATCCCTCAGTATGCCTTCCTTCGGAGGGGAAGTAAAGCCGGCGGTCCCATGCCATAGATTTATGGCATGTTAAAGAACCTTCCACTAATTACACCTGTGTGAAGCTAAATTATATATAGGTTAAACATTCGACAAGGTTCTGATGTTCGTCACCAGGAGCCGACTGCAGTGGCATCTGGTAATCAAGTTCTGAACTAGTAGCCATTAATGGTGGCGTTTGGCGGCAAAAGTAGGAACTACTTGAAAAAATTAAATGTCTGCAGTCCTCACTTGAATTGAAAACAGATAACACAGACTAATACAGCCATCACAATTAACACCGGTTATCAGACAGAACCTGAGAGGGACTAAGGAGAAGAAAGGGACTGAGAACCAGGAAAGACTTATAAGGATATGGAAACTGAAAGAAGGAGATAGAAGGGTCGAGTACCTCAAAATGGTAAAGGAAGGAATTCCAACAGATGAAGAAAGATGGGTGGTAGAGGAATGGCCTAGATTTAAGAAGACACTAGTAGGTGCAGCAGAAGCAGTATGTGGGAGGACAAGTAGTAAGAAGAGGTGGAAGGAAACACCATGGTGGAATGAGAAGACAAAAGATATAGTAAGGGAAAAGAATAGAGCCTTTAGGAGGTGGTATCAAAATAGGACGGTAGAGACAAGGGAAGAGTACCAGGAAAGAAAAAAAAGGAAGGAAGGAAGCTTGTAGTTTAACGTGACAGTTAATCTTGAGATCATGAGCCACGGGACCTCCTTTTTACGTGGAATCCGAACCACAGGACGTGGCATTCCACTTCGAAAATCTCACATGCATTGACCGGGAATCGAACCCGGACCGCCTTGGTGAGAGGCATACAGCTAGACCGCTGAGCCACCACGCCCCTCCAGGAAAGAAAGAAGGAGGCAAAAAGAGTAGTGGCTGAGGAGAGAAGAAAGTGGATGGAGGAGTGGACAAAGATGATGGAGGATAGTGAAGGTACAAAAAAGGTCCTGTATACGATGGTAAAGAATAAGAGGCGGAAGGATCGTACGGATTATGTTAAAATGGTGAACAAAAGGGGACAGGAGATAGAAAATAGGGAAGAACTGAAGAAAATGTGGAAAGAATATTTTGAAGAACTTCTGAACCCAAATGGAAAAGATGGTGAGGAGGAAGAAATCGGGGAAGAGGAAGATGAACTGCAAACAGAAAAGGACTTAACATGGAAAGAAGTGGAAGATGCAGTGAACAAGAGGAAAGGAGGGAAGGCACCGGGTGTGGATGAGTTGAGTGTGGAGATGGTGAGAGCAGCAGGAGAGGTAGGGATACAGTGGTTGTACCGAGTGATGAGGACAGCATGGAAGGAAAGGAAGACCCCAGAGGACTGGAAAAAGGGAATAATTGTCCCGATCTTCAAGAAAGGTAGTAGAACAGATTGCAGAAACTATCGGGGAATAAAACTGATGAGTCATTGTGCAAAGATCTTCGAGAAAGTTTTGGAAAGGAGAATTAGGACAAGGATAGAAGGAGGGATGAGGGAAGAACAACATGGCTTCAGAGCAGGAAGGTCCACAGTGGATTTGATTTTTGCTGTAAGGCAGTTACAAGAACAGCACTATGAGTATGGAACAGATCTACTGATGGCCTTCCTGGACATTGAGAAAGCATATGACAGTGTATGCAGAAGCAAAGTATGGAAGTCCCTGGAGGATAGAGGAGTAGAGAAATGGACTATAAAAAGGATAAAGGAGATGTACAAGGGAAGCGTGAGCTGTGTGAAAGTGGGAGGAGAGAGATCAGACTGGTTGGAACAGAGAAACGGCCTGAAACAAGGAAGCGCACTGTCACCGTTACTTTTCATTGTGGTGATGGATGACATAATGACCCGAGTGGCACAAGTAATTGGGGAAGGAAAGATGAAACAAATGGTGTTTGCAGATGATTTGATTTTTTTTTTTTTTTTTTTTTTAGCGTATGGCTTTTAGTGCCGGGAGTGTCCGAGGACATGTTCGGCTCGCCAGTTTTGCAGCTGCTTCGAGACGGACACCCAATGGGTGAGCTACAAGTACCGTTGGGGAGGGAAGGAGGGAAGTTGGAATGTAAGGGCGAGGAGTTGGAAGGTAGCGGCTGTGGCCTATAGTTAGGGACCAACCCCGGCATTTGCCTGGAAGGAAGATGGGAAACCACAGAAGACCATCTTCAAGGTTGCCGGCGGGGGGATTCGAACCTCCTCGCCTCCCGGATGTGAGCGACTGCCATCAGTCATGCCGTAACCACCACGGCTAACTCACCCGGTTAGATGATTTGATGATTTGGGGAAACAAGGAGGAGGAGGTACAGGAACAGTTGGATGTGTGGGAAGGAATAATACAAAGATATGGGATGAAATTTAGCATAAATAAGAGTGAGATGGTGATCACAACAAGGAAGAAGGAAAGAACCACAATGGGAATAAAAATTGGTGGGGAACAGCTGAAGAAAGTGGAGAGTTTCAAGTATCTGGGAAGCCTGATACAAGATAATGGAAGAAACGATAGAGAAATAAATGAGCGGGGGAGGCAGGCAGAAGCATTTCGGAGGAGTGTGAGAAGCATGTTATGGAGCAAGGATGTCCCTCAGAACAGCAAAAGATCATATATCGGACATACTATGTCCCTATCCTGACGTATGCCTCGGAGACCTGGGTTATGAAAGGAAGGGAGAAGAGCAAAATACAGGCCAGTGAGATGAGGTTCTTGAGAAGCAGTATTGGAGCTACAAAGATGGACAGAATAAGAAATGAGAGGACCAGAGAATTAATGAAGGAGGAACCATTACAGGATGGTATAGAGAAATCTAGACTTGGATGGTATGGACATGTAAAACGAATGGAGGAGAAGAGGATACCCAGGAGAGTACACGAGACGAAGTGGGAAGGAAAGAGACCGAGTGGAAGATCGAGAGACAGGTGGCTGAAGGGGGTGGAAGAAAGCGTAAAGAAGAAAGGAGAAGACTGGACAAGGGTGGAGGCTGAGAGATGGTGGGAAGACAGAAGACGTTGGAGAGCCTTGTGTTCCAAACAGACCCGGCTAGTGGCTGAAAACTGTGCAAGATGAAGTGAAATGACAGAGTATGCAGAAACAAAGTATAGAAGTCCCTGGAGGTATAGAGGAGTAGAAAAATGGACTATAAGGAGGATAATGGAGATGTACAAGGGAAGCGTGAGCTGTGTGAAAGTGGGAGGAGAGAGATCAGACTGCTTGGAACAGAGAAACGGCCTGAAGCAAGGAAGTGCACTGTCACCGTTTCTTTTCGTTGTGGTGATGGATGACATAATGACCCGGGTGGCACAAGTAATTGGAGAAGGAAAGATGAAAGCAATGGTGTTTGCAGATGATTTGATGATTGGGGGAAACAAGGAGGAGGAGGTACAGGAAGTTAGACGTGTGGGAAGGAATAATACAAGGTTCATCATCATCATCTTGCACAGTTTCCAGCCACTGGCCGATCTGTTCGGAACACAAGCCTCTCCAACGTCTTCTGTCTTCCTACCATCTCTCAGCCTCCACCCTTGTCCAGTCTTTTCCTCTCTTCTTCACGCTTTCTTCCACCCCCTGCAGCCACCTGTCTCTCGGTCTTTCTCTCGGTCTCTTTCCTTCCCACTTCGTCTCGTGTATCCTCCTGGGTATCCTCTTCTCCTCCATTCGTTTTACATGTCCATACCATCGAAGTCTAGATTTCTCTATATCATCCTGTAATGGTTCCTCCTTCATTAATTCTCTGGTCCTCTCATTTCTTATTCTGTCCATCTTTGTAGCTCCAATACTGCTTCTCAAGAACCTCATCTCACTGGCCCTTATTTTGCTCTTCTCCCTTCCTTTCATAACCCAGGTCTCTGAGGCATACGTCAGGATAGGGACATAGTACGTCCGATATATTATCTTTTTGCTGTTCTGAGGGACATCCTTGCTCCATAACATGCTTCTCACACTCCTACGGAATGCTTCTGCCTGTCTCCCACGCTCATTTATTTCTCTATTGTTTCTTCCATTATCCTGTATCAGGCTTCCCAGATACTTGCAACTCTCCACTTTCTTCAGCTGTTCCCCACCAATTGTTATTCCCGTTGTGGTTCTTTCCTTCTTCCTTGTAGTGATCACCATCTCACTCTTATTTATGCTAAATTTCATCCCATATCCTTGTATTATTCCTTCCCACACGTCCAACTGTTCCTGTACCTCCTCCCCCTTGTTTCCCCAAATCATCAAATCATCTGCAAACACCATTTGTTTCATCTTTCCTTCTCCAATTACTTGTGCCACTCGGGACATTATGTCATCCATCACCACAATGAAAAGGAACGGTGAAAGTGCACTTCCTTGTTTCAGGCCGTTTCTCTGTTCCATCCAGTCTGATCTCTCTCCTCCCACTTTCACACAGCTCACGCTTCCCTTGTACATCTCCTTTATCCTCTTTATAGTCCATTTCTCTACTCCTCTATCCTCCAGGGACTTCCATACTTTGTTTCTGCATACACTGTCATATGCTTTCTCAATGTCCAGGAAGGCCATCAGTATATCTGTTCCATACTCATAGTGCTGTTCTTGTAACTGCCTTACAGCAAAAGTCAAATCCACTGTGGACCTTCCTGCTCTGAAGCCATGTTGCTCTTCCCTCATCCCTCCTTCTATCCTTGTCCTAATCCTCTTTTCTAAAACTTTCGCAAAGATCTTTGCACAATGACTCATCAGTGTTATTCCCCGGTAGTTTCTGCATTCTGTTCTACTACCTTTCTTGAAGATCGGGACAATTATTCCTTTTTTCCAGTCCTCTGGGGTCTTCCTTTCCTTCCATGCTGTCCTCATCACTCGGTACAACCATTGTATCCCCACCTCTCCTGCTGCTCTCACCATCTCCACACTCAACTCATCCACACCTGGTGCCTTCCCTCGTTTCATCTTCCTCACTGCATCTTCCACTTCTTTCCATGTTAAGTCCTTTTCTGTTTGCATTTCATCTTCCTCTTCCCCAATTTCTTCCTCCTCGCCGTTGTTTCCATTTGGGTTCAGAAGTTCTTCAAAATATTCTCTCCACATTTTCTTCAGTTCTTCCCTACTTTCTATCTCTTGTCCCCTTTTGTTCACCATTCTAACATAATCCGTAGGATCCTTCCGCCTGTTATTTTTCACCATCCCATACAGGACCTTTTTTGTACCTTCACTATCCTCCATCATCTTTGTCCACTCTTCCATCCACTTTCTTCTCTCCTCAGCCACTACTCTCTTCGCCTCCTCCTTGCTTTCCTGGTACTCTTCCCTTGTCTCTACCGTCCTATTTTGATACCACCTCCTAAAGGCTCTATTCTTTTCCCTTACTATATCTTTTGTATTCTCATTCCACCATGGTGTTTCCTTCCACCTCTTCTTAC
Organism: Meconema thalassinum; assembly: GCA_946902985.2. Lineage (NCBI taxonomy): Eukaryota > Metazoa > Arthropoda > Insecta > Orthoptera > Tettigoniidae > Meconema > Meconema thalassinum. Next base: position 89,392,620 of record OX336401.1, read on the forward strand.
TACTTGTCCTCCCACATACTGCTTCTGCTGCACCTACTAGTGTCTTCTTAAATCTAGCCGATTCCTCTTCCACCCCTCTTTCTTTATCTGTTGGAATTCCTTCCTTTACCATTTTGAGGTACTCGACCCTTCTATCCCCTTCTTTCAGTTTCCATATCCTTATACATCTTTCCTGGTTCTCAGTCCCTTTCTTCTCCTTACTCGCTCTCAAGTTCATTACCAGCAATCGATGGTCGCTATCCAGGTTCTCCGATGGTATAACCTTAATGTCCGTGATGTTCTTATTTAGTTCTTTCTCATACAGTATATAGTCGACCACCGACTTCCTGGTCAAGTCATCACTGTACCATGTGATTGTGTGGCTCTCTCTTTTCTTGAACCAGGAGTGAAGGTCCTACAGGAACCCGGAAAAGTGACGGCTAACGGGGCTCTGGTGAAGCTACGATAGGCCCAGCAAGCCAGTAGTGGATGAAACCAAATGCTTTCAAGAATGGAACGAGCCTCGGACATGATGGATATAATAGACGACACGGCTGTACAAACGGACCAAGATTTGGATCTTTAAACATAAGAACACTGACTGGGAAGGTGGAGGAGATAGTGGATATGATGGAAAGAAGGAAGTTGGATTTTATTGGGATTGGCAGAAACAAAGTGGAAAGGGGAAGGAAGGAGAGAACTGAGAAAAGGCTATAGACTGTACTGGAGTGGGAATAAAGAGGGAAAGAGGAATGGAGTGGGAGTAGTAGTACGAGATGGTTTAAAAGAAGAAGTGAGGAGAATAAGTGATGGATGATGAAAGTGAAAGTAGCACTGAGGGGAGAGACCGTAGAAATTATACAAGGGTATGGGATGAAATTTAGCATAAATAAGAGTGAGATGGTGATCACAACAAGGAAGAAGGAAAGGACCACAAAAGGAATAACAATTGGTGGGAACAGCTGAAGAAAGTGGAGAATTCAAGTATCTGGGAAGCCTGATACAAGATAATGGAAGAAACGATAGAGAAATAAATGAGCGGGGGAGACAGGCAGAAGCATTCCGGAGGAGTGTGAGAAGCATGTTATGGAGCAAGGATGTCCCTCAGAACAGCAAAAAGATCATATATCGGACGTACTATGTCCCTATCCTGACGTATGCCTCGGAGACCTGGGTTATGAAAGGAAGGGAGAAGAGCAAAATACAGGCAGGTGAGATGAGGTTCTTGAGAAGCAGTGTTGGAGCTACAAAGAGGGACAGAATATGAAATGTGAGGACCAGAGAATTAATGAAGGAGGAACCATTACAGGATGGTATAGGGAAATCTAGACTTAGATGGTATGGACATGTAAAACGAATGGAGGAGAAGAGGATACCCAGGAGGATACACGAGACGAAGTGGGAAGGAAAGAGGCCAAGAGGGAGACCGAGAGACAGGTGGCTGAAGGGGGTGGAAGAAAGCGTGAAGAAGAGAGGAGAAGACTGGACAAGGGTGGAGGCGGAGAGATGGTGGGAATACAGAAGACGTTGGAGAGGCTTGTGTTCCAAGCAGACCCGGCCAGTGGCTGGAAACTGTGCAAGATGATGAATGAATCAGACAGATTCTACACACACCTTAAGTACACGGGGCTACATGACCGCGTTGTCGCAGCCCCTAAACTGAGGAACCAACTATTTCTTATTCGTCATCTTTATAATCAGTCTATTTTTTCTTTTATTTACTAGTGAAATCGGTTTAGATAATAAAACCTTAGAAAGAGGAAATGAATTCAATTATCTGGGATACAAATTATCTTTTAAAGGGGAAGCGGACATAATTGCAAAAATATCCAAGTACACTAGAACAATAGGAATAGTAAATCACATCGTGAAACAATCTCAGGTGAAGAAACACACTCGCTTACGTCTTTATAACACTTGGACCAGACCAACCATTTGCTACGGCAGCGAGGCATGGCCACTAAGATCTCAGGACATCTCTCGGCTTACAGCTTGTGAAATGAAATTCATGCGACAAACCGCAGGCTCTAAAAAAATGAGATAAGCAAAATGAAGATGTGCTGAAGAAATTGAAGATGAAACCTGTCATCACTTACATCTATGATTACCAGGAAAACTGGAATCCTCATTTCATTTTTTTTTTTCATTTCATATTTATTCATCAGTGCCTTACACTATATTTTATTTACAGTACACTGAAGGGAGTCTCTGAAAAGTGCAAAGCCCCACTTTGCATTCGGGATGCGTCAGAGCCCCCACTATATATGAAAATGAAAATCCACAGCCTGCTTCCAGTCTCCGACCGGGTCAGGAATGGAATGAATGAAGCCCCTATCTAGCGGCGAGGATATGAACGTGCCGGCTGCCGAGGCCTGACGCACTCCTCCCCCACTATATATATTGGGTTATATTTACATATGTACACAACAAGGCAATTGGTGAGAATCGAGCAATTATTACATTATTTACAGTATATATTAGGGGGATGGTAAATGCACATTTACGTAGGATAAGGGAGGAACAACAAGAGAAGAGATCAAATAAATATTGCTACATACCATGCGAAGAAGAAGAAGTTTATCCTTTTTTGGACATTTACAAAGAATGAACGATGATAGATTGACAAAGAAAATTTTCAATAAAATTATGAAACTTAAGATACAGCCAGCTTGGTTTCAACAGACCTTGAATGACCTTAAAGAGGCCAATATACAAATTGAAGACATAACTAATAGACAACTCTTTCAGAACAAAATTAAAACAGTCACCTTCAAGGAGGAACTAGAGAGAAGCAGGAAACAGCCACACAACATTGAGGAGCTCCGGCAACAACAATCTGAAAGAATGAAGCAATTTTGGGTGACCAATAAGAAATCATATAGCAAAACTAGATGTATTGATTTAACGTGCTCTATTAAGGGCTATTCGATTAAATAAATAATAAATATTGCAAATAGAGATTCACGGGAAATACTAGCACAACAAAGAATCGGGGCATAATTAATGAAGAACAACGTACTTATTGAACAAATAATCCCGCAGCTTCATCTTGAACTGTACGGCATTATTGTTGCTGGCCTTCAGGGAACATGGTAGGCTGTTCCATGCACAAATCATGTGCAAAGGATGGATTATAGAAGACTACGCTACTAACCCAGAGGAACAAGATCTGTAGGACGTCCGATGAAGCGATGGAAGTAAAATTCAAGACCGTAACGGGACACTTGGCCCTATACTTAGGAGGAAAATGATTATGATGACATTTTTTATTCAGATTTGCGTTGTGGGCATTATTTGAGGCCAGGGTTGTACCACATTGAAATTTTGTTGATGTCATTGGCCCGCCAGTTGTGATATATGATGAAGGGACCGCATCTCCAAGGATGCATGCATAGTGTCGCGATACCTTACTCCCGCGGATGCTGAAGTGCGTTGTAACAGCGGATAGCAAATTGTGTGTCTTGCTGTGGAGCCAAACGTGTGGTGCGGGACCACATTTGTCTATACATTTGGCTCCTCATAGATGATGAAAGCACTCTTGGCAATCTTTATTGATGAACAATATTAGATGTAAATAATTCTGCTTACAAGGCCTGCGACACAACATCTTTAGTAAAGTGGCAGGCCAACCATATATCAATGTATATCACACCTGCCAATCATTATGGTTTTTCTGTAAAATTTATGGAATTGCAGTGTGTTTTATGGATGAACTAAAACATTTTAGGAATTTACCTACTGAGGTCTTCTCTTTCAAATTCGCATCTGGAGGAGGTACCACAGACCGCTGATAAAATAAATCAAGGTCAAATCAACCAATTCCGTGGCAACCTTTTGCCTAGCAGCGCTCCCAATGGGATGGCGCTTAAGTACCCAGTGTTGTCATTGACTCGTATTGTAGCTTCATCCCCGTGATTATTACATCATTTCTAGATTTATTTTTATCATTACAAAAAGTATTTTGGCTAATTTCAGCAGTTAGGAAATTAAATCGTAGGCTCCGCACTCGTGCAGTGTTGCTGATACTGTTCCTTCCAGTTTAAGCTTATCCAACTGTGTGGCGATCATTTTGCTTTGACATACTGTACCATTCTTTTCCCGTTCTTGTTTTGTAGAACGGTGTCGGTACAGTGACGTGCATCGCCTTCAAGAATGACCAGATAGTGCAGGGCGACGTGGACGGCATGCTCAACATCTGGGACCTGAAACTACGAACCTCGAAGAACGTACCCACCGGCCGTGGGTGGATCAAGAAGATGAGGTTTGCACCAGGCAAGGGCAATCTCAAGCTGCTCATACTTTACAGCGATGGTGTCGACATTGTGGATCTGAAAAAGGTAGGTAGGTGTCAAATGAAGGAAATTGTCTGAGCTTTAGTCATCATTAGGGACCTGAAAAAATCGCATTTGCGATAAATGCGATTTTTTAAATTTCGTACAGAATCAAAGCCTACGTTAATTTTAATGTAATAAAAAAACCATTTTTACGCGTAAATCAAAGAGCGACAAAATGCGAATTGTGACCCAAAATGCAAAAATACCAATTAAGTTCGATTTTAGAGCGAAATTACTTTAAATCTGCTAATTTATTTGCGAATTTGTTTATTAAACAAAAGAAAATGTTTAGTAGGTGGCCTAATCGCTCGCTAGCGATACCTCATCTCGGACTCTCAGTGTGCTACGCATATTGGTCGATAAAACAATCGATTTCTGTATCGATACGAACTTTCGACTATCTGTAACTTATTCAGACAGCTGACAAACGAAACTTGTTTGTGTACTTGGCGGCTGGCGCATCGTGGTGACTGGTGGTTTGTCGAACTCGTGGACTTCGCTAAATTGAAAATTTTGCGGCTTGCCGCTTGAATAGTAACCTTATTATTCTTTTTTTAACCTTCAAGCACTTCAAGGTTCAAAGTTTTTTTTCTAGAAATGGGACGTACTGCTGTAACTGCTCATGAAAGAGCACAGCAGTACGCTAATCATGGCTTTTATCATTGGCTTTTATTGTTTTATTGCAAATATTGTAACTGCCGTGTTGGGTGGGAGAAGAAAGACAATATTCAGAAACATATTACATCGGTAAAACATGTTGCGAAGCGACGAGATTGCGCAACAGTTTCTGAACCCAAACAAACCTCTGTTATTGAAAGACTACAGGTGCCAAACGACGGAAGCATGAAAAGGACTACTTCACAAAAAGAACTGTTGAAATATTTGCAAAAGCAAATATTCCCTTACGAAAGCTTGAAAATGAAACTGTGAGAGCGTGGATTGCTGAATTTTCAAGTCAAGGGGGGCTGCCTAACGCGAGGACTCTCCGCAAAAAATATTTGCCTGGTAAGTACGGTTTAAATAAATACATTTGCATTTTGATTCTCTCTTGCTCATATAACCTATACAAAGCAAAGCTAATCCAACTTCTGTAGAGGCTAAGCTTACAGCCAGTGCTTCCATAACCTTTCCAAGACATACCTTAACCTATAAAATTGTGAAGGTAATCTAACTTCATAATATTTTATTTTCAGAAGTTGCAGCTGATCACAAGAAATCAACAACTGAAGCTCTAGTTGGGAATAAAATTAACATTTTATGTGATGAAACCACAGACAGAATGGGTCGCTGTGTTTTTGTTGTACTGTTCCAAGTGCCAACAGCAATTGTTGCTGGAGTGAAATACCTCGAATCCGGAAATGCTACAAACTGTTCCCGTGCTGTGTTAGATTCATTGCGTGATCACAGTGTGCAATATGATGACGTGAAAGTATTTGTAAGTGACAGTGCTCCATATATGACTCGTTTTGATGAAACACTGAAGATCATCATTGGGGATCATTTGCTCCATGTGCAGTGTTGGGCACACAAACTTTGCCTTGTTGGTAATTGTTGGACAGCAGCTATGTCCGATTTAACTTAAATCAGGTTGTAACAATGGTCAAGTCAGCCTTTCTAAACACAAGGAAGCGAAAATATAACTACAGTAAAACTTCTTTTATACGATTCACACTTATACGTTTTCTACGATTTTTTTCTTGGTCCCGGCAAAATCCCTATACTTTCCATGTTAATTTATTTCCGATATACGTTTTACATTTATTCGTTTTTCACGCTTATACGATCATATCTTACGTCCCCGAGAGAGAAATGCGTCGTTTATACGTTTGCAACGGTTTCCCTACCTAAAATCTCTAAAAATATTGGAGCCAGAAACTTATGACACGCACTGTACGTTTCTCGGAAACCATCCCTCGCGCGGCGCTATGTTGTGGCGAGAACGACCTTGAAGCTATGTTCAGCCGGAGTTGCGTGTGTTGCGAAATACAACATCACTTGCTTCAGTCATTGTTCTGCCTTGTTCGGTGCTTCAGTTGTGGTTAACCTTGATAGCAGTGAACATGGGTGAAAGGAAAAGGAAGTGCATTATGATTGCTGTTGTTCACTTCTTAATGGGGACCATCGCTCGCCGCTCGCCCGCGCTGCGGGCCTGTCTCCCGCCAGGCACTTGGCCGTAATGCGTAGCTCGCACGGCCTATAGCCTATACTGTAGTTCACAGCTGGTGCTGAAAATGTTCGCCATTCACTGCTACACATCGCTGGCACCTCTTTATGAAATTGTCATTTACGTTCTGAAGTTCCTCACCACCGATTGACTGTATTTCAACTGTAATATAGTCTTTAAGCTCATTTTCGCGAAAGATTTCCTGTACTTTATGAAGGTATTTACACACGTTCACGTAATGAAAATCGATTTGGAACATCACACTGAGCACTAAAGACGTGAACAATTGACTAAACTGAACCCCACACTGCTAAAGCACACTGCAAAGGAGGGAAACTTGTGGCGCCAAGAAGCGCATTACGGCCAAGTGCTTGACGGGGGACCGGCTCGCGGCGGGTGCGAGCGAGGGTCCGCGTTGCATATAACACAAGTCCCTGTATAACCCATAATGTCACATACATTTTGCAGTTTTTATTTAGAGACTTTCATTTACGCGTTTTTCACGCTTATACGTTTTTTTCATTTGGTCCCTTGAAAATCGTATAAGTGAAGTTTTACTGTACTTGCATTTTCTGAAGTCAAAAAGTGGGGAATTAAAGGCAGCAAAACTTTTTCCATCGCCGGTACTTACTCGATGTAACAGCTGTTTTGAAGCCGTTTTCTACTTAGCGAGTTATTGTCAAGATGTTGTGAGTTTTTTTAAGCTACCCGACATGAAAGATGTTAGTAACATTGGTGTTACATTTCTGCGAGGCTTGACAGATAGAGATGTAGACAGGATTTATTCTGAAATAATTTTTGTGAAAGAGCATGCTAGTGAACTTGTTGAACTTCTCACTCTGCTTGAGGGGTCCCAGTATCCAACCTCACATTTGCTTTATCCCAAACTTGAAAACTTAGATGCCAATTCTGGTACATTAATTCAAGGCCATTATTCTGAAACGACAGATAATGGCTTAGCTAAACTCACAGCCTTAGAATGTGCCACAAGAAAATATTTGTTTGTAAAAATAGCTCAGTCTGCTAGAAGCAAGCTTGCTAGACTAAAGGCAAGTGATCCCAATCGCAAAAACTTTGAAGCCATAGCACAGATATTTTATCCTAGGCACGTGGTATTGAACAATGACAAAGAAACCGATATTCAAAAACTTCCGGGCTTTACAAACATTCCATGTCATGTAATAAGGAAGGGCTATGATTCTCTCATTGAATCGCAGTTAAAACAAAATGAGGAGTGTGAAGTAGTACGTGCCTTGACTGCTGTTCAATATGAACATGAACATTTTGCCAAGAGTTCTTTAGATCTTTTGTGGACACCAACAAACAATGTGGACAGTGAGCGTGTTTTGTCGCACAACAATACAGTTGTTACAGACAGATGGTGTAACTTGAAAGAGTGCAACGCAGAGTTATTTACAATTCTTTCATTTGAACATTAAATTGTATCTCAAGTGTCGCCAATAAAGTCACATAGTCCGTAAGAATCCGGAAAAAAATAGATGCTAATTTTCCAAAAATAGATGCTAAATAGGGAAAAAATAAATGCTAATTTAAAGGAAAATAGATGCTAAAATTTCAGGTCCCTAGTCATCATCATATGACACCTTTCTACTCCCTCTATCCATCCTCCTTAATACATTAAGTAGGACATTTTAGTTCGTATTGGCAGAAGCCACAATTGTTAAATTTATTTGCAACGAATGAAGTATAATCTTTCTTCTCCCCTGTCAATACAATATCTTTTGCTGTCTGCCTCGTTGTGCAGTGGCTAACATTCTTGGCTGTCACCGCGAATGCCTGGGTTCGATTCCCGACTCTGCCAAGAAATGTAATTCTGGTCTGAGGGCTGGAACGGGGTACACTCGGCCTCGATTTGTATTTTTAAGAGTGATTTCGATCATTAGTACGGTGATCCCTTATATTGCTTTTGAATCCTAATCGTTTGATGCCAATATTTTCTTTTTGTAGTTGATTAGTTCGATGACTGGCTGCGTGGCTCAGTGGTAACGATCTCGCCTGCTGTGCTCAAGGTTGCAGGATCGAATACTGGCGCAGTCAGCTGGCATTTGAGAGTGCGCAAATGCAAAGGAGCCGTGTCAGTAGATTAACTGGCACGTCAAAGATCCCCTTCGGGGCAATATTCCGGCACCCTCTCTAAAAGCCAGAGTAGTAAAAAGGGACTTAAAACCAATAACATTATTATTATAGTTTGTGGATGGTAATATTCATTAGTAAGTCTATAGGGTAAAAAGTATTATCAGAGGTTTAAAGAAACCTATTCTTTGGATTCCTGTGGATACTGAAAAGGAACTTTTTTAAAATGCTAAAGGGATGAAAAAAACAGGCATTTTGTCACGTTCTATTGTAGTTTGGTGCATTAAGAGTCCCGTGTATTCTGTCACACGGGTTGTTCATTGATAAGGCATTCGGAAAGTTGGCAGGTATGCTATTCTACACAAATACTTGAAATGAAATCAGTGTGTTGACTCAGTTAGTAGTTGTTTTAAGAGGCAGAACAGATAGGTCATCTGTCCCTCTTAACAAAGATAAAATAATACAAATTTAGATGAATTCAAAATTTAGATGTGGATGCCTAAATATGATTTTAAAGAAATGCTAATATAAACAAAAAAACAATAAACAATAATAATGTTATTGGTTTTAAGTCCCTTTTAACTACTGTGGCTTTTAGAGAAGCCAGGGTGTCTTAATTGTGCCCGAAAGGGGATCCTTAATGTGCCAGTAATACTGACATGGCTCCCTCACATTTGTGGACCCTCAAGTGCAAACTGACTGCACCAGGATTCGATCCTTCAACCTTGGACACACCAGGCAAGAACGTTACCGCTGAGCAATGCAGCCGGTCAAAAATGAAATAAAACCAATAATAATAATAATAATTTAATTTTTAATATCCTATGGCCTCGGGTGCCGGGTGCAAGCTTTGTTATTTGACAACGAGAGAGCAGGTTGCATGTCGAATTTCTTTGTTCCTTGAAGCACTATGAAAGTCAATGCCAACATCGTATGACATGCATGTTGTGAGTTTTATCGCCTTTCAAAAATCACTTACCATGGCCAGGAGCGAACCTGCATGCTTGGGGTTGGTAGTCCGACACAATAACCATTCATCCACCGTGGCAAGCTAATAAAACCAATAATTATAATAATAAACAAACAAAAATTAAGAATTTCAATAAAGAAAAGGTTCTTTGAGTAAATATCATCATCATTATCTATTGGCTCAGCCTTGTCGCTGCAGCCACTGCCCATGATCTTCAGCAGTTCTCTTCATAGTGACGTAGGAAGCAAAACCCAGCTGAGTGATTTTGTTTCACAGGTATGTGAGACGTGATCTTCCTCTAGAGTAATTAATATACCCTTCAAAATATAGATTGCTGTGTTGACCGACTGTGGAGCGTTTTACATTAACCCTAGAACCGGCAAGCGTCGATGGATCGACGGTTTTCCCATTTCTGTAGCGGCAGAGTCTTTTCTTCGACGCTGTTTTATTTCTTCATTTAGTAGCTCTGTTCCGCTGAGAGATGGCGTGACATGCCTTGCCGTGTGTTCCTAGAAGTTTACAGATGCTTCTTACTAGTTTTCATCCATGGAAACAATCTCCTTGTATAAGTTTCCTTGAAAACAAATGAGGAATTTGCTGCCATGCAAACCTAAACATATCATGTAGTGGCACTGTATATGTTATCGCTACGCTCTTATTTTGAGGATGTAATTATAGCCTATGTATTAGGGAGTTAAAAGTGCACCTTTGTTGTTATAATTTTAGTCTACAATATTTTCGTTTCAATTGGCTTGCATGTAGCATAACGCCTGTAATAACATTTACAAGAATGTAAGTTGGTTGACGTACTTGGGTTATAGGCCTAAAATGGCTCATGGAAAACACATTTTTTGTTATCCATCAAACAAAAATAGTATTGCATCGACTTGAAACTTTCACACATTATATACATATATGTGCATCATTTTATATATCTTGGATTTTGTGTTTCATGTTTCGTCTTTTATTTTAGGTTGTTCATATTTTGATATTGCTCATGAAATAATAATTTCACCATTTTCAATTCTCAATTTCTATTTTTTTTGGTCAAGATTCACAGAAAAGTTAACATTACCATCTGAATCTGTGAATTATTAGCTTTTCAATGATATGCAACAGTGCCATGGAACATTGTTCACAATAGGTTGAAAATAAGAATCCACTTGGTAGGAAAATATCACACAAATTTGCTGCCAGTACAGAATTTCACATTGCCAGTTCTAGGGTTAATTAAAATTCACATTTGTTGATGTTACAATTGCTTGTGTTTTCCCAGCACTATGAAAGAATCTCTCAGCTGAAGTGTCCCAAGGACATGGTGAAAGTTCTGGACATCGACTGGGCTGCCTCCGACAAACCCGTGCTGGCGACTCAGGATGGCTGTCTCCGGATCATGGACATGACCCTCGCCAATAGTTTTTCACCACTGATAGACTATGAGTTTCAGGGTAAGTTATCTCTAGACACACTCACATTTTGTGCCTGGGGATTCAAACATATCTGTGTACCTACCGTATACAGGGTCTTTCATATAAAGTAAGAACGGTGAGCGGCGGCTTTGTTATCCACTGCCGCAGTGGTCTTGGCTGTAGTATTGAAAGCGCACGCATAGTATATACTGTACTCGACCTTGCAATAAACGTGCAGGTGTTGAGTCGCCAGTATGAACCTCAGATATTAACATGAGACAGTTATCATTACAACATCGTATTTTTGTATGTACAGTAGAACCCCTTTTTAACGAATCTCAGTGGGATTTGATATTTCTTCCTTAAAAGGGGGATTTCCTTAAAAGGGGGTTCGAAGAAAATAGGCTATATATCACAAGAAATAATGATACCGGTACATTTATGTCTTCAACTAATGTAATGTCAAGAAATAATAAATGAACATGTTAAGAAATACTAAAAAGTCAAATTAACACAAGAATAACAGAAAATATTTATGAAACAGCACAGGTAACTGATTCCTTAGTGGTCCATTGGGAGCACAAGCTGCAGCAAGGAAAGGAGAAATAGGTATTACTGACTTGTAATTGTAACTTGAAGGAACAGAGGCCTAACATATATTAAGGATATTTGTGAAGGCAGACCATGAGAACTATGAGAATAAGCACTTCACTTTCTGAAGTAGTCCAGTAAAGTAGTTTGCTTCCTCTTGCCCAGATTTCTCACGGAAAGAAGTTTTCTCTCCATTTGGTTGAGAGTGTTGATGAGCTCTTCATCCACACTGAAGGAGGAGAAGTACTGGCGGACTGTTGGGGAATGAAACAAGGACAATGTGTTTATGTAACTTGCCGCTAGAGTGTGTTGTATGTTGTAGTTGCTAATGAAATAAAATAGTGAATGTCACGGTGTTGTTCTTCCTAACTTCACGCTATAATATCCCACACTTGGTGCCGAAAACTCCGATTTTAAGTGCTAGAGAGAATTACGTTATAGTGGTGAATAGTTTAAGCCAGCAGTCTACACTACGGACTAGCTTCACACACGAGGAAGAACGACCAACAGAATTGGGCAAGCTACCAACGAGCTACATTTGGAGACGCCATTACCTTACACCATCATACAGATGAGCTATTGAAAATTATACTAGCCTAACTAATATTACTTTGTGATACCTAGCACATGTTGCATGCTTATGAAGGCAAACCACATCACATATTGTCAATATCGTTGTCATTAAAATAATTGATATTGGACATTCCAAGCAGTGGTGACTTGAACGCCATCTATTAGAAGTACGGGACACTGCATACAGTATTACATGCACGCAACTGCACGCAACCCTGGGTACTAATAAACTTCAACTGTCTGCGAGATTCAGAAACCATTAGTCCTCGCTTACCTCAAACACTTTCACATCAGTGCAGAAGTAACTAATGTATGACATCAAAAATTCGCATGATGATTTATGAAATTTGCATGAGATCTGCATGACAAAGAAAAGCAATAATATTCATTGGATGAAGTTACGGACGCAGCATTCAACTCAACGAGACGACAGTGACATCTATGAACACAACTTGATTCAGAGTATCTTCGCATGCTTCCTATAGAGATCGCTAGTAGCCTAGAATTCTTATCACGAACTCGTGCATGCACTCTAGGAACAATATTTGGAACTGTGTCTACCAGCGACCGTCACTGCATACTTCCCACGTCTCCGGCAGGTAGCAGAGGGATTACCGCCTGACCATCTTGCAGCTCCACAGCCACGACAATAGCCTACGGGGCTACCTCACTTCCTTGTCCACAGCAGGTAGCCGAGGAATTACAGCAGCTGTCAACCCATTGTCAAGTATTACAATACCCTACCCACTATGTCTAACCCGGACCAGCCTTCACAATTACAGAAATTGAAACGTCTCAGAAAGACGGCAAGAACACTTATTACCAAATTCACTACGGTATTAAATGATGCAACACCTAGCTCAGAGATCGACTACGAATACAATCAGATTAGACTTCAAGAAGCATTAGACCGTCTAACCACTCTCGATCAACAAATCCATGACGTCCTTCCTGACACCGAGTATAACGTTGACGTCATCTCGTGCGAAGAATATACCGATCTTGCTAAGAGAGCTATCCTCAAAGCGACTCGCGCCATTGGAGAAAAAACACCTGTCGATAATGTAAGTCTCGCGTCTGCCAAAGACGCCGCTGTGCCCCCTCCACCCTTAATGCACACAGTTAAACTTCCTGTGATCAGGTTGGAACCATTCTCAGGAGACGTAGAGAAGTGGTCCCGTTTCTGGGAACAATTCCAATCATCTATTGATGGCAACCCTTCCATTTCCAGTATCGATAAACACGTTTTTCTTCGCGGGTACTTGGAGGACGAGCCCAAGAACTTGGTCGACGGAATTCCAATCACCGCTGACGCATATGAGGAGACAAAACAGATTCTCATTTCACGGTACGGTGACAAAAACAGAATAATCCAAGCCCATCTGGATTACCTGGAGACTCTACAGCCTATATCACACGTCACGCCCAACGCCTTAAACATGACATTCATCGAATGTAACCGGCGGATACAGGCCCTCAGGGCCTTGGGAGAAAATTTTGACGAATATGGCCGAATGCTAGCTCCAAAAATTCTGCGCGCGTTCCCGGAGGACATTGTTCGCCGTTGGATTATTCATGCCAAGAGAGAGAATATCATGGAAAGCCACATTACTAAATTGATGCGATTCTTAAACGAAGAGGTTGACGGTGCTCTAACCACACAGAAAATCAGAGGAAATCCTATAGCTTCAGCAACCCTTATCCCCACTACAGCTGCACTCCAAATTCATGCCAAATCAAGCAAATCGTCACCAAAAGCGAAGAAGACGATACTTCCATTCTGCGTATTTTGTGACCGACGAGGCCATTGGGGTCAAGACTGTAAAACCATAACAACCGTGTATGATCGCATTCAGAAGCTAAAATCGAACAAGCGCTGTTTTCTTTGTTTAAATCAAGGACACGTTGTTTCGGACTGCAGCAAGAAAGGTCAAACGCAGTGTGCTACATGTAAGAAGTTACACCATAGATCTATTTGTGATGGAGAACAGAGAACTCTTTCTACTCCGTCATCTCAAACGGCAGTAGGGAAAATAAGCGTAGCAACCTCCGGCTTTACTTACCTACAGACCGCTCAGGTGTGGATTACAGGACCCACAGGTTTAAGCAAACTTACTCGCTGTGTTCTCGACGCAGGAAGTCAGTCGACCTTCATCTCCAAGTCACTAGTAGACGATCTTCAGCTGGAAGTAATTAGACGACAAGAACTGACTGTTTGTGCCTTTGAGTCAAACCCTACGAGCTCCAACACTAGACGACTTGTACGATTCAATATGAAAGGGTTTTGGACTAACACGAGCGTCTCTCTCTATGGTTTCGAAAGTCTTCACGTTCTTTCACCACAACCGTCAGTTCCACGAGACATTACGGCATTGGCACATGCTCGTAAGTTACAGTTAGCTGATCCTAGGACGGATTCCCATGAAGATCTGCCAGTTGAACTCCTTATCGGTAGTGACCACTACTGGAAAATTATCAGAGACAGTCCTCCCTTACGTGTCTCCACGTCACTCGTGTTGGTTCCTTCTACCATCGGCTGGATACTCAGTGGGGACCGATCCGGTATGCACGTGAATTCAGCCACAGCCAATTTCATTAACCTCGAGCAGGCTTCTTTCCAGTCAGACGAAGACTTCAGAAGATTTTGGGACCTCGAGACTATTGGTATAACTGCTGATCAAGAACGCCCACATACGCCGAAGGATTCCAGAATCCTTGAGGACTTCAAATCATCTTTCCGAATCGAAGAACAGCGACGCGTAGTCTCGTTGCCAAAGAAGCAAGGCATTCTGGAACTACCCCATAATCTACACAATGCCGAGGCGCGTCTGAGCAACCTTCAGAAAAGACTTCAAAGCAATGACGACTTCAACCAGATGTACTGTAGCCAGATGTTCAGCTACATTCACAATCAGCACGTGGAAGAAGTCAACACGACAAACTCACCCGAAGTCATGTTCTACCTTCCTCATCAAGCTGTGAAGAAAGAAAGATATGGAAAAACCAAGTGGAGAATAGTATTCGACGCATCATCTCATCAGGCTAAGTCACCCTCTCTTAATGACATGTTGGAGATGGGACCAAATTTATTAATTTGATTTAATGTTCAATCTCCGTCAATCAATACATTAAATAAGTGCTACACCGCACTAGTTGTGGGACATGTTTCGAACCTTAAAAACGGTCCTTCATCAGCCACAAATGGAAGCCGTTAAACATTACATATAAAAAAACACTGAACAAATTAAAAGAACATCATGCATATACACATAGTCACTCCTAAAACACAATACAGTCCAGAACAAATTAAATATAATACACATTAAAACTTTAAAATCTTATTATATAGTTCATGAAACCCTGTCATCTTTGTTTCATAATTTGTGAATTATTAAATCTTGTCCACTTTAAGAGCTCCTCGCTTGGCATGGCACACTATGAGACGTTGTTCTTACAGTCAAAGGGTGTCATTATTTGGCATTAGCTACTGGGCTAGATATGTAGATGATATATTCCTAATAATAGATAATAAAGTCAGCAATATTAGTAGCGTCACAGCAGAACTCAACCAGATTGACAACAGTATTAAGTTTACCACAGCTTCTGAAATTAAGCAAGCCGTCAATTTTCTGGATCTGACTGTCATCAGAGATAACGCTAAACTGCGTTATAAAATCTACAGAAAACCTTCTCAAACATTTTCCACCATCAGAAATGACTCGAACCATCCAGCTAGTCATAAAAGAGCCGCATTCAGAGCCTACATTAATAGAGCTCTCAGTATACCACTATCAGAAAAAGATCGGAATAATGAGATTTCCACCATACAACAAATAGCAAGGGCCAACGGTTTCAGTAAGCAATATGTTGATTCGTTGTTAAGGAAAATAAAAAACAAACCTCCCACCAAACTGAAGCCTGTAGAAAAAGACAGTTCTTATGCTACGTTTACGTACATAAACCAACTGACCCATAACATCACTAATGTATTAAAGAAATATGAGTTAAAAATAGCATACAGTACAGATAACACCACCAGGAATCATTTGTTTAATTCTAGCTCCATTAATAAACAGGATAAATTTCAGAAATCTGGCATCTATAGAATCAAATGTAAAGATTGTCCTTCAGACTACATCGGTCAAACCGGACGTAGCTTCAACGTAAGATACTACGAGCATTTTAACGCCGCTAGACATAAAAAAATTTCGGCCATTAATAGTCACATGTTAGAACATAACCATAATTTTTCCAAGATTGAAAACGATATGGAAATTTTACATTTTTGCAGTAAAGGAACCAAGCTTAACATCTTGGAACAGATGGAAATAGATTTGGCTTTAAGAATTAATCCGTCACATAATGTAAATGAAATTAACTATGACAGCAATATTTTATATGAATCTTTGACAAATTATGTTGCCAGCAAAAAACGTTTAAAAAAACCTCCATAGTTACAAGCGGTAGGCGGGATTATACCCCTTCCCCCCCCCCCCCCACCGTTTCCTTTTCCTCCCTTCCCATGCGCTTCCCCACCCACCATTCGGCAGCGAGTTCCCGCCCCTCCATCCTCTCTGCGACCTTGGTAGACCTGACATAGTATTCAGTTCATCGCCTGGCCCTTAGCCAGCAGGCTGTTGCAAGCACTTGTAAGGTAAGATTGCTTCTTCCTGCGGCGAATCTTGTTATTGATTAGTTGCTCGTTCATTCATTTTCATTTTAATTTAATTTTATTTTATTTTCTTCTTGTCCACAGAGGTTTTTGGAAATTAAACTCTTATTTGCAAGCCGCTCAAATGGGAATGTTTGAGTGTTGGTTTCGTCCAAATAATGACACCCTTTGACTGTAAGAACAACGTCTCATAGTGTGCCATGCCAAGCGAGGAGCTCTTAAAGTGGACAAGATTTAATAATTCACAAATTATGAAACAAAGATGACAGGGTTTCATGAACTATATAATAAGATTTTAAAGTTTTAATGTGTATTATATTTAATTTGTTCTGGACTGTATTGTGTTTTAGGAGTGACTATGTGTATATGCATGATGTTCTTTTAATTTGTTCAGTGTTTTTTTATATGTAATGTTTAACGGCTTCCATTTGTGGCTGATGAAGGACCGTTTTTAAGGTTCGAAACATGTCCCACAACTAGTGCGGTGTAGCACTTATTTAATGTATTGATTGACGGAGATTGAACATTAAATCAAATTAGTACTTTGTCAATACGGACCAAAATGACACCAAATATTCCCAAGACCAAATTTATTACCAGAGGCTGTGGCAATTCTCCTGCGTTTCAGACTTCATCGACAGGGGATCATCAGTGACATACAACAGGCCTTTCTTCAGCTAACCCTGGACAGGAAAGACAGAGACTTGACCAGATTCCTCTGGTACAAAGTGATTCAAGACGACGGAGGACACTTCCACACAACAAATGACATAGTCACTTATCGTTTCACTAGGCTCCCTTTCGGCCTGACCTGCAGTCCTTTCCTCCTCTCAGCAACCATCAGGGAACATGCGGACAAACACACACTCTCCTTTCCTAACGCTGCACCACTAATCAACAGCAACACCTTCATGGACGACATTGTTGTGGGAGCAGCAGATGACAACTTGGCAGTCACCTTGTATTATGAACTCACTGCCTTAATGAAGATGCTCAATTTTCCTCTTGCAAAATGGGCAACAAATTTCGATGTACTGAGAGCCGTCTGGAAGGCAGAAGGACGAGAGACTGCGCTGCAGACTCAGGTGCTAGGAATAAACTGGTGCACTTCAAGTGATTCTTTTATGGTGGACACGAAGGAAATCCTTGATAAAATCCCAGAAGGACCAACCACAAAAAGACAGCTTTTGAAGATCGTCAGCAGCTTTACGACCCACTTGGCTTGTTCACTCCGGTATCTCTTGTCGGGAAACGATTGTTTCAGGATACTTGGTGCCGGGGAATTGATTGGAATGAACTGTTACCCAACGATCTTGCCGCACACTGGCATGCTTGGATATCTACGCTCTCCTCGCTCTCGCCAATACGCATACCGCGCTGGCTCCACACTTCAAGTAAAGAAGACACTCAGGTTCATGTGTTTTGCGACGCTTCAGAGCGAGCTTACGGAGCAGCCTTGTACATTCGCGCAACTAATGAGGACACTATCTCCACTCACCTAGCCTACAGCAAGTCCAGACTGACTCCCGTTAAGAAAGTCGCACTACCACGCCTTGAACTCCTTGCAGCCTTAGTGGGAGCACGGCTTCTACGATATTTTGCAAAAGCAACCAATTTCGACACTTCCCATGCTACTTTATGGACTGACTCCACTGTGACATTGGGTTGGATACGAGGAAATCCAAATAAATGGAAGACCTTCGTCTGCAACCGTGTGACGGAGATACAGTCCTACACAACACCATCACAGTGGAGAGACTGCCCCGGATCTGACAACCCTGCAGATCACCTCTCTCGGGGACTTCTTCCTGGTCAGATCCAGTCCTTAGATATATGGTGGCATGGACCTTCCTGGTTAACACAGGAAGATTCTTACTGGCCTCAGGACGCACCATCGCTTCCATCACTCCCAGAAACAAAGAACACTGTGCAGACTGTCCTTCACGTCGATTTGCCAGAATCGATCATAGACTCCACCCAGTTCAGTTCCTACACGCGCCTTCTACGCTTTACAGCTTGGGTACTTCGTCTGACGCGAATCCTTCGCCACAAAGACCACGAAAACGGGGAACTCACTGCTCAAGAACTTATTGCGGCGCGTACCTACTGGATAAAGGTCGTGCAGAAAGACTGCTTTCCTGCTGAACTTGGAGCTCTACAATCCAACGTCCCTCTCCCAGTAAGATCCAAACTACGATGCTACAACCCCTTTCTAGAAGACGGTGTTCTGCGGCTTGGAGGGCGACTGGAGAGTGCTGACATTACTCACCAGCAGAGGCATCCCATAATTCTCGATGGCGACCATCACTTTACACAACTTATGATCAGAGACACACACATCCGCCTCCATCACTTGGGAGTGCGAATTGTTCTTTCAGACCTTCGGATGACCTTCTGGATACTGCGTGCTCGTCGTGCCATCAAGAAGATACTATATCGCTGCCTTCCTTGCAAAATGGCCCGAAATCGTCCCAGTCAAGTACTTGAGGCGCAACTCCCTCCACAGCGTGTCATTCCACAGAAGGCATTTGCAGTAACAGGCATTGACTTTGCTGGACCGTTATACGTAAGGGAAGGTCATACAACTAAAAAATGCTACATCACGCTCTTCACGTGCGCAACGACCCGAGCCCTTCACTTAGAACTTTGCCGAGATATGAGCACTGACAAGTTTCTGCAAGCACTGCAGCGGTTTGTGGCGAGACGTGGCATTCCACACACTATCTATTCTGACAATGCCCAGACATTCCACTGTGCAAATCGAGAATTGGCGGGACTATGGGCTACCGTTTCCGATACGAAGGCTTGCCAGTACCTATCACGAAACAACATCACGTGGAAGTTCATCGCACCACGCGCGGCTTGGTGGGGAGGCTGGTGGGAAAGAATGGTTGGCTCCACCAAGCGATGCTTGCGAAAGACACTTGGGCGCTCTTCTGTAGATGAAGATGGTTTGCAGACGATACTGACATCTATCGAAGCCGCGCTGAACTCCAGACCACTCACCAAAGACGACGACACCAACGTGCTCACCCCCGCTCACTTCCTTGTCGGTGGACAACTCAATGCTCTGCCCTCTGGACCTGAACCTCAGCCCGGTTGTCCCATTAAAGAATACAGACTTCAGCAACAACTGGCGGACCATTTCTGGAAACGATGGAGCAAGGAATACCTGCTTCAGCTTCAGAGTTTCCACCAGGTGAAGCAACCTAAAGGAACGTCACCACGACTGAGGCTCGGAGACATCGTTCTACTCCAGGACGAGGTGCGGCCTCGACATCTGTGGAGGAAGGCCCGGATTCAGGAGCTGAAACCAGGCAGAGATGGACTTATCCGGACGGTGATTCTATCCACGCCAGAGGGGACCCAGATCGCCCGACCTGTCCAGCTGGTCATCCCCCTTGAGGTTGACCAGGGTGGGGAGGATGTTGGGGAATGAAACAAGGACAATGTGTTTATGTAACTTGCCGCTAGAGTGTGTTGTATGTTGTAGTTGCTAATGAAATAAAATAGTGAATGTCACGGTGTTGTTCTTCCTAACTTCACGCTATAATATCCCACACGGACAATATCCAGTCCTTCCAGTGCTGCCCCAAAAGTTGGTTCTGCTGGATCCTCTTCTTCTTCTTCGTCTTCCTCTTCAGTACTTTGCCTTTTTGCATCATCACAAAGGTCTCCAACATCCATTTGTGGTGGTGAGGTTAGGATATCATCATCACAAGTAACAAATTCTTCAAATGTTGTGACAGTAGAATCCTTTGATACAACCCCCCCAATCTTCCCCAATGTCATCAGTAGCATCTTCTTCATTAAAAACTTCTGAAATAGCACCAAAACCTGCATGGCCAAAGCAGTTTTGAATAGTGGTCGTTGTGACTAGTTGCCATGCTGCTACAAACATATGCATGGCTTGGAGTATGTTCAATTTCATTACCTCATTTCTTTCGAGGAAAGAAACAGCTCTTTGAACCAGGGCCTTCCTGTACTTCACTTTCACAGAATGAATAATGCCAAGGTCCAAAGGCTGCAGGTGACTGGTGCAGTTAGGAGGAAAGAAAACCACTTTGATATTCCGCAGGAAAGACGTATCTGAAGGATGAGCTGGACATCTGTCTACTATTTTCCTTCCTGCCGATCCCATCTTGGCATCCAAGCTTTGTAAAAATTTTCAAAATATCTCCGATGTCATCCATGCACTTTTGTTAAAATCATATTTACATGGGAGTGTACGGGTGTTCTTGAAACATCTTGGATTCTTAAATTTTCCAATTATTAGTGGGGGTAATTTTTCACTCCCGTTGCTGTTAACACATAACAACGCTGTCAGTCTTTCTTTACTTTTTTTTCCTCCGTGGCATTTTTCTCCGCGAAGAGCGTATGTTTTGGACGGGAGCAAGTTGTAAAACACTCCCGTTTCATCGGCGTGAAAAATATCCTTAGCATCATATCCTTCAAGAAGTCGAGGCAACGTTTTCTCTTTCCAGTATACAACTGTACCGTCATTAACTTCCGCACTCTCGCCGCACATGTTTTGGAACGAAAGATTGTGCCGTTTTTTGAAGCGATCAAACCAGCCATTAGAAGCATGGAAATCGACCAAACCCAGCTTAAGTGAGATTTCTTGAGCTTTTTGTTTAAGTATGTTCCCGTCAATTGGAGCGTTCTCACTCCTTTTTCCCTCGAACCATTTCATTAAAATGTTTTCAAGTTCCTAGTACGGCGAAGAACGAATATTCTTCCGTATTTTTGCCCCAGAACCGCACTCAACTTCCGCGGTCAGAATAGCTTCCTTCTGTTTCATGATGCCAAACAGCGTAGAGGGTGCCAAGTCATATTTTTTTGCCATCTCTGACAAAGGTACTTGGCTATCCCTTTCAACATCCCGGATGATGTCGATCTTTTTCTGAAGAGTCAGCTTCTTACGTTTTGCAGCCATAATGAATGTGGTCCGCCGTAACTCGCAGTACAACTCTTATCACAGACACAAAAAACTTGTAGCACAACTTCCAACAACACAGGAACAAAAACAGAAAATGAGCCTTCAGTCCGCACCCCTCGCGTCTGCGTGATTCCTAAGCAGCGATTGGAGCAGCGGGATAGAAGTGCCTAGCCGGTGTAAGAGCGCTGCGGCTATAGGTTAAGGCAGCTGACGTCACTGTAGACATTACCCGACTAAAACTGTCCTAACTCCCTAACGGTTGGAGATAAGTATATGCGTTCGCGGACTTTTTTGTAGAGCTTGAACAGCTCTACATTTCGTACGCATATACTTGGGGTCTATCAATGACGGTTCAGGCAGCGTAAGCCATAGAAGGCACGACTTTCTACTTATTCCGTAATTTTTTCTATAATACATTTTCATTTTGTAGAATATCCATAAACATTTTCAGTTTCTTATTGCTTATTGCTTTTAATCTTTCACCTAAATCACGTGAAGTTTGCAAGAGACCTTTGGCCTAAATATTTATATTTCATGAAGTTACCCGAGTCTCGCGGCATTTACGCGTAGTCCCTACGTCAGTCATGCCTCTAGGCTGTATAGCTAGTCTCAAGGTAAACCGCACTTCGTTCCCATACAGCCGTCATTCCAGTACTACCTACAGTTCAATGGACATAACTAACCAACAGTGTCTAGCGTGATAGTGACTGCTGCTTGCCGGTAACAGTGATTTCCAGCGGCTGCGCCAATTTATCACGGTTCTATACATCGCTAAAGGAGCGATTTCGTTTAGCGCGTCAACTTCGGACTGAGATTACGTCAAAACGGAAGTTAATTTACATTCAAAACAAGTTTAGAAAAAAGTATCTTATCGACATATTCGTTACAACGGGATGCGCGATCGTAATTTATGTGAAATATATTCCTTAGAAGCGGACTTTTCCTTATATCGGCTCATGATCTCAAGATTAACGGTCACGTTAAACTACAAGCTTCCTTCCTTATATCGGGGTTCGTTAGAAGGGGGTTTAAATAACACTGTGCTTTTGGCGATTTGGCTGGGACTTAACGAAAATCTTCTTTAAAAGCGGGAATTTGTTAAAAGCGGGCACGTTAAAACGGGGTTTTACTGTAAAACTTATTTTAAGTACGAGTCGACTGGGCGGGTACGTGATGCATTTGTTCAGCAATTTCCTGATGAAGTGCCACCTTCACTAGCACAGATTCACTTAATTGTAAATAAGTATTATACTACCGACTCAGTGGTCAATAAAAATCAGAAACATTACAGTGGCAGAACTCACTCGTGTCAACCAGAATGTGGTTACCAGTTACAATGCCTGTATAACCCAGGAATGACAACACTTCCAGTATATTTTATAAGGTAATATTTCATACAGGATTGTACACACTAGCTCGGCCAAGGCCACCGTAGCAGCGAAAACTAAACTGCCGCTTGCCGTTCTCACTTTATATGAAAGACCCTGTATATATACGAATGCTACCTGTCGTCATATAATCCCTGCATTCTTATTTTAGGAAGGGATTCAATAAAAATAAATTAGTTTTTGTGAGAGCAGGTGTCATGATGAATGTGGTGCTGCTTTCGAGTTGGTATACTGTAAATTCTTAACCTCTCCGAGCCCCTCTCCCCTCGAGTGTTACATGTCCGCAACAAGACTTTCAATCCACTGGATGCCATCAACATTTTTGGCAGCTGGTATCGTGACGATATGGTGGTGCATGCCTGCATATAAGGTCTGTGTCACTCACAAGCCTAACCCAAATCTCAGCACTGCTAAACCTTGTGAGTTTGCGACAAGATGTGCGTTCTTCTGGCTGTTATTATGACACAGTATAAGAGCATTAGTCAAATCTAACCTATAATTTAGCTTCACGCAAGTGTAAGTTTCTTTTACATGCCATAAATCTATGACATGGGACCGCCGGCTTTACTTCCCCTCCGAAGGAAGGCATACTGAGGAATTTTTAACACTCTTATAAAAAATCCAACGACTTCGGCCAAGTTTGAACCAACGATCTTATGGTGAATCTCACCACCATTAATCTTCGCTTCGGTGGCATAGTCGGTTGCATGCTGAACTGCTATGCCCAAGATCGCGGGTTGAAACCCAGCCGAAATCGTCGGATATTTAAAAGTGTTCAAGTCCTTCAGTATACCTTCTTTCGGAGCTCTAAGTAAAGCCGGTGGACCCATGACATAGATTTATGGCATGTAAAAGAACCTACCACTACAATTGGTAGTCATCATCATCTTTATTTCCCCCTTTCCAGTTGACACTGGGTGGGGGCAAATAAGGTTCCTCTCCACTTTGTTCTGTCGATCCACCATTCCTCTTCCAACACAGTGTTCCAATCCAGGTTCCGTTTTCTAATACTATTCTCCTACCGAGTTCATCCAACGCATTCTTGGTCTTCCTCGTCCTCTCTTCCCTGTCATCCGTCGTTCCAGTGCTCGTCTTGGTAGCCTTACTTCATTCATCCGTTTGACATGTCCAAACCATCTCAATCTGTTTTGCTCCAGTTTATCATTTAGTTTCTGTACTCCCAGTTCATTCCGTATATCTTCATTTCTCACTCTGTCCCTCCTCGTTTTCTGGACCATACTTCTCAGGAATCTCATCTCAGCTGCTTGTACTCTGCTCTCATCCCTCTTAGTCATTGTCCAAGTTTCTGCTGCATATGTCATTATAGGAACATAATATGCTTTGTACATAACTTCTTTAGCCTTAATTGGTATATCCTTGTTCCATACTAGTCCCCGTACCTGTTGGTAGAAGGCACTCCCGAGTTGTATTCTTCTGCTAATTTCCAAATCTGGTCTTCCATCTTCAGTCAGTTTGCTTCCCAAGTATTTGATGAGGTGTTTCACCACTTCCAATTCCTTATCTCCTACTTTGATTACTCCTTTTCCTTCTTTCTTATCTCTACTCATCACCACTGTTTAACTCTTCTCCACATTTATCTTCAATCCCCATTGCTCAATCTTTTCATTTATTACGTCTAACTGTTCTTGTACCTCCATCTCATCCTCGCCCCAGATCACAACGTCGTCTGCAAACAACTTTACCTTCATCTTTGCCCTACTATATTCTTTCATCGCTGCCTTCATGATGTCATCCATCACCATTACGAACAATAATGGTGACAACACACTTCCTTGCTTTAGTCCAGTGTCAGTTTTAAACCATTCCGATGTCCCGACTCTAGTCTTCACACTACTGTAGCACTCCATGCACATTCCTTTCATCATGTCTCTCAGTTCCTTGCCTATCCCCCTATTTGTTAAGCTTTCCCAAACTTTTGTTCTAGGGTAGTGTGTAGTTGAATTTGTAGATTATATTTGGATAGAAAGGCTCCATCAAGTTCCATGTTCACCGGTAGGTGTCGGTGACGGTGGCAGCTCTGGTAGCCAAAGTTGGAACTACTTGATATTGAACGCCTAAGGGAGTACGATTAAAATACCCTGCAATGGCCATTGGCTGCAATTCATAATATATATATTAATCTTTTAAGCCCGCTGCAAGACATGCATTTCAGCAGCTGTTATTACAGTGCAGATTCAGTGTCGTGGGAGTTAGGTATCGTGATATTACTCTGCAAGCATATTCAAAGATGCGGTCAGCGGCTTTTCAATGTCTATCGCATGTGGCGGACCGGCAACATCATAGAAATTCTGCTGGGAGAAGTTCATATCAACATTGACTTAATGCTTGCACCCTAATTTTCCACTGTTAAAAAAAAAAAAAAATTGATGCAATAAAGCTAACTTTCTATCACTTTTTAAGCTTGATCTTGTATAAGAGGAGGATTGAATTTTAAAATCCAAACTTTTTTCTGTACTAAAAAGATGGTATATTGGCTTTCACGGCCAGTGAATTAAGACTCAGCAATTTTTCTAGGTTCATGCCGTGTCTTGTGTGGGGTTTCGGCCTAGGAACACCAAGCTGGCTCATCAGCGGGCTCTTGGTGTCCGTACCCAGACCCCCATAGGAGTAGCGAACTGTGCGCTACCTCCCTTTTTGTTTTCTATACTGTTATGTCCTGTGCCCGCAGATCCTGTGTTCTGCCCCGCACTGCTCCCTCCTAAAGTCGCTGCCAATCTCCAGCTTCTTCTGTCTACACAGTTCTGGAAGGACAAGTACTCATTGGAGTTCACTACTGATGATGGCTTCACTGAGCAGGAGCTTCAAGGTAAGCTTCCAGTGACTTATCACCTCACAGCTCGCCGTAGTAGTTACAGTCCAACAGCTTACAGGCACGCCAATGAATTACACTGGGGTATTGTCGTTGAAGAGGAAGTGCGATGCTTTTAAACTCTGGTGTTGGTGTAGACTCTTAAGAACACCACGGACTGCAAAAGTCGCCAATAAGGCAGTATTAGAGCGCATCAAGCTGCATATGTCATTGGTCGGCAAGATTATGAAGTTGTGGCTAGCATACTTTGGCCATGTTATGCGATCAGATGCATTGGGAAAAGCAATGAATGAAAATTTATTGCAGCAAATAGCCATAAAATTAATTATGTTAGTACAAAACCCTAAGTCATTCAGTACACAGTTTAGTGTCTGATATTTGTCTAACCCTGCATTCACTTGCAAGATATTGACTACATTGATCATCGCAGAATTGACAGACACAGTCTTCGCTTGGATGATTAAATCTCTTGGTGGTACACGTCTTATGATGAAAGCCGTGTACTGCAAAGTGGGTAGGGTGTGTCGTAGTTGATAGTTGGCTTCTTTCCATTCCTCTTTCATCATCGCATCAGTAATGAAAAAATCCCAAATGTCATTTCTTTTGTTTTGTAATATTTGGAGCGTTTTATCATAATTATGCTCTTGTATTTGGAAGAGACATTTGCAGTTGAATATCCTCTATGAAGTAGCTTTCTTTCATCAGAATGTATGTTAACCTTGATGGTGCTGTTATGCTTATACTTAGTACCCTCTTCATGTAACGGGCAACCAATCATGCTCTAACCTCGCCCTGGAACAAATAAAGGATGCAGTGTGGCACAGGACAACATGGAGAGTGATGATTCATAGAATCGCCGATGGTCGGATTTGACTGAACGGATAACATCACCATTAATCATCATTGTCGTTGACGCCTTTGACTTACTTGACTTAAGTCCTGTTGTTCGCATCGCTGGAACATAGGGCTTCAACGAAGCATCGCCATCGGACTCTGTTGCGTGCCATTGCCTTCACTTCTCCCCACGTTCTCCCCGCATCTGCAGCTTCCCTCTCCACTGTCCTCCCAAGTTTCCCTCGGTCTTCCTCTTCTGCGATGTCCCTGAGAATTCCAACTCAGGGCTTGCCTCTCTATTGCCGTATGGTTTTTGCGCAGTTTATGTCCAACCCACTTCCACTTTCTTGCCTTCAACTGTAAATCCACGGGCTTCTCGTTTGTACGATTCCATAGTTCTTCATTGGATATTACATTTGGCCAAAACACCCTCAAGATTCTTTGTAAGCATCTGTTTATAAAGGTCTGGATTTTCTTTATGATTGATTTTGTTACTTTCCAAGTCTCACATCCGTATAGCAACACTGATTTTACATTGCTATTGAATATTCGGAGTTTAGTACGTGTGGAAATCTCATTGTTTTTCCAGATAGGATGCAACTGGATAAAGGCTGCATTTGCTTTCTTGATCCTACTGCTCACATCCTCTTCTGCTGCTCCAGTTTTATAAACTATGCTACCAAGATACGTAAATTCTTTAACATCCTTTACGTTTCTTCCGTTGATTTGAAACTTCCTATCGCTTGTTACGTTTAGTCTTAGCGATTTGGTCTTCCCTGAATTTACAGTTAACCCTAGCCTTCTTGCCTGTTCCTGTAGATCTTTCAGTTTGGCATTCATGTACCGAAAGCTATATCTTCTAGTTGATCTGTTAAATTCCAACTTACTCCTCTTCTTTTACCTTCATTTGTTTTCCTCATCACTTCATCTATCACAATTAGGAAGATTGATGGAGAGAGAACACACCCCTGTTTTACACCTGTTCTTACTTCAATGGATGGTGTCAATTTCCCTTGGTGCATTACTTTGCACGAGTATCCGTTATACATTTCTTGCATAACTCTGATAACCTTCCCCGAATACCATAATTTGCAATTATTTTCCACATGCTTCTTCTGTCCACTGAATCGAAAGCCTTTTCAAAGTCTATAAACTGGCCATAAATTCCATGCTCTGTTCAAGGATAATGCGGAGTGTATTAATCTGATCGACACACGATCGGTTTCTGCGAAACCCAGCTTGTTCTCTTCTTAGGTGGATTTCAAGGTAGTCCTTCATTCTGTTGAAGATGATTCGTGACAACACTTTGCTAGGAATAGATAACAGCATTATTCCCCTCCAATTATTGCAATTTGTCAAGTCGCCCTTCTTCGGAAGTTTGACTAAAGTGCCGGTCTTCCATTCTTCTGGTGTTTCTTCCCGGTTCCAGATTTTTTCAAACAGCGGGTACAGTAAATCTACTGTTGTTGTTAGATCTTCTTTCAAGAGCTCTGGTGGGATGTTATCTGTTCCCGGCGCTTTGCCACTTTTCGTTTGCTTTAGAGCAGCTCTGATCTGTTCTCTACTAGGTGCTCCACTCTTTGATTCTACCAAGAACCTCATATTCATTTCGATTTCCATCTTCCTCTGCATTTTCATCTACACCTCCCTGTTGTTCTCCGTCCTGTTGCTCTTCTTCCTCTGATCGTACCTCTCTATTCAGCACTTCTGCGAAATGTTCACGCCATCTTTACAATTGCTCATCTTCAGTAGTTAGCAACGCTCCAGTTTTACTTCTCACAGGACGATCTATAGGTCCCTTCCTCTTTCCTAGCAGTCTTGTGGTCTGGTAAAGTTCCTTCATGTTTCCTTCTCTGGCAGCCCTCTCCGCCCTTGATGCCAGATCACTTGCCCACTTCCTTCGGTCTGATCTTGCACTCCTTTTTACCTCCCGGTCTACTCTCGTGTACTCTGCATGAAGATCCATCTTTTGTCTCCTAGTTTTTATGGTATTCATCTTTGCTTTCAGTTTCTTCCTCTCTCCCACCTTTTCCCAGGTGTCCTGGCTCATCCAATCCTTCCTTTTGTTATCTCTGAATCCCACTACTTTCTCTGCAGTTTCTAGGATTGCTCCTTTGATTTTCTGCCATTCTTCTTCTACTCCATCTACTCTTGTATTTAGTATTTCGTATCTGATACGCAGTTCTAATCTAAATTCTTGTTTGACGTCGGGGTCCTTCAGCTTTTGAACATCAAACCGCTTTTTTGGAACATCAAATTTCTTCTTTGCAGCTATGATTTTAATGCGCACCTTGGCTAACATCAAATGGTGATCACTACCTATGTCGGCTCCCCTTTTGTTTCTGACATCTAACAATGATCTTTCCATTTCCCACTTATGGCAAAGTGGTCAATCTGATTCTGCGTCCTGTGATCAGGTGATACCCATGAGATTTTATGACATTTTCTATGTGGGAACACCGTTCCTCCGATGGTCAACTCATTGCTCGCACAGAACTCCTTAAATAGTCCTCCGTTTTCATTCTCCTCTCCAACTCCATGTCTCCCCATTATATTTTCTATCCCAAGGTTTTCGGTGCCCACTTTCGCATTTAGGTCTCCCATCACAATGACAATATCTCATTTCACCCCATTCAATGTTGCCTGCACCTCTGTATAGAAGTAGTTTTTGGTATCCATGTCTGCTTGTTCAGTTGGGGCGTAACATTGGATGATAGTTACATTTTGTACCTGCCCTTTGAACCGCGCTGTTATGATTCTGTCTGATATAGGTCTCCATTCCAGCAGACTCTTCTTCGCCGTTTTATTTAGAATTAGGCCTACACCATTCACATGGTCGTCCTCGGCATTTGGTTTGCCTGAATACAGAAAGGTCATCCCCTCTGGTAGTCTGCTTTCTCCAAATTCATTCCAGCGTACCTCGCTCATTCCCATTATGTCTAGTTTATAGTTGATAAATTCTGCTACAGCTTGATGTAACTTTCCACTCTCGTAAAGTGTCCGTACGTTCCAAAATCCGATCCTCGTGGTCCATTTCATTCCAAAGGTTGTCAACTTTTTGTCCGCCTGGCTTTTCCTTCTTGAAATTTCTTTAACAATAAATTTTAAGAGATGCAGGTTGTTAGCCCACAGTCCCCGAGTGCTTTAGTGGGGCTGCCACCTTTTGGCCTAAGCACATGCCATTATAGCTTGATGGTCTGCTATGTCTCTCACAAATTCTTTACAGGGAGAGTTGAGACTGGTCTCCCTAACCCCCCTCCTTTTTCCGGGCTTGGGACTGGCAACGACACCCATGGAGCTACTCAATTAACCCCATGGTTGCCGCAGGCGGAGTTCGTTGACGCCTTTAACTACTGGGAATTGTTTCCGTAACAACACCTCTACAATAGAAGATATTTAGCTTGTTCACTGAAATCGAAACATAAATAAATAGGCTGTCCGACAATACCCTAGGCGTAAATAGATATTTTAACCAAAAAAAACTGTCATCAAAAGACGTAAATTATATCATTTTTTAAATTCCTACCAGTTACATTGGACAGGCTGTTAAGAGGGAATAAAGATTTGAAGAAACAATTATAGTGATTTTATTATATCACCACAAGGTCTCAAGAAAGAAGATTGACTCTCAATATGTTGTGTTGTTTGAGTCGTCAGTCTTTTGACTGGTTTGATGCAGCTCTCCATGCCTCCCTGTCCTGAGCTAATCGTTTCATCTCTACATAGCTACCACACCCTACATCCGAGGCAATCTGTTTAACATATTCTAACCTTGGTCTACCCTTACAGTTCTTGTCCTCAACCCTTCCTTCCATCACTAAGCTTGCTATTCCTGGGTGTCTTAGTATGTGTCCTACTAACCTATCTCTTCTCTTCATTAGCAGTCGCCAGAAACATCTCTTCTCTCCCACTCATCTTAATACCTCTTTGTTTGTAACCCTATCTACCCATCTGATCTTCATCATTCTCCTGTAACACCACATTTCAAATGCTTCAATTCTCCTCTTTTCTGCTGCACCAATAGTCCAAGTTTCACTTCCACAGAGCTCCACGCTCCAGACAAAGGTTTTCAAAAATGACTCCCTAATACCTAAATCTATATTCGATGTCAGCAGATTCCTTTTTTGTAGAAATGCTTTCTTTGCCTGAGCCAACCTACTTTTTATATGCTCTTTGCTTCGTCCATCACTGGTTATTCTGCTTCCTAAGTAACTGAAGTCTCCTACTTCCTTCAGCTTTTCACCTGCCAATTTGATCTCCATAGAGGTTTCTGATTATTTTGGCTGCATTCCAGTATTTTTGTTTTACATTTATTAATTTTCATTATGAATTCTTTACATAAGACGAAGTCCATACCATTCAAAAACTCATTCAAATCCTCAGGCTTGTCGGCCAAGATGACGATGTCATCGGCAAATCTCAGAGTTGAAATTATTTCTCCTTGAATCTTCACTCCCACTTTAAATTTTTCTCTAATTTCCTTCATTGCTTGTTCAATGTAAAGATTGAAAAGTATGGGTGATAAGTTGCAGCCTTGCCTTGCACCTTTCTGAATACCAGCTTCTCTCTCGTGTCCTTCAGCTCGAATGACTGCTGTCTAGTTTCTGTATAGATTGTATATCACCCTCCTATCCCTGTACTTTATTCCAATCGATTTCAAAATGTCAAACATTTTAGTCCAATCAACGTTATCTAAAGCCTTTTCTAAGTCTACAAAAGCCATGAACGTTCTCTTATCTTTCCTTATTCTACCTTCCAAAATCAGCCTAAGACTTAGTACAGCTTCCCTTGTTCCTACATTTCTCCTGAAACCAAACTGGTCTTCACCCAACTTCGTTTCTATCTGGCTTTCAATCCTCTTGTAAATTATTCTAGACAGGATCTTTGAAGCATGAGTAATCAAGCTGATTGTACGGTAATCTTCACATCTGTCAGCTCCCACTTTCTTTGGTATAGGGATGATTACATTCTTCTTGAAATCAGGGGGTACCTCACCTGTCTCATAAATCCTACACACCAAGTGAAATAACCTGATCAGACCTTCATCTCCTATGCAGCGTAGCAACTCAATCGGTATATCATCTATGCCTGGTGCTTTGTTCCTGCATAAGTCTTCCAAAGCTCGATCAAATTCTGATCTCAATATTAAATCTCCTTTCGCATCCACATTAATTTCCTCCCCCCTTTCCATTACATGATTATCAATCTCCTTTCCCTTATACAAACTCTCTATGTAAGCTTTCCTTCTCTCAACCTTTTCTTCCCTCTCTGTTAGAGGCTTTCCATTTGTGTCCTTAATATTACAGCACTTAGTCTTCTTTTCCCCAAAAGTATTCTTAATCCTTCGATAAGCTGTGTCTACTTTTCCTAATTTCAGACAATTTTCTATACCTCCACATTTCTCTTTCAACCATTCTTCTTTCGCTTCCTTGCACTTCTTGTTAACCTCATTTCTCAGATGTCTGTATTCTGCTTTCCCATTTTCATCTCTTACATTCTTGTGTTTCTGCCTTTCATCCATCAATTCTAGTATATCCTGAGTGATCCACGGTTTTCTACCTGTTCTTTCTTTCCTACCAATGTTTTCTTCTGCGGATTTTGTTATTTCATTCTTCAAAAGTGCCCATTCGTCTGCAATTGAAGTTTGTTTAGGCTTTATCATTAGTCCTTCCTTTATACTCTTCTTGAATCTTTCGTTTACATCCTTCTCTTTCAGTCTGTCTGTTGCCCACCTTTTTGGCTTTTGACTTTTCTTCAGTTTCTTCAACTTTAATCTGCATTTTATTACAACCAGATTGTGGTCAGAGTTTATGTCGGCACCAGGATATGTTTTACAATCCAAAATCTGGTTTCGAAACCTCTGCTTGACCATAATGAAGTCGATTTGGTAACGCCCTGTATCTGCTGGTCTCATCCATGTGTATATTCTTCTATTGTGGTTATTGAATAAGGTGTTAGCTATGACCAATTCATGCTCGGTGCAGAATTCTACCAGCCTGCTTCCTCGATCATTCCTTTCACCTAATCCGAAATCTCCTACTATCTTCCCTTCTCTCCCTTTTCCTACCACAGCATTCCAATCTCCCATTACTATTAACATTTTCATCACCCTTGATATACCTCAGAATTTCGTCTATTTCTTCGTAGACCTTTTCAACATCCTCATCATCAGCTTGACTGGTAGGCATATAGACTTGTACCACTGTGGTGCAGGTAGGTTTAATATTGATTTTTGCTACAATAATCCGTTCACTATATTGCTCATAATATTCCACCCGCTGTCCAAGTTTCCTACTCAATAGGAGGCCAACCCCTGCTTGGCCATTGTTTGATTTAGTGCTAATGACCCTATAGTCACCTGACCAAAAGTCCTGTTCTTTCTGCCAGCGCATTTCACTAATCCCAATCAAATCCAACCTCAACCTATCCATTTCCCTTTCTAAGTTTTCTAACCTTCCACTTCCTAGCAGACTTCTAACATTCCACGCTCCGATCCGTAGAATGTCAATTTCCTTTTTGTCACTTCTGTGATGTTAACCCCCTCTCGAGTAGTCCCCACCCGGAGATCCGAACGGGGGGGCTAGTTTTCCCCCAGATTGAAATTTTACAAGGGAGGAGGCCATCATCACATGTAATTATGCATAGAGAGGTGCATATCCTCGGGAATAGCATACGGCTGTAGTTTCCCGTTGCTTTCAGCCGTGCAGCAGGACGCAGTGTAGCCATTATTTGGCTTATATTATCAATATCTTAATCGTCTATAAGACTATAAGACTAGTTACAAAGTGGGCCTTAGGATTTAATGTAGAAAGTTTTAATATTTGATTGATAACTGCTGATAAAGAAGGCCCGAATAATGAAATATTTTGGAAGGCAGTTCTAAGAAACTTCATTTCACAGGCTTGTATCTTGCTTGTATCATGATTTGGGGTGAAACAGAAGAAGTACAGACCAGACTCAATGTTTCGAAATCCCAGTTCCAGGAATATAACCTCAACATCAGCGAGACCAAGACAGTGGTGATGTCAGTCAACAGAGATGGGCGTCCAGCAAGTGTTAAACTAGGAGACCACCAGCTGGAGTGTGTGGACAGTTTTCCTTGCCTTGGAAGTGTAATCACCTGTGATAATTTGGTCAGTAATGAAATTACCAACGGAGTGCAAAATGGATCAGAATTCTACCAATAAGTAAGAACACTTCTATGGGATGACATGATTCCAAAACCAGCTAAACTGGCGATGTTTTACAGCTACTTTATACCAATATTGACCTATGGTATTGAAACATGCACCCTTACAAAGAGAGATGCATCAAGACTGCAAGCATCAGAGATGAAATTTCTTTGATCCACCATCCAGAAGACCAAGATGGACAAGTCAAAGAACGAGGAGGTGAGGAAACAAGCTGGAATAGAGACATCCCTATTAGACCAAGTCAGCACGTGGTACGGGCATGTGATGAGGATGGAGCCTACAAGATCAGCCAGAATAAATTTGGAAAGACAGGTGGATGGAAAAAGACTGGTAGGAAGACCTAGAACCCGATGGATGGACATGACCAAGATTGATCTAGCGACCAGAGGATGGAGAGTGGATGATGTTCTCCATGACAAGTTGTATATGGACAGGTTGAAGAGGAAGAGGCTCATAAACAGTACCCGGGAAACTGGAACTGCACAATGACGATGATGATTATGATATCTTGCTGAGGTTCTTTGTTGTTAGTGGGCATGTTTCCAGAGAATATGTAAGGATAGGAATGAGATAGACTGGTACAGTGTGGTAGGGACTTTCTCATCCCATAGTACGTGCCGCACAATACTGTTAAAGTTACATGCTTTGATTATTCTATTCGTTATTTCTGCCATTACTAGATATTTAAGCTCCCCAGGTATCTGAATTGTTGAACAACTTCAATCTGATGGTCTACTTCGTAGTAGTTTTTATGTTGCAGCCTGAATTCTTTCTGCTACCGTTCTTGTTGGGTTCAATTTCATTCCATGTTCTTCAAACTTACTGTTCCACATATTTAGTTTGGTTTGTACATCTTCCTCCATTTCATCCTATATTACTACATCGTCCACAATGCTCTATGTAAATAAATCCATACTAATATATAAAAATGAGGTGTCTGTGTGTCTATTACTCAATCACGCAAGAACCACTGGTCCGATTTACATGAAATTTTACATGGAAGTAGGGGATTTACCCGGTTAACATGTAGGCTACTTTTGATTTCGATACTTTGTACTATTTAAAGATGGCTACCATTTTAGTGACATCGCTACACCCTTTGGTTTCAAACTGTCATATTTCCATTTCAAATAGAAAGAGAACGCTAAGAAATAGCAAACATTTAATGGCATATATGAGGTTTAAAATTTAAT
Source organism: Meconema thalassinum (assembly GCA_946902985.2). Taxonomy (NCBI): domain Eukaryota; kingdom Metazoa; phylum Arthropoda; class Insecta; order Orthoptera; family Tettigoniidae; genus Meconema; species Meconema thalassinum. Next base: position 89,427,783 of record OX336401.1, read on the forward strand.
TTTCAATCCGAAAGGTCCTTATCACTTTTCGTGCATCTCCAATGGTTAGCGAGTAAAACCTACATTTGTGCTATAAAACACGGTCAACGCCGAGCGGTGTAGTCGGACAAAATGTTCCATCCTTACTCTCCCTCCGCGCAGCACCTCGCTTATCCCCTGTTTTCACTGTCACCTTCACATTTTAATTTATTTATGACCCGTAGCAAAACACGGGTACTTCATCTAGTAAATAAATAAAATAATGTGGTTGTTCCCACAGCGGTTAAGGAGCAGTTGGGAATGTTGGATCCTGACCAGCTGGAGTATCTGGAGCAGTGCCCTCTCGGAACAGCTGAACGTAGCCTCATCGCAGCGCAGTTGTTTGGGGATCAAGCCGAGGTCGACTTCTGGACTGTGGCGCTCTATTTCCTCCAGATAGCCAAGCTGGAGGCAAAGCACAGGTGAATATGATAACCCACAGTTGTGAACTAATGAGGTAATACTGTATCTTAAGCACGAGGAGCTTACTGAAGGTCAATAGCATTTTTACAGAAATATGTTCATTAAATGCAATACACTGAATACAACATTTCAAACTATAAACTTTTGTTTATTTTTCAACATAGTCTCGTTTCCTTTGGACACATTTTTCACACTGGTTGGAAGTTTGAAAATCCATTGTCTTTTATAATCATTTTCCGTGTTGACATTATATTAGTAGGTTTAGTCATGGGTCCGTATTGATTGTCAGTTACGTATAATAAAAGGAAGAGAGAATCCGCCTGATCAATATTTATAATTTAACCCTAAAGGGTTACATTAGACTCATAATGGTACATGTTTCGGAGCTTATGCTAGCCCCTTCATCAGCCATACTTTGAGAAGCACTTATCAATATCATTAAAAATATTTTAAAAGTTAAGTCTAACATGAAATGAGTGAAAGAAATGGATGAGGATGAATGTGATATGTGAATGATATGGCAATATAAGTATGAACAGACATATCCAAAAGGGGGACATAAAATTAGTACAGCACATATGATAAAATACACATTAAAATCATCATCATCATCATCATCTTGCACAGTTTCCAGCCACTGGCCGGGTCTGTTTGGAACACAAGCCTCTCCAACGTCTTCTGTCTTCCCACCATCTCTCAGCCTCCACCCTTGTCCAGTCTTCTCCTCTCTTCTTCACGCTTTCTTCCACCCCCTTCAGCCACCTGTCTCTCAGTCTCTTTCCTTCCCACTTCGTCTTGTGTATCCTCCTGGGTATCCTCTTCTTCTCCATTCGTTTTACATGTCCATACCATCTAAGTCTAGATTTCTCTATAATCCTGTAATGGTTCCTCCTTCATTAATTCTCTGGTCCTCTCATTTCTTATTCTGTCCATCTTTGTAGCTCCAATACTGCTTCTCAAGAACCTCATCTCACTAGCCTGTATTTTGCTCTTCTCCCTTCCTTTCATAACCCAGGTCTCCGAGGCATACGTCAGGATAGGGACATAGTACGTCCGATATATGATCTTTTTGCTGTTCTGAGGGGCATCCTTGCTCCGTAACATGCTTCTCACACTCCTCAGGAATGCCTCTGCCTGTCTCCCCCGCTCATTTATTTCTTTATAGTTTCTTCCATTATCTTGTATCAGGCTTCCCAGATATTTGAAACTCTCCACTTTCTTCAGCTGTTCCCCACCAATTGTTATTACCATTGTTATTTTAATGTGTATATAAAATACACATTAAAATAACATACCGTATTTCCTCGCATAATCGTCGCACTTTTTTTTGCCAAAAATTCGTGGAAAAAAGCAGGGTGCGACGATTATGCGAAGAATATTTAAGTTCAAAAAATATACTGTATCATTATTTGCTGCACGGGCCAGTCATTCACGTAGCGTGAGTCTTAGCCTGCAGTCAGAGACAGGCTTCTTTCTTCTAACAAGGTCACGACAGGTTAACGCTCGCGGAATGTGCTGACGAAGCTAGCCATTCGCGTCGTGGTTCATAGCCCGCAGGCATAAAGACGAGATTACTTTCTCCTGATAAGATCACACCAGATTAGGCCTATAAACTCGCGGAACGTGCACTGGCCGTTCACGTCACAGTTTATAGCCCGCAGGCATAAAGACTAATTACTTTCTGCTGTCAAGATCACGCCAGATTAGGCCTATAAGCTCGTGGAATGTGCGCTGACCATTCACGTCGCGCTTCATAGCCCGCAGGCATAAATACGATATTACTTTCTCCTGACAAGATCACGCCAGATTAGGCCTATACGCTCGCGGGATGTGCGCTGGCCGTTCGCGTCACAGTTCATAGCCCGCAGTCATAAAGACGACGCGGTATTACTTTCTCCTGACAGGATCACGCCAGATTAGGCTTATAAGCTCACGGAATGTGCGCTGGCCGTTCGCGTCACAGTTCATAGCCCGCAGGCATAAAGACGAGAGTACTTTCTGCTGACAAGATCACGCCAGATTAGGCCTATAAGCTCGCGGAATGTGCGCTGACCATTCACGTCGCGCTTCATAGCCCGCAGACATAAATACGATATTACTTTCTCCTGACAAGATCACGCCAGATTAGGCCTATACGCTCGCGGGATGTGCGCTGTCCGCTCACGTCACAGTTCATAGACCGCAGGCCTAAAGATGAGATTACTTTTTGCTGACATGATCATGCCAGATTAGGTCTATAGTTCGCGGAATGTGCGCTGGCCGTTCGAGTCATAGTTCATAGCCCGCAGGCATAAAGACGAAATTACTTTCTGCCGACAAGATCACGCCAGATTAGGCCTTTAAGATCGCGGAATATGCGCTGGCCGTTCGCACCGCGGTTCATAGCCGGCAGGCATAAAGACAAGATTACTTTCTCCTGACAAGATCACGCCAGATTATACGCTCGCGGAATGTGCTAAGTGACGAAGCTTGCCGCTCGCGTCACAGTTCATTGCCCGCAAGCATAAAGACGAGATATTTTTCGTCTGACAAAGTCTCGCCAGGTTATAAAGTCGCGGCAGCATGTGCAACTGACTGGCGCACAAATACGAACATGGTATGCGACGATTATGCGATGAAATTTTATAAACCTATTTTAGTGTTTGAAAAGTGGGGTGCGACGATTACGCGGTGGCGACGATTTTGCGAGGAAATACGGTATTAAAATTTAGACCACTTAAAGTTCATGTTGGCAAAATAATTAATATTCACGTTGGGTCCTTATGACCCTCAAAATATTAGTTAAAAGGTTCCAATGTTTATTCTTACGAATTCACTTCACTAAGTATAATGTGGTCTGTTGAAGATTGCTGATATTATTGAGGGCCTTGCTGTGTATAATTTCCTGCTGGTGGTAAGACAGCTGGCTACTGAATAGATTAAATACATCACCAAAAACGAAGGAAGAACAGGCCAAGCGACATTATATATCTACTATACTTATTATGACCACTGTACAACACAACTTACTTTGTTTGAGGTGCTAACTCCTCTTCAGGGACATGTTTCAGTCTTCGAAGCAGTCCATCATTTCATCCTCAGTTATGTATTTTAACACGCGTGACCATCATCGACAAGGTGAACATTTTAGACCATAATTTACTGAACTAGTCTCGTGAGGGTTGCGGGTTAGAATACACCCATGGTATGCTTTGCCTGTCGTAGGAGACAACTAATAGGGCCGACAAGACCGACTGACATGACTGACTCATGATTTGGAAGACCCCCTGTGGATGGGGAGGGAAGTATTCATACGCGCTGAGGTGGCCCACGCAGGGGTGACTCGCACCTGGGTGGCCTGCGCTGAGGAGGTTCAAGGCGAGGTGGCCCGCGCTGAGGGGCTCTTTTCAAATGTAGGTCATCAATCATCAACTTCTAAAGGCAATGCCTTGTCTCCGCAACCATTGTTCTCTGTCTTCAGCATGTCGTTTAAACTCACAGTTGGAACCATATTGAAGAGTTAGGGTGATGTCTTGCAGGAAACATTTTCTTGGCCGATCTCGGCCTTTTTTCCCTGTGGTCTTTCCTTCTAGAAGATTAGTTAGGAAAGCGTTATGTCGCAAGATGTGAATTTAGCTTTTCTTTTATGGATAGTTGGTCTCGGTTCTCTTTTCCCTTGAATTTCTTGCAGGATGCTGATGTTAGTCCTCTTTTCAATCCATTTAACCCGCATCATTCTTTGCCAGATCCACATCTCAAACGCTTCGAGTCGCTTTCAATCCTGACCTCTGATCGTCGCAAGATTCACATCCATACAGAAGCACACTCCACACAAAGGACATGACAAATTTCTTTTTAATTGCAATATCCAAATTTGCATTAATCAAAAGATTTTTCTTGTTATTGAAAACCTGCTTTGCGAGAGCTATCCGCCTTCTAATCTCTTTCCTAAACCTGTTGTCATTGGTGATTAGACTTCCCAAATAAGTGAAACTGGTGACTTGTTCCACTAACTTGTCCGTAAGCTTAATGTTTGTGTGAATGCTCTCAGGATGTTTACTCACAACTAACACCTTGGTCTTCTTAGCATTAATGTTCAAACGTAACTTTGACAATGCTGATGACAATACATTTAACATTCTGGACAACATCGTCTCGGAGTCTATCTCTAAATTTTAAGTTCAATTCCAAATTTGTATTCTTTAATCAGTGCTAAGAGAGACAGATGATCTCGAAGTTCCGCCCCTTAAAACAACAATAACGAACTAACCTATTTACTGAAGTAGGCTGATGATGGACTGCTTGGAAGTCTGAAACATGTCCCTGAAGAGCATCTCAAACAAAGTAAGTTGTGTTGTACAGTGGACGCCGAAGGCACGTAAGCACTGCTCTCTTCATGTCCTCATTCGTCGCCTAGCGCTGGCCTCTCATCTGCTCCTTCACAATAGTCAGAGAGTGCCAAGCCAGGACTGTAGGGAGGATGCGGCATAACTTCCCATCCAAATTTTTGAATGTTCTCGCTAGTAAAATGAGCACCATGGGGGCGTGCTTTATTGTCTTGCAGGGTAATGTTCTTTCCAGGATGTTTATCACACAATGTATGATGAAGCTTGTTCCAACATAACGGGCAGCATTTATAATTGCCCAGATTCAAGAAATTTAGCCAGAATGACACCCTCTGCATCCCAGAAGATGGTGCCCAACAGACTACATTGTCTTTGCTTTTTTTCTTTTCGATCTACTATACTTATTATGTCCACTGTACAACACAACTTATAAGTTGCATTCAAAAAGTAACGAGCCGGAGGCTGTAATGCGCAAACCGGTGACTATATTGGCTAATCGTGGCGTGTGTAACGAGGTGTGGTTCCGACCAGAGCGTGGAAGGTCACAGCCCGTCGCTAGAGGGCATGTGTGCACGTCACGTGACGATACAAAGCGAGCAGCAGCATGCATCAATCGTCCAACCAAGACCAAGACAGTAGGCCATTCGACATGCTTCCTGCTGTGGTTGAAGACTGTGGGGTACCCATTGGGCACTCACTTTCCGCAAGTGCAGTCATTCCATGATGGTGTGCACACTTCCGACGCTAAATCCGACCACGGTGGCTATGGCGTTCATTGTCACTCGGCGGTCCTGGGTAATGAGTGCATCAACCAGCTGGATGTTGTCATTGGTAATGCAGAGGGGTGCCCCAGACCGGGCATCATCGGCTAACGACACCCGTCCTTTCCTGAAGCGCTTGTGCCACGCCTTGACCCTTGCAAGGGACATGCAGTGTTCCCCGTACACTTGTGACATTCGGCGATGAATGTCCGTTCCCCCTACTCCTTTCGCTGTCAGAAACCGAACAACACCTCTTTGCTCTTCGTTTAATGCCTCCATGTCACTGTTTGCAGTGCGATTGGCAGCGTTGGACGATTGATGCATGCTGCTGCTCGCTTTGTATCGTCACGTGACGTGCACGCGTGCCCTCTAGCAACGGGCTGTGACCTTCCATGCTCTGGTAGGAACCACACCTCGTTACACACGCCACGATTAGCCGATGTCGTCACCGGTTTGCGCATTACAGCCTCCGGCTCGTTACGTTTTGAACGCACCTTATACTTCGTTAGAGGTGCTAACTCCTCTTCAGGGACATGTTTCGGTCTTCCAAGCAGTCCATCATCAGCCTAGTTCAGTAAATTATGGTAAAATATTAAGAGGAGTTATCACGTCAAACAAAGTAAGTTGTGTTGTACAGGGGACATAGTATAGTAGATAATGTCAACACGGAGAATGATTATAAAAGACATTCATTTTTTTCGTTGGCTAATCCTCAAAAGGTATCATTCCATGCTTTGTCGCTTCATTTCTGGTTCGTAATGGTGGAACCAGCTCTCATCCCCTGTAACAATACTCTTCAAAAAACGTCTTCTTCATTTTTATGTGTCTGAATAAGGTTGTGAGTGATGGTTTATCTTTGAACTTTGTGTTCTTCGGTGAATAACCGTAGGACCCAGCAGGATCACCTTTTTCCATAGCGTAACTCACAAACAATTTTCTGCACTGCACTGTGTCCTATTGCAGGTCTTGCCATAATTTCACTGGCAGTGACATGTCTGTCTTCTTTGATGATGTCATCAGCACACGTCTTGTTGCAGTTTAAGGGCGCCCACTACTCGGCTGATCGTCAATGCTCGTGCTTCCATCTTTAAAATGTTTCAGCCATCTCCGAACACTGCTGGCACCCACAAACACATCTCCGGTGAATTCCAACAGCAGGGATTCCTTCTTTAACAAGGAATTCTATCACAGCATGTTGACGGAACGGAACATTGATATCGGCCTTTTTGTAACTCCTTGCTGTAGTCATGTGTTAAAAGCTAATGACATACGAGTACTATGAACCTGCAACGATTAAAAGAACCTGCGCAAAGCTCACTTCCCCGCGCATTCACTCCGAGTAAATGTGTGACGTCACAGAGGAGCGGTGGAGGGGGTCACATGCTGTCTGGCCGCCGTACCGAGCACACTGCGGAGACACGCTGACAAGAGCTTATTTGCCAATCCATTTTCGCGCTCTTATTGTTTTCTCAGTTTTATATACGTTTTCTTGATTGTAGTCCTATAATCCCTTGTCGTGTAGTGTGTACTGTATTGGTAATTGTGTTTATGTATATAGTGTTGTGTACCATGCTATTCTAGTAATAGTATCATTTGTGTTTCGTTATGGCTTCTACTTCGAAGTCTGGTAGCAAATCTGGACGACCATTAAGGGGACAAGCTAGAGAAATAGTCTATAACGTAACTGCTCACCTACGAGAACAGAAAACCAATCATAAACTCAATTATAAAGTTGTGGCTTCAACAGGTGAAGCAATAGGTGTTTCAAAGTCACTCGTGAAGCGTATAATAGCGGAAGAGGAGACGTCTGTGGCCAAGGGTCGTCTGCAGTTTTCTACACCTGATGCATTATTTCGTGTTGTTGATATTACAGCCTCTGTGTGTGTACGCTTATTGGAACAATATATTTCTTTAAAACATAGTTTACAACTAGGGAATCATAAATACTGTATTTTCATTTAACTCCGCCCTTAATACTTTGGTCACTTTACATTGTTCTTTTAATTGCATCGCTTTTGCAGCATTAATGAAGGAATAACCTCAATCAAACAGCTGGCTGCAGGTACTTACAATACGGTATGTGACGGCAGCTCAGCCAGCCGCACACTCCTTGATCCCTTATGGTCGGGAAAGATCGAGACGAGCCGAAGTGAGCTGTGCAAACCGATGTAGTCGAGGGTTCTTTTGTTTGTTGTACCTTTATAGCACATGTTCCGGAAAGTCAGAAGATTGCGCTGATGTGCACGATTATTCTATATTAAAGGATTGTGACTAAAGAACAAATGCTGCTCCCGACTTTCAGTATGGCCTTCATAAGAATCCCACTTCGTTGTCTGGAAAAATATTGCCTGGAGTAAGGTGTAGAAAGGTTTTGATGAGGAAAGCAGCTCTTTTCCAATATAAGCATCCTGATGAATGTATGGGTATCAGGTATATTTCAATTTATATGCTGTTTTCCTATTGAATTATTGTTCGTAGTTTGGAAAGCACACTGGACACATTGCATTCGTTATGCAGAACAGGATAATAGGAACTTGATAAAGCTCTACTACAGATTCGACTAATTTGTGCCATTCCAGCAAGCCAAGCCCTGACGTTGAACGAGGTGCGAACGGAGAGCTGGTGAACACGGGATCGCCCTCAGTGTTGGACACGAAGCGCATCAACCGGTACCCCCACCTCCAGCCGCTCGATACTTGTTACGATGTGCTGTGTGAGCCCTACACTTACCAGGTGAGATCTAATTCTAGAAACAACAGGGATACAGGACAAATCCAATGACAGACAAGTGGAGGGAGAGAGTTGTTTGTTGTTGATTCTTTTAGGGGCTTTGCGACATGCAGCCTCGAATACTAGTGTGTGTAGATGTTGTCTCATAACCTGTGTCACTGTGATGTCTGTACTAGTGTGTGTATTCGTAATCGAGGTAGGATTTGTATAGGAAGCTGCTGTAGCCTTATGAAAGTTACCATCCCAGCATTTACCAGGAGTAGAAGTGGGGGAAACCATGAAAGACTTCCTCGATGGTTGACGTAGGAATCAAAACCTCCTCTTCTCAGTTTTGCCTCACTAGGCTGAGTGTACCCTGTTCCAGCCCTCAGACCAGAATTAAATTTCTTGGCACAGCCGGGAATCGAACTCGGGCCTGCGTTGTGACAGCCAAGAATGTTAGCCGCTAAGCAAGGAGGTGGACTGGAGGGAGAGATAAAAGGGGAAAAAATTGGTCTACCTTCTGGCGTAGAGATTAGCATTCTTGGCTGTCACGACAAGAGGTCCGGGATCGATTCCTGGCTCTGCAAAAAATTTAATTCTGGTCTGATGAGGCCTGGACCGGGGTATACTCTGCCTCGTGAGGCTAAACTGAGAAGAGGAGGGTTCTATTTCTACCTCAGCCATTCTAGAAATGATTTTCTGTAGTTTCTCGTTGCTATGGAAATGTTCACATCGGCTCCTACTGTAGCTGTATTGCACGTTGCATGGAAGTGGCTGATGGGGCAGCCTGTCAAGTTTTTAAATTTAACCAGGGTGGCTCTTGTGTAAGTTTTTGCCAATAGCAGCTGGGCCTGTTTTCATGTGGACAAACTAGGGTTAGTAGCGCCTAGTCATTATCATCATCATCATCATCATCAAGTAACAGCTCCAGTTTCCCGGGTGCTGGTGACGAGCCTCTTCCACCTTCCTCTATCCTTATACAGCTCCTCCTCTTGGATTCTATCCCACTGAAGACCACTTATGGAGATGTCCTTCTTAACCACAACGATCCATCTTGTAAAAAATATGATATTGAAGCTTGCCACCTCAGGGTAGCGGGGCGATGTACTCGCTAAATGAATCACATGAAGTACAATACACGGACTTCACTAATATACACATTTATTAATAACTAATACTAGATACATAACACGATGACAGTTCAAATGCAAATACCCTGAAGAAACGTTGGAATCACAAACATTTAATGATAATAATTCTTCTCCACTTACAAATTCTTCTTTTCTGGTGGTTCTCTGGCAATCAAAACTATCAATACCTGTCTGTCGACATGTAAGCACGTTTCCATTACCTGCACCTCTTGTACAGTATCCGCAACTACCTTCATAAGGGAAAAATACCCCTCACACAATTCTTAGTATTCTTCTGCTTCATTTCTTATTACTCCACTTTCTCAGGGTAATATGTCTGCATGGACAAACCAAATCATAATACTTGATACTCTGCTTTCATTATTCTTATTACTTCAATAAGCCTCTACCATACATCACAACATAACATTCTCATAACTGCCTACACAAATCATCCCCACAAAACAGAAAAGATATAACCTCCACATCACCATCCCAAAACATAACATTTTCCTTTCTCAGAACATAACATAATATTCTCCACGTCTCAACATTTCCACAAGCAGACACTCTATTTTTCTTATCCCAGCCATAAGATAACCTCTCAATTCATCTTAGCATAATCTCTATACAAACATGACATCACCATAGTAATATTGACCGACGTCAAGGCCATCTGTCACCCACTGGTGGACCACCACCAAGAATCTTACTTACTTACTGGTCGGCGCTACAGTCCCTGAAGAACCTTGGCCTCCTTTATCACCTGCCTCCGTTCATCTCTATCTTCCACCTTCCTTCTCCAGTTCCTGATTCCCAGACTCCTAAGGTCGTCTTCCACATCATCTATCCACCGTCTCCTGGGTCTTCCTCTTCTCCTCCTTCCATCCGGTCCTTGCGTAAACACCTTCTTGACACTCCATGATTCTGGCATTCTCTGAACATGTCCTGCCCATCTTATCCTCCCCTGCTTAATTTTGACCACAATATCTGCCTGTCCGAAGAGTTCCTGTAATTCCACATTTGTCCTTATTCTCTAACCTTCCTCCTCTCTCACTGCCCCGTATATTTTTCTCAAGATCTTCCTTTCCCATCTTCGCAGCCAGTCTTCTTCTCTTCTATTGAGAACCCAACTTTCCAATCCATACATAACCACAGGTCTTACTATTGTAATGTAAATTTTTATTTTAGTATTCCTACTAACATTTCTTGATTTAAACATGCTTTGCAGAGCGTAGTAGCATCTATTTCCACTTTTAATTCTTTCTTGTATATCCACTGATGTTCTGTTATCCTCAGTTATTATTGAGCCCAAATATTTGAATTCTTCTACTCTTTGATATTCTTTCCCATTTAATTTAATATACGGATCTCTTCTTGCCTCTCTGGAGTTTCCCATCTTCATATACTTGGTTTTACTTGTATTCACTTCTAATCCTAGCTTTCGTGCCTTTTCTTCCAACCGGACATAGCTCTCTTCTAATGCTTTACTGTTCCTTGCAATTAATGCTACATCATCCGCATATGCTATCACCTGTATTTGTCTGTTAAATATGGTCCCTCCTGGATTGATTGGCAGTTGTTAAATTATTTTTTCTAGAGCTACATTAAAGAGTAATGTAGAAATTAAATCTCCTTGTCGCAAACCCCTTTCTACAATGAATTCTTCGGACATCTCTTGTTCTAATCTAACCTTACAGATTGTGGTTTCCATAGTAATTTCTGACAGCTTGACCAATTTTATCGGGATCTTAAACTCTTTCATAATTTTAAAAATCTCCTTTCTATCCAAACTGTCATATACCTGCTTAAAATCTATATACAGCTGATCCAGCTGCTTATCATGTTCATAAAACTTCTCCAGTATCTGCCTCACTACAAATATCTGGTCCATTGTAGAGCGATTCCTTCTAAATCCAGCTTGATAGTCCCCCAATATTTTCTCTACACAATGCTCCAGTCGAGAGGCTAAAATCTTACTGAACACCTTATATGTTACGTCCAACAGAGTAATCCCACGATAATTGCCGCATACTGATTTATCCCCTTTCTTATACAAAGGGCATATTATTCCTACAGTCCAATCCCTGGGCATTTCTTCTTTCGTCCAAACTTCCTTTATTAGTTCATGTATTGCTTTTACCACTACCTCTCCACCGAATTTTAGCAACTCCGCTTCTCCGGCGGCTTTATTGTTCTTTAATTCCTTGATTGTATCTCTAACTTCCTCTAAATACGGTGTTTCAACTTCTTCTTGCTCATCAATCCCGGGCATTTCTTCTTTCGTACAAACTTCCTTTATTAGTTCATGTATTGCTTTTACCACTACCTCTCCACCGAATTTTAGCAACTCCGCTTCTATTCTGTCTTCTCCGGCGGCTTTATTGTTCTTTAATTCCTTGATTGTATCTCTAACTTCCTCTAAATACGGTGTTTCAACTTCTTCTTGCTCATCAATCCCTACATGTTCCGCTTCTTCCCCATTCGCGGTTTCCTCTTCACCCCGTCCATTGAGCAGCTCTGTGAAATATTCCTGCCATCTCTGTAGCATCTTGTTCTTATCTCCTATAAAATTTCCTTCTTTGTCCTTTTAAAGACTGCTCTTGGTTGAAACCCTTTCCTCAAATCTCTTGCTCTTTCATAAAATCGCCGAATCTCCCCACTCTCCCTCATTTTATCTAATTGTTCTATTCTTTCTCTTTCATACTGCCTTTTCTTAACCCTACTTAACTTGCTTGCCCTTTTCCTTTTCTCTCTATATTCCACCACTGTCTGTCTTGTTCTCCGTTGCAACATTCTTTGCCTTGCTTCGTTTCTTTCATGAATTGCCTCCGAGCATTCTTCATCGAACCATTGTATATTTCTCTTGAATTCGGCTCTCCCCAACGTTTCCTCTGCAACTTCACTAATGGTGTTTCTCAGTAACTCCCATTTAGTTTCCACATTACTTTCTTCCCAGAGGTTTTTATTGTTTTCATTTCATTTCTCCCACTTTTAATCTATACTCCTCTTGTACTTCCTTGTTGCTTTGAAGCCTTCCGATATTATGTTTCATCTTCCTTTCACTTTTTTGTTTCCTCGCTGAATCTATTTTTTGTCTGTACTTTATTCTTACCAAGTAATGATCTGTGTCCCCATCTGCTCCTCTACAACTACTTACTTCCATTACATCCGATGCATGTCGTTTGTCAATAATCACATGATCTATTTGATTCCTTGTAACTCCGTCCGGAGACGCCCAGGTCTCTTTCTTGATATCTTTCCTTGGGTGCCAAGTACTTTTCACCACTATTTCTTTCCCAATGGCAAAGTCGATCAACCGCAATCCATTGTCATTACTCCCTTCGTGTAAACTTTCCTTCCCTATTATATCTCTGAACACCTCTTCCTTCCCGACTTTGGCATTTAGGTCCCCAAGGATTATTTTCACATCATGTCTTTGTACTTTGTTGACCTCCTCCTCCAACTTAGTGTAGAAGCTATCCTTCTCGTCTTCTTCTGCCTCTTCTGTAGGGTGCATAGACACAGAACATGGTGATGTTAAAAAACTTTGCTCGTAGTCGCACTGAGCACATCCTTTCATTTATAGCATTGAAGTTTATTACACTTGACTTAACAGACTTTTGTGTAAGAAAGCCTGTACCACCATATCCGGTGTTTCCTCCACTGTACATCAGTATATGTTCCCCTGACACTATCATTCCTTGGCCTTTCCATCGTATTTCTTGTAGTGCAGCTATTTCCACTCAGTATTTTCCCATTTCTTCTCTAATCTCTCTCAATTTCCCAGGTCTCCTTAGGGTTTTCACATTCCATGTCGCTAATATAATATCCGCTTTCCTTCTCATTAACCGTTTCCTTTGCCGGTTCGTCATCGGGTGATCAGCATTCGGAGGCACTTGTAAGGTATCCGTAACATTGAGATTTTTTACAGTGTAGGGTTGTTAACCCTACGCCCAACCCCCAACCTGGAGGACCAGGGTATCCCTCTTAGTCTGGCCCATCACCTTTGACCTGTCCGGCATGGGTGGCCCTACCAGGAACTTACGCTCCCGCCGGCATAGCTCTCTGGATCATTTGAACTCTCAAGCCCCCACATCACGTCAAGATGAGGATACCATCGTGAGGGCCACCAAGAATCTCTATGGCACAAAACCCAAGACTCTCTGTGGAGCTCCATCCATAGGTGGCCATGGTTGGTAACCTCAGTTACCCACATCACACACCATGGCACTAAAACATACATACAGTAACTCAAAGGTGAGCTCTGTAACCAAAATTCGGTTACTGTCTCCTCGTTGGTCTTCCAACAGGTCTTTTCCCAATCACAACCATTTTGGTGTGCTTTTCAGCAATTCTTGTTCCATCCATCTGCTGTACATGACCATACCAACTTAGCCTAATTCGCTGTAATTTTTCCAATACACTGAATTTTAAACTTGCTTTCATTCTATTAGCTTCATTCCTTATCTTGTCCTTTTTTGTTCGTCTTAGCATAGATCGAACAAGCTTCATTTCAGCAGCTTTAATTTGATTGAAACTCAGCAATTTTTCTAGGCCGTGTCTTGTGTGGGGTTTCGCCTAGGAACATCAAGCTGGCTCATCAGCGGGCTCTTGGTGTCCGTGCCCAGACCTAGAATAATTGCCGAGTTTTAATTCACTGGCCGTCGAAGCCAATAAACCATCTTTTTGAATGTGATTGTTTTCTCGCCTAGTATGGTGACTAATTGAAGTTCATCATTCCAAGGCCAGTTTGTTAAAGCGATGGGTCTAAGAATCACTCCCGTGGTTGGTGTGTCCGTGTGCTGGCCGCTTGCGTAGTGTGAGTCGTAGCCTGCAGGCACAGAGACAGACAGACACTCCTTTCTTTCGTTTTAGATTGCTCTTAAAATCAGGGATTTGAATTATTGGCTATTTGGATGGAAACATTTGACCTCCACCAAGGATTCCACTCGATACCAATCACATTTTCTGTCTACATCAATTATAAATGAATTCCTACAAGTTGAACAACTTCAACATAGCATGTGAAAAGTGCAACTAAGGTCAAACCATTGACCAAATGAACAAGTGCAACAGCATGTCAATTCATTTGTTTTTAATTGCATAGTACAATAGGACCTCCACAACATTGGCAAATTCAAGCAAAGTTTTTATCAAAGATGAACAATTTTAATCACAAGGAATTGCCACTCTGAACATTCATCGATGAAGTGACCACAATTAGTCATTAAAGTTGCTATATTCTAGCTCAGGGCCATCCAGACAGCGCTCCGGCCGCGCTCTTAAGCCAGTGCTCCGAGCACTTGGTTGGAAGGTAGTTTCAGAAGTGCTGGGAGAAGCTTCGATGGCTGAGAGCGCTGAAGTGTGCAGCCGATCCATCAATCGCAAATAGTCCAATGCGCTTTGTTGACAGCGTGTAAGTAAATCAGTTTTGCAGAGGTCATGACTGAACAGCATACGAAAAAAAAGGAGTGGTGAAGCAGCAGTCTTTAAAGCAGAATGGGAAATTTAATTTTTCTTTACAGCTTATAAAGGGCATACCAAATGTTTAGTGTGCAACAGAGATGTAATGTGTTAAAAAGAACACAATTTGTTGTTGAATTTTCCTCTCTAATATGTTCACATTTCAGTTTGGGATAACTGGGGCGTGGTGGCGCATCGGTCAAGCTGTTGGTCTCTCACCAAGGCGGACCGGGTTCGATTCCCGGTCAATGCATGTGAGATTTTCGAAGTGAAATACCATGTCCTGTGGTTCGGATTCCACGTAAAAAGGAGGTCCCGTGGCTCATGATCGCGAGATTAACGGTCACGTTAAACTACAAGCTTCCTTCCTTCCTTCAGTTTGGGATAAATCATAATATTCTTTACTTAACACTTGTGTTCGTTTCCTGCACATTCTATACATCGAAGTACCATTCGATTTGTATATGCGGTATATTTGTTATGGCAAAACAGCCCTATTAACATGTCAACAATCCCACAAGAGCCGTCGGCCGCACGACTGTACGTACATATCTAGACAGCGTGGTCCGAACATCGTCCCTCTCCTCGCTGCCACAGTGTATTGGTGGTAGGGGAAGGAGCGCTAGTCTGACGGCCCAGTGCTCCCCGGAGCGCAATGACTGGATGGCCCTGTTCTAGCTAGATTGTAGAATAGGACGATTTTTCCAAGTGTATGGACAGTGTGGTATCTTGGTCTATTTTTAATGAACTGCATGCATTTGAGTGTATTTTATGGCCATAATTGTTTTTTAATGTGTATTCTGGCTGAGGTCGTAAGAAAAAGAAATCTGGACTGGGACAAGATCGTGGAAGAAGAATGGTGGAAGGAAAGAGGAAAGTGGAGAAGTGCCATAAATACCCCGACCCGGCAGGAGCTGGATAAGGGGAAATGATGATGATGATTGTGTTCTGGGGAAGGAACACCTAAGAAGTTCAAAAACAACTAGATGCACTGAACGAAAATATTCAAAAGTACAGCCTGAAAATCTGTATAGAGAAAAGCAAGACCATGGTGATGACAAGAGGGGAAAGACAAGGAAAGGGCACTGTGAAAATTGGAAGTCAGAGTTTGGAAATTGTGGACACGTTCAAATACCTAGGAAGTGAATTGATGCAAACTGGTAGGTTGGACATGGAGATTGGCAGAAGAGTACAGCAGAGCAATGCATTCTATCAAAGTGTAAGATAACTTGTTTGGGATAAGGAAGTACCAAGGAAAAGCAAGGAGGTAATGTATAAAGTGTACTATGTACCCATATTAACTTATGCAGCTGAGACTTGGACCCTGACAAGCAGGCAAGAGAGTAGAATCCAAGCCAGTGAAATTAAATTCCTAAGAAGTATGATACGAAAGACAAGGAAAGACAGTGAGTAATGAAGATGTTAGGAAGGAAGTTGGGATGGGAAAACTAAATGAGAGAATTGAGAAGAATAAACTAAGGTGGTTTGGACATGTAAAGAGGATGGAAGAAAATAGAATACCAAGACAGATGCTGGAGGCGAAGTGCAAGGGTAAGAGAGCAAGAGGAAGACCTAGAACTAGGTGGATTGATTCAGTGAAGAACAGAGTAAGAAAAAGAAATCTGGACTGGGACAAGATCGTGGAAGAAGAATTGTGGAAGGAAAGAGGAAAGTGGAGAAGTGCCATAAATACCCCGACCCGGCAGGAGCTGGATAAGGGGAGATGATGATGATTCTGGCTGAGGAAGGACATATCATTGTTCGAAACATGTACCAGTGTTAATAATATCGGAAGAACTGAGAATAGGTTATTCAGTGGAGGTCATACCACAGTATAAGCTTGCAGCAGCGTGTGCAACCGATCAGGGCGCAAATACGAATTTACTATGTGTCGAATGATTATACCATGAAATGTTATGAACCAATTTAGTATTTGCGACGATTATGCCAGGTAATAAGGTACTTGTGTTTCTGTGACAGAGGCTTCAGCTGGAGCGAGTGAGTCTTCACGAGAGCAAGCGAGGCGACTACGAGCATACTCGCAAGGTGATAGAACAGCTCATCCTATTGGGTGAGATGGACCGGGCCGTACAGCTGCTGTTGGAGACAGAGCTGGACAACGCCAACTATTACACAGACGCCATCAAGTGAGTAGAATTCATCATCATCATCTTCATTATCCTTGCCCCTTATCCAGTTTAACGCCGGGTTGGAGTGTTTATGGGACTCCTCCACTTTCTCCTGGCCCTCCACTCTTCTTTTTCTTCCAGAAGTCTGGTTTGTTAGTTCCTCAGTTTAGGGGCTGCAACAATGCGGTCATGTAGCCCCGTGTACTTTGGGTGTGTGTAGAATCTGTCTGATAACCGGTGTCAATTGTGATCGCTGTATTAGTGTGTGTTATCTGTTCTTTTAATTCAAGTAAGGACTGCAAACATTCAATTTCAAGTAGTTCCAACTTTTGCTACCAAACGCCACCATCAACAACCAACTAGTTCTGAACTTTGTTACTAGATGCCTCGTCAGTCGGTTCCTGGCGATGAATGTTGGAACCTAAAAGCGTTAGTCAAATGTAACCTATAATTTAGCTTCACACAAGTGTAATTAGTGGAAGGTTCTTCATGCCATAACTCTATGACATGGGACCGCCGGCTTTACTTCCCCTCCGAAGGAAGGCATACTGAGGGATTTTTAACGCTCTTAAAAAATCCGACGACTTTGGCCGGGTTTGAACCCGCGATCTTGGGCATAGAAGCTCAGCATGCTACCAACTACGCCACCGAAGTCGCTGAATTCCAGAGGTTTGTTCCAGTCAATATTCCGTCTACTTATATTAGTCTTAATGGAGTCGTTCCATCGTGCTCGTAGTATTCCTGTTGCTCTCTTTCCTTCCCACGTATCCACCAACATGTGGCTCCGTATTCTTCTATGTGCAGTGGAGAAGGAGTACTTCGGTACAGTGTAGATTTTTCCAGTGAACATTGACTCAACGATTTGTTCGTTTTTTAATGATAATTTTTTGTTTTTCTGTAATCTTTGTTTATTTTAATTTTTATTATTTTTATTTAATTTTTTGTTTTATTAATTTTAGTTCTTTTCAAATTTCGGTGTCCGCCTCTAAATTTTAAATTCAATTCCAAATTTGTATTCTTTAATCTGTGTTAAGAGAGGCTGATGACCCCGTAGTTCCACCCCTTAAAACAACAATAACTAACTAACATTGTAGATGGAAGAGGCAACCCAGTGCTTGGGGAAACGGAGTAAAATATGTTTGTTTATATTATGGACAAATATCAGCATGTAGCGTCTGTACTCCAGAGGAGCAGCTAAGAAAGGCGTCTGTTTTCCATATTAGGAGCAAAAAAAGTAAAGCCAACTCTGTACAGGCCATGGAGGCCCTGGGAGTAGTGGAAGGTAGAGGCTTCCACTTTTTGTGACATTGGCACTAGATGGGATGGAGTTGTCAGCTCCATGCCCGACCGTCTTTGCTCCCAGTAATTACCCTGGTACTCATTTCTGGTGTAGGCTCAGTAAACCCCAGGGCTATTTGTGTTTCCAAAAGTGGTAGTTTTGTTTCTAAAATCCACTACCTGGGTGGGGATCAAACCCACTCCCTTTCAGTTAGAAGCTCAGCTCCTCTACCGACTGCGCCACGCAGTCCCCATATTAGGAGCAGTCTACAAAATGTATTTATTTATTATTTATTTATTCATTCATTTTTTATTTGTTCATTCTTTCATTAATTTATGTTGTTGTTGTTGTTTCCTATGGCTAGCCCGGATTCCAATCCATCAGCTTTCTTACGTTCCAATAGAGTTGTGTGAGGTTTCCTGAAGTTCTAGCAGTCACATCAAGTTTGTTGCAATGTAGCAGGTGCCCCTTATCCATTTTACTTCCAGGTTCGTGACAAAGTGTGCATTCTTCAGATCTCAGGATGTTGATTCGTTTGAGATGAGCTGCAAGGCAGCCATGGCCAGTGTTAAGTCTGAAGAAGGCTACAGCTTCTCTTCTTGGTGTTAATTTATATTGATCCCATTTAGCATCAATGTCCTTCCATAATTTTATTTATTTATTTATTCATTTTTATTTATTTATTTATTTATTTATTCATTCATTCATTTTTATTTTTTATCCATTCATTATTTTTTAAATTTATTCATTCATTTTTTATTTTTATTTATTTTTCATTCAATTTCGCTAATCGGCCAACTAGGGACCACGATAAGCCTCATTTTTAGAGATATGGGAAAATCTCAATTGCGATAAATGCGAATTTTACTTTTTTCTCATTTTTTCAACTAATTAGTAACTATTATGACTATGTATACCCAGAATTTGCGAAACTGAATGTGCGACAAAGTGCGATAACTAGGGGTTCTTGCGAATTATTCCCATAAATGCGATAAATGCAAAAAGTGCCCAATTTACCAAAAAATATTAAATATAATGTTTTATTACATTTTCGCGCTGCAACTTTTGAAATTTGCGAGTTCCTAGCAATGGAAAATATTTCGGCTAAATAATCGATATTTACGAGTAATAATCGATATGTACGAAAATCGATTATTGTCATGAAAACAATCGAATATGGTAAAAATCAATTTGAAAATGGCTGTTGTTATCGGGTGTTATTGCCGCATATTATCCACTGTTCATCGCCAATAAAACAATGTTTTTGGAGAAATTATTTCGTAGTATTGGAGAAATTATTTCGTAGTTTTATTTGGTTGTGCTAATAAAAGGAATATTCCAATCGTTTGTTTGTAATAAGGTTATGCTTATACCGGTATTGGTTTATATCGCGCCGGTTCTCATTTCTAGTATTTGACCATTATAAATGAAACTGTAAAGTACGTATCGTGATATGAATAAACAATGTTTGTTAGGCGTACTCCTCCCCAAAGGGAATGTTGTATAATTTGATGAAAATACTCTCTACGATGTGAGAGTTATAGGTTATGTTACATGTCCGGCGATTTCTCCTTGAATTCGGATAGGCTACAGTTTAACAGATTGTCAGTCAAGAGTCGCAAAAAGGTATACCAGTAATTGCATGTTTGCATATTCTGTTTAACTTAACTTGAGAAAGCCTCTGAGACTGATAAAACGTGATCATTTAAATCCTTGGAGTAGACATGAAAGGTACACAACAAAGTTCACAGGATTGTCAACATTCGTTTATACAAATTGCATTGGCAGCAGTGTTATGTCTCCTGTTGTGTGTGTTTTTTTATTTTTTTTTACTAAGGGAGTGTTAGAAGTACTCAAATCCTAATATCAGTATTAAAGAAATGTAGAAACTTGACACCATACATTTTTCAGAAATGTGAGGTCTCTGAAAATAAAGGCACCAGCCTGGCTACTTGGCAAGATTTGAGCTCAAGTGCTGTCGGTTGGTTGTATGACGTGAGACGATGGCACCTGAGCTATGCTGAAAAGATCCAAAGGTCATGCTCTCATTATGCAATCAATAATATCAGGTGTTGTGCAGCTACTCAAATTACCCTGAGCTGCTCGTGTTATCGGTACGGTGCTAACTTCACAAGCGAAATGGACAGAATGTTGAGGGCCAGCGGAGAGTTGTATTAGTTCACCGATATCAAGGTGCCGATTGTTAGAATAAAGCGAGCTGTGGTCAGGTGACAATGCTCGTCTTAAGTTTACCGTATGGCAGGTGGAATGACGACAATACCGGGCTGTCCTGAACTCAGTGGACGAATTGGTTCAAATTCTGTGAGATGTCTATGAAATCCTTTTGTGTGGTTTCCCTACTAACTCCTTGCCAAGTTCAATTCATTTCTTTTATGTTCGACCCTCACTATTATGTGTCAGGAAACGGTGTCATAATGATGGTCATTATAACACTTATTTTCATTATGATACAGTTTCTCCAGCCAATCAGAGCTCGTTCATTGACCAATTAGGTAACGATACCTTCGCGCATGCGCTCAAAATCCAACATGTCGGACATAAACACAACATCGAACTATAATAAATTACCGACATGGAATACGCACCGTCCATATGTTCGCGTAAATAAACTGGCGAATATGAAACAAGAAATAGCACTGTACCTTAAAATCACACACACTAATTTCTACACAGCGCATTCAAACGACTCCGGTGACAATATTACTGAGGGACGGCAGATGTAAACATATGGCTTGCATATGTCATTGCAAGGACACAGAGCGCATGCGTCAAAGATCTTGAAAGACAGAGAGATGTCTCGCGCTCGCTCTCCGATAACAAAATTCTTGTGGCTGACTCTCAACAGATATTTATGAATATTTATGTTAAAACATATAATAAAATTATAATTATCGTCGAACATAAACAGTCGTATGCAACTCGCCTATAATGGTAATTAAGACACTCGTATGGAAATTATAAAACTCGCATACGCTCGTTTTATAAAAAATACTCGTGTCTTAATTATAGCCATTATAGGCTCGTTGCATAATGTACTATTAATAAATTGTCCACCCGGCAAATAGAATTTCAATGCACCTCATCCCTGGCCCTCATTGAAAAGGGAATAAAGAAGGAGTGAACGTACATTTCATTATTTAGTTAATTATCGGTTGTATGGTATTTACCTGAAGTTAAGTAAATATACGATTCACATCATTATATTAAATGCTTATGCCGTTAATCAGAAACACCCATATTTCCAATCCTGTGCAAGTTTGAATTAGTTTCCGTGTATAATAATTTTGAACCTGTTACATTTTTATCGTACCTGGTGACGAACCTTTAAATGCTACAAAACTCTAATTTTAAAAATTCAAAATGCTCCAAAATGCTATTTTTCAAAATGAAAGTGCTACTAAATCAATTTTAAAATGCTATTTTCTCGTATCTTTACTCATTTTACATTCTGGCATTTGCTCATTTTTCGCTTGATCCACATTGTCTTCATGAGCTAACTGTGTTTAGCACGACGTTCCTCTGTCCATTTCGCACCAGTTGTCCGTTTTTAATCCCGAAAAGTCCCAAACGCCTTGATGGCTGCTCTATAAAGATTTTGGTCTTGTGCATCTTCTGCTCGTATCCCCATTTCTTTCAGATCTTTCTGGACGTTAACATACCATGGCATTGTCGTTTTTGGTTTTGAGTCGAATATACTAGGTACTGAAGATACCGTATATACCCGAATACCACCCGCACATTTTTATACAAAATCGGACGTGAAAAATTGGGCTTCGAATATTAATTGAGTCATCCAAATTTTAAAGATTTCAATTGCTCGCCACGCGCGAGTATCCGCTATTATGGTGCTTGTTCGGGTGTAGCCTACTTGTTTATTTCCGTCTAATGGCTTGACCGGTCGCGCAAGCCTAACACAAGCGTGAGTTTCGTTAGTTGCGTGATAGCATGGCATCAGTAAAGGCTCGGTCGAACAGGAAGCGGGCTGTCCGCGCAAACTCGGCCGCCCGACCGCTGCGAACTCTGTATTGTGTAATATTGCATCATCGTGATTAAACAGAAGGCGATCTACCGCGGCGGGCAAGTGAGCAGTCGTGATTTTCCACAAAGTCCGCGCGGGCTGGAAGCATGGCCCACGAAATGGAGAAGTTAATTGACCTTAGTTTGACCACCCCAGTCCGCGACGGGCTGTGGCCGTTCCGTTCGCGCGGGCAGCCCGCGTCCTGTTTGACCGAGCTGAACTCTGCGCACGCACTGGAATGTTTAAACTTCGCTGTTGTTTTGCCATACCAGCAGATCTTGTTCTACTTCGTCGTATCTCCCGGTTTTAATTTCCTTGCAGTTTGCGGAAGTATTCCCGGCAGAAGCCAGTGTTTTCCATATCTCCTCACACATGATTCAAGGTTAACACTGCGGCTTCCGTGGCGTAGTTGGTAGCATGCTGAGCTTCTATGCCCAAGATAGCGGGTTCAAACCCGGCCGAAGCCGTCGGATTTTTTAAGAGCGTTAAAAATCCCTCAGTATGCCTTCCTTCGGAGGGGAAGTAAAGCCGGCGGTCCCATGTCATAGATTTATGGCATGTTAAAGATCTTTCCACTAATTACACCTGTGTGAAACTAAATTGGATAGGTTAAGAATGTAAACAACGCTCTCAGGTTGCTACGTTCGTTGCCAAGAGCCGACTGCGGTGGCGTCTAGTAGCTAGTTCTGAACTAGGCCTAGTAGTCGTTGACGGTGACGTTTGGCGGCAAAAGTAGGAACTATTTGAAAATTCAAAGTTGCAGTCTCTACTTGAATTAAAAAAACAGATACACACACTAATACAGTCATCACAATTAACACCGGTTATCAGACAGATTCTACACACACCCAAAGTACACGGGGCTACATGACCGCGTTGTCGCAGCCCCTAAACTAAGGAACCAACCAACCAACCAAGGTTAACACTGTCCAATGAGCTGCTGCTGTAATGGCGTGACGTCATGTAGCCTTGACGTATTTCGCCCAGTCAGATGATTCATTGGAGACCCGCGAACACTCGGAACTGCTGTATTCTTTCACTCGGAACACCGGAAGTATCTTCGCGGAGATTGGCGAGATTTGATTCTATAAAAGAGTCAGTTGTCTCCAGTGAACGTCTTATACTTTAAGGGGATACAAAATCTTATCTATATAACCGGGAAAACCTCTTATGCAGGAACACTTTATACAGGAAAAATATACATGTATCTTATGGGGCCGATCACGGGACTGAGAATATCGGACGTCTTAAGTGGAAAAACCTTTTATGCGGGAACTTCTTAACCAAGTTTTACTGTATTACAGTGTTAATAGTATACATTTTTGTTTAAAATAAAGTGTCAAAAACAACAAAAAAAGTTTTTTTTAAAATTTCCATCCAAAAATTAGGGTGCGGGGATTATTCGGGGGCGGGTAACATTCGGGTATATTCGGTACGTTTCGTCCATCGGGAGACGGATCATCCGTCGTATATGACCGTAGAAGCAAACTCTGCGTTTTCGAATTGTGTCTGTGATCGTCTCTATCCTCGAGTAAATTTCTTGCCTGGATTTTGTGATGTAGGTGCCATTTTTGTAGTCCGGGCCAAGTATGATGTGTAGGATCTTTCTTTCTTTTCTCTCTAACTTCGTGAGCAAACATTTCTCGGATAGGATAAGGCAATCAGATGCATATAGCGGTACTGGTTTGATGACAGTGTTGTAGTGACGAATTTTTGTGTTCATAGAAAAGCACTTTTTGTTATGTTGCGGGTGGTTTGAAAAGCGACTTCAGTTTTCTTGATTCTTGCTTCTATGGTTTCCTTGTCAAGGCCATTTTGCTGGATCCATTCCCCAAGATATTTAATTTTATTAACACGGTTTATCGTTCCATATTTGGTGTTTAGTTGTGCTGTATCATCCTTGATGTTCGACATTACTTCTGTCTTTTGAAAGGAAATTTGTAATCCTGTTTGTTCTGCTACTTCCTTCATTATATTGACCTGTTCTGTTGCACTTTCAAAATCTTCTGTCATCAGGGCTATATCATCAGCGAACGCTAAGCTATCTATTTCCACTCCGTTTTTCTTTGTCCCAATCCTTAAAGGTTTGTAAAGGCCTCCTTCTTTTAACTTCTGTTGCCAATTCTGTATTACCTTTTCAAGCACGCAGTTGAACAACAGAGGTGACAGGCTATCTCCCTATCGAACGCCTGTCTTGATTTCAAAGGGTTCAGAGATACATCCTTGGAATTTGACTTTGGATGTGGTATTAATTAGGGTTGCCCTTATTATCGCCAGCAGTTTCATATCGACTCCCATTTCTGCAAGTATGTTAATCAACACATCACGGTCGATGCAGTCGTACGCTTTCTTAAAGTCTACAAATGTCGATGCATACGTTCGACCTCTCAACACATAGTACCTAATTATGGTCTAAAACCCCCTTGGTATTCTCCGAGTATGTGTTCAACTTGCTGTTCCAGTCTTTCAAGGATGGAAAGTGACAGGATCTTGTAAGCTACTGACAGAAGTGAAATACCACGGTAGTTGTTCACATCTCTTATATTTCCTTTCTTGTGTAAAGGATGGATCAAAGCTAACTTCCAGTCCTCTGGGAGTTGTTCTGTCTCCCATATATCTACAATGGTTTGGTGGATGATATCAATTGCTTCTTCTGGGGCATGTTTCCACAGTTCTGCAATCATGGAGTCTTCACCAGGAGCCTTGTTATTTTTCAACCTCTTTATGTGGCATTTGATTTCATTGCGATTTGGTGGAGAAGATGGCAAATTGTGGTTCATTTGTTTGTTTGTTTTGATGGGGTTGGGTGGCTTTTCACAATTTAGGAGGTCGTTAAAATACCCGGCTAAAATTTCGCAGTTTTCTTCGTTGGATGTTGCTAGAGTTCCATCTTTTCCTAGAAAACAAAGGGAAGGTGCCTTGTATCCTTGTATCTTGTTTTCAAAATCCCTGTAGTATTCACGGGTCTCATTTCTGTGAAAGTTTTGTTCAATTTTGTCCATTTGTTCTTTTTCATACTTGCGTTTCTCGCTGCTTATTATTTTTGCTGTTTGTGCTCGTTGGTCTATATAGATGTTCCAATCTTCTTCCTCTTTGGAGGTGTAGTACTTTTTCCAAGCATTTAAACGATCCTTTAAGGTCTTCTCGCAGTTATTGTTCCACCATGTGTGTTTCTTCCTCTTCTTGGTTTCTGCTACTTCTTTTGCAGCGTTTATCATCTGCTTTCTCGTGCTGTTGAAGTCTTTTTCTATTTTTATTTATTAATTCATTTATTTTTTATTAATTAATTAATTAATTTATTTATTTATTCATTATTTTTATTTTATTTTGTTATTCATTCATTTTTATTGTTTTTTTGATTTGTAGATTTATTAATTCATTGATTTATTCATTCATTTATTCCCACATTGGAGCACATAAGTCAAACCAAATACTGTACATTTAAGTCATCTAAGAATTGACAGGGAATTTAGTTGTCATCACCTTCCTCCTCTCGCAAAACCTCTTCATTCTGGCTGCCCTTTCTTCATCGGATATTTAGTAAGTATTCTTGCTGTTGACTAACGTCTGTCGTGTGTTATCTCTTGAAGTCCTGTTATTCTTTTTGATTTTTCTTGGAGTTAAGGGGATAGTCGGGTAAAAAATGAAACTTTTTCCCTAATTTATCAATTGGTCTCAAATTTCAAACATATAATTTGTGAGTAGTATTAAACACAATTACAAACTTACAACTCAATTGATCGAACCGTTTTTGAGAAAAAGATTTTTTATTTTATTTTTAAGGGTTTTTCAATAATCATCTTTTTTTTTATAGCACATTTACTTTAATGTGCTTGAAAAATTGAAAACTGTATCTTAATTTTTTTTTTAGCGTATGGCTTTTAGTGCCGGGAGTGTCCGAGGACATGTTCGGCTCACCAGTTTTGTAGCTGCTTCGAGACGGACACCCAATGGGTGAGCTACAAGTACCGTTGGGGAGGGAAGGAGGGAAGTTGGAATGTAAGGACGAGGAGTTGGAAGGTAGCGGCTGTGGCCTATAGTTAGGGACCAACCCCGGCATTTGCCTGGAAGGAAGATGGGAAACCACAGAAGACCATCTTCAAGGTTGCCGGCGGGGGGATTTGAATCTCCTCGCCTCCCGGATGTGAGCGACTGCCATCAGTCATGCCGTAACCACCACGGCTAACTCACCCGGTACTGTATCTTATAATATAGCCAAATCTTGTGTGGTGACCTTTAAATTAATTTTCAAAGTTTTGAATCTTATTATCGAAATACAGTAAAACTCTGTTAAGAAGTTTTTTCAAGGGACCATTAAAAAATGCTTCTTAACAGGGAAACTTCTTAAAAGGGTAGCGGCCTGAAATGCATGTGAAACGCACACATTTTTGTTCTTTATGAAGGATCCTACAATATACTGTACACAGTCCTATATAAAAGCCAGAAAAAGAGAAGCCCCAATATTAAAATCTGACTATCACACCAGAGATAAAGAGAAATTAATTGGCATAACCCTCACAATTCACATTAAATGAGGCCACTGTTTGGGATGAGCAGGGCAGTGGTCCATAAACACCACAATCTTCCTGTTTTGGCTCCCCATTTTGGCATCTAGTGCTTGAATGTACTCTTCAAATAGGGAGCTTGTCATCCATGCTGATTTATTGCTTCTGTAAGTACATGGCAAAGTTCTGACGTTTTTTGAAACACCGGGGCTTTCTTGATTTTCCTATGATCAGTAGTGGCAGCTTTTCCGTCCTATCCATATTCGCACCAACTAGCACCGTAGCTCGCACTTTACTTAATTTGCCTCCTAGGCAAGATTCTCCCTTCAAAACCAAAGATTTATCCGGAACAACCTGATAAAAAAAAGTCCGAATTCGTCAGCATTAAAAAAAACGTCACATTGTTTGTTGAGGCGTGCAGGTGTTGAGGACGCGGACCATTGAGGAAAATGCCTAAGTCGCTGGAGATCGTTCAGTAGGGGAGCAGAAATTAACAATAGTGTTAATAGTGTGTTTCGTTCCACCACAGGCTGACTACAAGAAGGTAGTCAGAAGCATCATTCTTAGATTACATGAAATCGTGTCTCCCACGAACTGTCTATCCGACCACCCTTACATTTAACTGTATGTCACGCCAAGCTACCCAAAGAAACAACCAACAACAGCAACGACCCTTAAATGACACGTCAATAAACACAGAATAATTACACAACTTCACAAGGCACTACACTTCACATGACGTGCCGTGACATACAAACTCAGCAAATAAACATAGATCAGTTCAGTAAAATTAAAACAAGCAAATCCCAAATGAAGATAAAACAAAACGATTTCATGAACTGGTAGAATAAAACTTCTTTCGAACGAAAGCACAAGGTTCAGTTACCTTGCGGGATGCCAAATAAGCGTCAATTGCAGTCCCGGGCATGTACAACGAACACACATTCCATCATCTCGGAAGAGTAACCAATACACCTGATTTAATAACGTAATGGGATCACGCATTGCTTGCTGACTGAAGGTCACAACAAAACAGAACAACACTAAACATGACCCTCGACCTTCAGTCAAATTCCCACTTAAACAAACGACATAAACCCAACCCTTAAAAATAAGTCTAGAACCGTGATTGTAAATGAAACATATTTCTGAAACATACATAGATAATGCTTGCCCAGTCTCCAAGGATAAAAAGAAAACCTAATCGGCCATCCTTGGAGTGCACAAATGACAAGCATGATAAAAACAAACCCTTGAAACATAAAATAAACTGGTGTGTGTTCCAACAAAAGATATTACATCCAAAGCAATGAACAACACACCCTCCTACGTCTTGGCACAATTAAAATCGCGAACTAACCTAAAGAATACCAGTCCCTAAAGGTCCCTGAAAAATCCCATACTCTTGCAAGGGGTTAGGAACTGGTAAGAAACATCTCTCATAAATACAATCGCGTTTCACAACATAAAACAAACGCAAGTAACACGCACTAAAATAAAACTCGACTAGATACGGAAAAGAAACAACAACAACAAGCACCCATTTAAATTAATAAACCCATAAACAAGCAATTTGATTCTCCACTACGTGCGTATATAAACAAACTGGGGACAAAATAAACACCAAATAACTTCATAGAGAAACACGAACGGTCTCCAGTTTAACCCTACCTTAGCAGATTAAATTACGGAACTTTTAACACTGAAAGTTGGGGAGTATATATATATCGTGATCAGTTTTCTTCAAAACATGACACATTAAAACAGAATAGCTACAAGGACCATTTCCACTTAGCTGATACTCCGAGACATTCTGGAAGTTCACTGATAATAATTTTATATTATGACAACTCCATATTTATGGAATTCTTCACTATGAGACAAAGCCGGAATCGCGTAGTGTCTCCCCAACATTTATATCTTCTTAAAGCATATTATAAAGGGCATCTCGGAACATTAGAATAGATTTGCTGGTAGTGGCAGTTATAACGGCAGACGATCATCAAATTCTCCTCGCGATAACAATTCAGGCGCGATAACAATCGCCGAAGGCGTGTTTCTTAGACAAGGATTAGTTCTCCAACGCGGGCGCATTCCTTTTTCAGACGTGCGGAAATTACGATCTCTTAGATGTATTACTAGAGACCGCTAGATGGAAATAACGTCGATCGGATCTTAAAATTGTACCGGCTCATTTGTAATTACTGATTTTTGCCGGCAGCAGTGTTTCCTTCCACGCTTCCGTTTCCTCTGTACTTACACTCGCAGCTTCGCCACTAATAGTCTTGTAAACTATGCCAGCCCGATTTTTAAAGCGATCCAGCCACCCATTTGACGCAGTAAAAGGCACTTGTAATCGACACGCGATTTCTTCGGCTTTCTCCTTCACGAAAATCCCGCTCAAAGGAATGTTTAAACTTCGCTGCTGTTTCAACCACACGAGCAGAACTTGTTCTACGTCTTCGTATTTCCCGCTTTTAATCTTCTTGCAGCTTGCCGAAGTATTCCCGGCAGAAGCCAAGATCCTTTCTTTCTTTGCTATGATGCCGTTCAAAGTAGACGGTGGTATTCCGAGCTCCTTCGCAAGAGCAACACGTGAAAGAGTAGATGACTCAACTTTTCTTATAATGTCCACTTTATCTTTAGAAAGTGCTTTTCTTTTGATGCCTTTCATCTGAGATCCACTCATTTTCACAATGATTTGAAAACTTGACTTCACTGACGACGCAATTCTCGTAATCTCAATAATGTCATGCTACGTCTGGCAATGCTTGGCTAACAAGTTAGATCACACAGAACAGCGATAAAAGCCGCGAACAAAGAATATAGGAGGCCACGAATGAAAGCATGATGCTGTATATTGACTTGACGTTACAGACAGTTAGGAACAGGGCTCCGAGTGAAAGCGTCGCCACATGGTAGCTTTACGGTTGGTTACGAAGTGAGAAGCTTATTATCCTCTCTGTTTCAAAATAAATCATGTGATTGGGCCAGAGCTTATCTATATTTACGATACTTTACTAAATGTAAAATACTGTAGTGTAATATTCAACATATCATATTCTCAGAATACATTACATTGAAGTAACTCCATTTTCTGCACACTGCACGTCGCCCTTCTGGTCTAGGGGTATGAATCCTGCTTCGAGAGCAAGAGGTCACGGGTTCAAACCTCGTAAATGGCGAGCTTTTTTACTTTTGCTTTATCTCTTGAAAAGATTCAAAAAGTGTATAAAAGAACCTTAGGTATGTTTTTTTTTCGTGCGAGACTTGTACTTACTGTATGCCAGTAATATAAATACATCCCAGGACATAGCCCAGTGTTTCAACTTCTTCGCACCAGGCGGCCTCACCTGCAAAGCGAACAGGGGCCTCATGAGGGATGGAAAGCGAGGGGAAGATTGGGAGGGATAGGCAAGGAGGGTGGCCCCACCTCCCCAGTGGTATCCCCAAACCAGGCGTTTCAAGCTCCAGGACACTGCCCTCGCTGAGTCCAAGGAAGGGTAGCGGCTTTGGTGGCGTAGTTGGTACATGCTATTCAAACCCGGCCGAAGCCGTTGGATTTTTTAACAACGTTAAAAATCCCTCAGTATGCCTTTCTTCGGCGGGGAAGTAAAGCAGGCGGTTCCATGTCATAGATTTATGGCATGTTAAAGAACCTTCCAGTTAATAAGTCTGTGTGAAGCTAAATTAAAGGTTAAAATTTGGATAACGCCCTTAGGTTCCAACGTTCGTTGCCAGGAGCCGGCTGCGGTGGCGTATAGTAACCAAGTTCTGAACTAGTAGTTGTTGATGGTGGCGTTTGGCGGCAAAAGTAGGAACTACTTGAAAAAAAATCAATGTTTGCAGTCCTTATTTGAATTAAAAGCAGATAACACACACTAATACAGCCATCACAATTAACACCGGTTATCAGACAGATTCTACACCCACCCAAAGTACACGGGGCTACATGACCGAGTTGTCACAGCCCCTAAACTGAGGAAGCAACCAACAAACCAACCGAAGTCCGAGGGAAAAGCCAACCTGGAGGGTAAACCAAAAAAAAAAAAAAAAAAGAAGCGTTTACCTCAAACTATGTATTTATATTACTGGTATAAGCACAAGTCTCGCACGAAAAAAAAGAACGTTCCTAATGTTCTTTTATACACCATTTGAATCTTTTCAAGAGATAAAACAAAAAGTAAAAAAGCTCGCCATTTCCGGTGTTTGAACCCGGGACCTCTCGCACCCGAAGAAGAAATCATATCCCTAGACCAACAGGCCCACGTGCGATGAGCAGAAAATGGAGTTACTTCCGTGTAATGTATTCTGAGAATATGATATGTTGAATATTACACTACAGTATTTTACATTTAGTAAAGAGTCGTAAATATATAGAAGCTCTGGCACAATCACATGATTTATTTTGGAACAGAGACGATAATAAGCTTCTCACTTCGTAACCAATTGTAAAGCTACCATGTGGTGACGCGAAGTCAATCGTTTAACTTCGGCTTTCACTCGGAGCCCTGTTCCTAACTGTCTGTAACGTCAAGTTGTATATTGTAGTCGGTCTTGGGCGGGTGTCGTCATAGCGTGACTAACCCCAAGATTGCAGGTTCGCCCCTGACCGTGGTAAGTGATTTTTGAAAGGCGGCAAAAATACGATACGCATGTCATACGATGTTGGCATGTCAAAGAACCCATTTGAATTCAGTAGGCCGAGTTCATAATGGCAAAATTAATCTCGGGAGTTTCCGCCAGCACAAAGTTCCTCATTTCTCTACTAGAAAGCGCTATTGTGTTCAAGGAGATTAGATATCTAACATCTAACCTCCTTGACTTTCATAGTCAAGGAACTACGAAATTCGACACGCAAGCTACCCTCTGGGTGTCAAATAGCAAAGCTTGCACCAGGCACCCGAGGCCATACGATATTATTATTATTATTATTATTATTATTATTATTATTATTATTATTATTATTATTATTATTATTATTTAGTCTTGAAACGTGGCCGACGAGAAAGACAGGCCATGGCGCGGATCTGTGACGTCAGAGGAGTGGTGTCGCTCGCTCGCCTCGCCGCTTTGATTGCACCAAGGTATTCTCATCTATAGAAGCCTACCAATAGCCGAGTAATTTGTTAGTGTGAATTTAAGGATACTCAAAAATAAAGTTAAAAGCTGTGGAAGAAATCCACCGCTATCACTAGCTCAAAACCTTAGAGCAGTAGAATATTAAGCAGTGTAATACAAACGTTGAATGGATGTTCCAGTTTATGCAGATATACAAAACTGTACATATTATCCTCTTATCTTCGTTCATCAATAAGTTGTTTCCATATATACCAGTTTACATGTAAGTTTAACTTTAAAAGCAGCTGGAATTTAAAAAAAAAGAAGAAACAACTAAGCATTGCATTAGGAGAAAGTATCCAGTGCTTCATTTATTTGCAAGGGAAGGGTCATTCATGCCCCAAAATAATAAAAATGAATATAAGAAATTTGAGCCTACACTCGTGGTTTTTAGCATTTTGCTTTTTTGAGTAGGCCTACCATAAGACAATCATTTTCAACAACAAAAATTTAATGCATAGGACTACTTCAGATACATATATGAATTGCTGAGTTTAGCAGAGAGCCTTTTATCTGTCACCAATCCCCTACAGTGGCAGGTTTACTTCTTGTGGCAACTACCTTCATGTTAGACATGTTTAACGGTTCTCTCCTGTTTCCAGTTAGGCTTAGGTCAAATTTATGGTTTTATGGGCTCAAGATTTTTATAACGAAGTATATTACTACAAATGTAGGACCTTGGAAACTTATTCATTGTGAGTTAATTCAGTGGAATGAAATGTCGTGGATATCAGCCCCATGCACTTATGTGTGTACTGTACTTGTAATAGAAAAGGATGTGGTAGTCGTTTTCAGGTAGCTTTTATTTACAGTTGAGTTGGGAAGACACTTCCAGGATGCAAGGAGTGGGATTCAAATCATTCTATCAAGAGCCTTTGTGCGAAGCTTTGAAGAATAAATCCTATATCAGGTTTCAAATACTCCTTCGCAAAGCAGGTCACCTGGACAAGAAGCCACTTTACTTACCCCTACTCCATATAGGTGGAACTGTTCCATTTATTAAAATTAAAGAAAGACCATACTTGCCATTGTAATTTGGATCTATGCTGGCTACACGGACATGGTATCTCCCTCCCAATAAGATGTCCAAGATCTCCACCAAACGTCAAACGAGACCCTTCAAATTATTCAAATGAAAGCATTCCTCAACTTTTAATTATTTTTTCTTATTTTTTATTTCACCCTGGTGGTCTGGGGATGAAGAATTTTATAACATACCCAGTCCCCCCCTACCCCTTCCTCCCAGAAAATATTGTATACTCCTCACCACATCCATTCCCCCTGAAAAAGAACATGGGCATTCTTGCAGGCCACATGGAAAATAAGCAGTTAACAGTACTACACACTGGGTAAATCGGTTTGAAATGGGTAAATCTAGAGCTTTAACAGAGAATTCTGGATGTGGTGATTAGTAGGGCCCTGGAGTACAAAACTATGCTTGTATCTTCAAGAACACTAGCAAATTGCAAGTAATCTTCATCCAATGACACAGTAATGTTTACACTTAATTATAATAAGCACACGCAAAATGTATTACAGACATTATTTTATTTAGGACATTGGTTATAAATATAAGCATCTCAAGCACATTAACACATTGTCTGGAAGAATCTTAGAATGTAGAAAATGAAGTTTGCAGGTTTCACCAAGTAGGCTATAAAGGTGATATCTTGCTGATCTTGGATATATTACTGGCGATTATTAGGATCTAATATCCTCCAGCTATTAATATTCTCAAAAAATCCTGCACTGCACATAGGGCCTACAGCCATTATACCCTGCTGATGATTCACGATCTCTTCAGGATTTTAAATTTTTCTGACACCATTTCTCAATCTCACTGGAGCTTAGTGGGTTACAAATTCATCATTACAAAGATGCATGAACACAATTTGAGGACTGGACATGTCTAACTTGCTTCCAGCTGCCTTGCTACTGTTTCCTTATGCAGTACAAAATCACTTATCAATTACATTGGTATCTTGCAGCCTTGGCAACGATAGTCTTCTATTAACTCTTGTACTATTTTCATCTCTAATTTATCTCAACAAAACTAGCCTGCCAACTTGTGTCAATAGCTTTAATGTGGACATGGAATGGAATTTACACTTACAAAATTCCCCTAGACACAAAATGGCATCATCCATGACAACGTGGACAACACTTAGGGTTTAAACGCTGCATACATGTTAAATTCTATGTGTTATACTCTGATTTACAAAAGATGAACGGTGCAAGCTGCCATCCGCTTGAATGGTGAGGTGAGGAGTGGAGACAAGAGGGGTAACGGTGTCCATAGCAACAGCGAGCAGTGTTGCAATGAATGCCGACACAGCAGTGAGCACATGGTTTGACGCAGTGTTCTACTGTGAACTAACTCGTCACTGCCATTAGTAATATCCCGTGTATATATTGAAGTGCATTTGCTTATTCTTTCATAGGCTACAGTAAGCGTTATCGTTCTGTTTTTGTTGGAAGCGTGTGTATATACAGATTTTGAGTTTATTTCTTTTATTTGCATCATCGTGTCTATTTTCGTTGTGTAAAAATGGCATCGGTACATGCTCGCGGAAGGCCCAGGATACATTCTCTGCGACAGAACAACTTCAGGCCGTGGTGTGACTCTCCATAGCCAAGTAAAGGAGATGGTATGTGCGGTGAGGAATTTTATGGAGGAAGAAGAGGAAAGTATGCGCTTACGGGAGGAACCTCTGATTCCATTTGTGACTCTCCATAGCCAAGTAAAGGAGATGGTATGTGCGGTGAGGAATTTTATGGAGGAAGAAGAGGAAAGTATGCGCTTACGGGAGGAACCTCTGATTCCATTTGTTCAGGTGAGGAAAAGAACTGCCAAGACTCTTGGTGTGAGTGAAATCACTGCATACCGAGTGACGGAAGGGAAGTTCCTGTCTGATGATGCTGGCCCGTCTAAACTATCAACTCCAGGGAAGAAGAGGCATAGAGAAGGGGTGGTCACTAATTTAGATGGCTTTCAACAAGATGCTGTTAGACGGCATATTTATAGCTATTATTTTAGGAAAGAAATTCCAACATGTCACAAACTTCTTGTTTTTGCTCAGAGAGGCACAATTATTTCAAGGAAGCCTTTCTTCACTGAAAGTGTTGCACGATCTGGGATTTAAATATAAGAAAATTAATGGGGGGAAGGTGATCATGGAGAGGCCAGATATTGTGGCTTTGAGGTGTCAGTTCCTACATGAAATGGGGAGACCCTACTGAGTTGCAGGCAAAAATTACAAACAAAAAACCAAAATCTGGTTTCATGCCCTAGAAGTTACCTATCACTTGGGGCACTTAAATATACATTTGTTTTTTATGTACGGCCATTTTTAAATACCTTACGGGGGCTTTTAAAGAACACGTGCTTAGGTCTTGAAATGGGCAACGCCTACTTCCTAGAACCAAAAACCCCTCAATTTTGTTGTAATTTCATACTCTTGGCCAATATTATCATGCCAATCATCTGAATACAAGCTTATGGTGCCATCTGTTGGTAAATTTATCAGTTATGAGTAGCCTAGGCAATGTTTGTCAAGTGTGAAACTTTTCTTAGAGCATTATTCTTACTTTTCTTACCGTACATGTTATTTTCTTATCCCATATAATTTTTAGCTGTATGGCATTCACTAAAAGAATATCATTACTATACACATGCACATATTTAACATCGAACAGAAGTATTTTGGTTTGTAGTAAAGTATAGGCCATTTTGGATACATGGTGGAACCTTGCGTCTTTGTTTATTTTGATGGTCAGTGGCTTTAGTGAAGTTTATTCGCAAGAATTATATTTTTATTGGTTTACTGTGAGTGGTGGAACTTGTGTAAGTTAATGGTATTTTAGAGATTTGTGTGCAGTTTATTAGATGTATTCTGTATCTAGTCGATGGCGTAAACCGAAAGTCCGTGAAACAAAGAAATGGAATAGTGCTATTTTGAATGTTGACAAACAGTGGGGTGATATTACATGTGAAGTTAAGTAATGCAAGTTCAACAGCTGCAACTACTTCTTCTGCCAGTGTCAGAAAACTGGAATAGGCCTATTTTAGTGAGGAGAATACTGTTAGACCTAGTGTTAATGACAAGCACATTCTCATTCATATATGGGTGCCCTCCAAAATTTGTTTACAGACCTGTGTGGTGAATGTGGCAGTAAATCTTCGTGTCAACATCAGGGAGAATGATGGGTTTAGTAATAAGTTACCTCTGAAGTGTGGGAAAGGTGATTTGTAAACTCAGGGAAGTCTTGATGCAGGAAATTCCACTAAAATACTGTATTTTTTAATAAAGTTAGCTTTTTCTCAATACTATATTTTTCAGCATTTTAAATGTTCCAGTTGCCTGCGTTTTGATCCCATTACCTTCAAACTTGGTTTTCACATACAACTTTGTGGTCTTAATAATGTGTGGAATCCATTTTGAAAAATATTAATAACTTTCAGAAATATTTAGGTTCAAATTTGAAAAAAAATGACATATTTTAACAGAACAACAGGTCATTCTAAGAAAAAAACATTTTAATAATAAACCATTTGCACTGATTTTAAAAGTAATACCAATTTTTATTTGTAGACCATTGATGATCATTCCATACAAGTTTTAGATTGGTAACTTTAAATTTGATGTACCTGGGACATTTTCAAAATTTGCATATTTATTACATAAAATGTTATAATTTCTAAATGACTGAACCAAATAGCTCCAAAGTTTAGAATTCCCTTAATTATGCTCACTTTAAAGAACCTACAAAATTTGGTGAAAATTGGGTGAAAATAGGCTACTGGAAAATTCAAAAGTTAATAGGGCAAAAATGTTATGGATATTGTGTGGTTAGGTGAAATGTGGGTCAATGCTGGTCACACAGTGTCTAAGGGATGGAGTGACAACTCAGTTCAGGGGACAAGGAAGGGCCGTCAGGCAGAGGGGGTCGATTTATTATTCTACATGCCGGGCTATCACACGGCTTTGTTAATAATACACTTTTGCTCTTTAGGTCGAAAAGAACTGGTGATTACCATAAAGACATGGACTACAACTAGTTTTTAAAATGGTTCCAGGAACAATTGTTACCCAACATCCCTGAACACAGTGTTATTGTAATGGACAATGCTTCGTACCACATAGTACAGATAGAATAAGCTCCAACAACTTCAAGTACGAAGCCGCGAATGTTGGAATGGCTCGACCGCCATCATGTAGCCTACCATGAGACAGCTCTCGGACAAAAGGAATCCTTCTCGGTAGTGCTGAATGAATAGAACGAGCGATAACATTCTATATAATACATGAATTAGCCAAAATACCTTATAAAAGGATGAGAAATAAATCAGGAAGCAATGTTTTAATAGATGTTTCCTCCTCCGCCGTCTGTGACCCACCCAGCCATTCCAAATATAGCGGAAATTACAGCAGTGAGCGGCATTGTTCAAATCAATCTTCAAAAAAGTACCATAACAGTACTGCCAACCTCGCCCTTACGGTACTATGTGAAACAAAAAAGTGCCCAATTCAGTCTCTAGTGGGCATCATTAGTTCGCAACACTCAGTTCTCGACTCTAATTATGCTAGTGTGTGCAATATTTCGCATCTCTGTACGGCTGAAATGAGTGTTTTTTGTTATCTGCTCTGTAATAACTATGCAGTATATCGCTCTCCTGTAATATGTATGTCTATTTTTTTCCGCACAACTGTAGTTTTGACAAAGGTTACAGCCTAACGCGCCCAGATCAATGGTTTTGTGTCAACCATGCCCCGCTAGCAGCGCGCGGCCAAGGCTGCACCTACACCCGACCATTCTTACCTTCACTTTGTCCAATCCAATGGTTTTTGACAATGGTTACAGCCTAACGCGCCCAGATCAATGAGTTTTGGCAATGGTTATTGCCTAACGTGTCCCGATGATTCTTTTTTTATCAACAGTGATTTTGCATCCCACTTCTTTTTATCAACAGTGATTTTGTATCTCACATGTGTGCCTCGGTGCATGCTGCTAGAGTGAGCCTTGATGACGGTTAAACGAGATCAAGTGCTATCGAAGCATGGCAGCTGTTTTTAAAATAGCAAAAAATAAAAACACATATTTACGTACTTTAGCACATATATGAGGTTCAGTAGTAAGTTTTAGTTAGGGTTCCTAATTTCAATACGTAATATCACCCAAAAAATGAAACAAGGACACAAGGTATGTAAAAGTACATTCATGTCTGCTACAAGTGTATAAGCCACGTTCCACTTTCATTCAGAATTAATATCCTTCTCAACCTTATACAGCAGCGCAAGCCTAAATCCATGTAGGCTACCACGTGGATGAACTGGCGAGAAAGCATGGCCATGAGATCATCACGCTGCCCCATATCATTGCCACTTCAATCCTATAGAAATGATATGGGGTCAAGTGAAGGGTTATCTAGCACGGCATAATAAGATTTTCACACTCCGTGAGGTTGAGAAGCTTACCGTTTAGGCTATTAGGGAAGTGACTTCATAAAACTGGAAGCGTTTTGTGTTAATAGTGCAACGAGAACTGGATGAGGCTACGAAACGTGAATGTATACTCGATGATGGGGTAGATTGGTTCATCGTTTCCCTGGAAAGCAATTCCAGATCCAATTCAGACACAAGTGACGAAGAGGGGGCTATGAAAGGAATAGACCCATAATTAAGTTAGTAGCAGCTAGAGCGATTAGGCAACTAAAAATTCCCCTAAACTCGCGTGCATCGCAATGTTTAATTGACCCTTCACACGAATACGGCTGACACACCACAGATCCCAGTATTTGTGTCTTCCTGGAAGCTTCTTGGAATGTTATGAGTCATGATCTGCCTTAGTGGCA
The DNA here is from genome assembly GCA_946902985.2 of Meconema thalassinum. Classification (NCBI taxonomy): domain Eukaryota; kingdom Metazoa; phylum Arthropoda; class Insecta; order Orthoptera; family Tettigoniidae; genus Meconema; species Meconema thalassinum. Next base: position 89,466,544 of record OX336401.1, read on the forward strand.
ACGCAGCATTTCCTCACGTGTTAGCTTTGACAGCTGCCAGCGCTCATTATTGGTACCGGCAATACAGAGTATTCTTTGCGTACAAACACAAACCTAACCCCAGACCTCCTTGCTTGTACTACTAACAATAATTTTGGTCCAGATAGTCGCCTAACCAAGTAGCGACCAATGGCTTTGTCTCGCCATGGCTTTAGAAGAGTACAGTTCAACTTTTCCATTAAAATGAACTACGGTAAAAGTAATTTATGAACATTCATGATCTTTCAAGAAATTATTCTTCTTTAGACTGAGATAGGCTACTCAATACTCCCAATAATGTCAAAAGTACTCAAATCAAACTTACCAAGCAACTTTTGAAGATTTGATGGATGAGGCAGATAAATATGACCACTCCGATGTAACTTTTTGTACACTGATGACAAGTGATCATATTATATGGAAGCTGCCAAGAGTAACGTGTCTCCACTGTACCTACAATTGTTTGCCTAACATCTAAAAAATTAATTTGCTCTATTAAAGACTATAATGGTGTGCAATCATCACTCGAAAAACTTCTCTGTAGGATGTTCACAGGAGCATTCACTGCTGACAACTTTCTTCCATTTTCATCGCACTCAGAATTTTCAATGAACTGAAGTAGGCTAGTTCATCAAATGAATTTTTATCAGTAATGCAAAGAAAGTTTTGTGGAACTTAATGTTTGGGAATCTGCAACCCATTGACAGCCAGCTCAATGCTGAGGTTATTTAGAATACACACAGAACCTGTAATTATGGGCACTGCATCACTCAAATTCTTCAAGCACTTCACCAACTTGTCTTCTGTCTTGATATGTGTCCATTCCTGCTTAAATTTATTCCTGTTGGAGGAGAAGTGTTCAGATATATCCGATAGACTGTGCACAGAATTCTCTTCTTCGTAGTGTCTGAAGTCTTCCAAGCTCGCTTCTATGGCTTTATCCGAGATTTTCTACCTCTGCATCACACAGTCTTCTAGAAGAAGGCCCAAAAGTGGATAGCTATCCTGGCAAATTCGAAAATATTGAAGATACTGCATTAGGTAAATGTTTTATACAAATTATAGGCTTGCTCACTTTAGCGAAGTCAGTGGGAATTTTTCTAGGCCATATATTTCTTAATTTTTCGTCCTTTGGGAGAGAAAATGTAGAAACATTTTCATGCTGAGATCTGTAATTGTTCTTACAGCCAGCCACATTACAGCATCTCGGCATCATTAATGAGAAATAAAGTGTTAACACTTATCCTGTAGGCTACGTGATTATTGCAGCTACATGATGCACCACAACACAAGTTGGATGTAAAGTTGGACATTACACTTTATAAAACACTAACTATTCTCACGCTGCTATTCACAAGAAATTCACAAACAAGTCTTCTCAACCGGAGTCACTACTTCGCCTACGTCACAGACAAGATGGCTGCTCGAACTGGGGCCAGTATCTTTCGTGGGCCACGGCCTTGAAATGCTCGCCTGGTCAGTGACCCGCGAACACTCGGAACGGCTGTATTCTTTCATTCGGAACACCGGGCCCGGTCAGAGACCCGCGAACACTCGGAACTACTGTATTCTTTCATTCGGAACACCGGATGTATCTTCCGCGGAGATTGGCGAGTTTTGATTCTAAGCCAGTTGCCTCTCAGTGAACTTCATATACTCAAAGGGAATACAAAATCTGAACTATTTAACCGGGAAAACCTCTTATGCACGAACACTTTATACGGGAAAAATATACATGTATCTTATGGGACGAATCACGGGACCGAGAATATCGGACGTCTTAAGCGGAAAAACGTTTTATGCGGGAACTTCTTAACTGAGTTTTACTGTAAATAAAACATATACTTATTAATATTTTCGTTTCTGAATACTAAAAAAAAAAAAAAAAAAAAGATACTCAAGACTGTTAGCACTGTTAGTAGGGGTTAGCTCCAAAAATTTCATCATATTCAGAAAATATTTACTAGGAAAAAGTTATATTTAAATGTTCAATTTCAAAAATTAATGATAAACCCAGTCAAAGTTACGCAACACAATCGTCCGCCGATCCTTGCTCTAAAATCCACCTGGGCTGTATATTGTTCCTTCTTTTCTCTTTCGAGCTTCCTCAGTGTGTATGGCCGTCAACCTTGATGAATGTTTTCTTCGTTTTCCGAATTCTAAGCTCCGTTTTGCCTTTTGTTTCTTTCGTCGCTCGTCTCTAACTTTGGTCAGTCGCTTCCTTATTGCTGACATTGGAGTGGTCTCTGTTGTTCTTGTTGCTTCTGTCAGATATCACCCTTGATTGAACTGTGAAACAGCTTCTGTCACAGCTAGTTCTACATTTTGCTTGGATACAAATACAGTAGAAGTCCGATAATCCGGCACGTTCGGGGCCGGACTACCGAAAATACCGGTCTATCGGTTGGTGCCCCTTCTTTTTAGTGTAGGCTTTGCCGTAAAACAAATGTACTTTGTTTTTTTTTAACTACATACATACATAAATCGTAATTATAAGAACAATTAGGTTAATACGTAATTAAACTACAAATACAGTATGCAAATACAGTACAACAAAGTTTATTTTACATTTCATATAATGTATTGTCCCCGTTTACCTGGATAGTAGGCTGTCAGATATCCGCCCCCTCAATCGGATTGCCAATTATCAATCGCACCGGCACAGTTACATCAATGAAAATGGCACTGACAGATACTATCGAGATAAGAGCACAGAAGTTCACTGGAAATCATTGTGGAACACACCAAAATAGACGGGGGTTCATACTTACCGTTACTTACCTCTTAATTATCTCGGGGTTTGAGTTGACAACAGGATCACTAAAGTCTGTTCACACAATAACCTCCACCATGACATTTAAAAATGAACCAGAACGAAGACGAGAACTTTGAACTGTACAAAAGCTTTATTTCAAATAAAGGGTCTGATTTTGATAACACAACAAAATCAACGTGGCTATCAGTAGCCCAAGTCAATCTGACTACGTCCTCCAGTAGGACTTGCAAAATTATTATACAACATGATATTAAACATTTTAGCTCCCAAGAGCTTCAAATAACGTAATATTCATAACACTATTGGATTGGAGAAGGACGTCAGGGTGTGACATATATAGAGCATTTGGTTTCCTTTTAATAAACATGAGAATGGTATTTATAGTCGCAAGGCCAGAGTGTGTACGACCTCACTCTCTGAGAACCAGATGTTGGCACAGCTGCGGGCTACCCTCGAACCTGTTGCATACTGGTCAAATGCACTCCCTTCTCACGTGCTACGTTACGTAAGAATACAGCCTGCGCTCTCAAGCTTTTAAATGTCTACAAGACAACTCACATTATATTTACGCAAATCTTTCAAGTACTTTGCTCACATCCTATTGGATCATTATGTTAATTTCTTAAACTTGTTAACTTCAATCCAAATGTTTAATTAGCTCTTAAATGTTTATAACAAAATCACATAAATTATTTATAACAATTAGAAATTGTTTATAATATTTGTCAAAGACAATAAAAATATTATAAGCACGCCTTTAACATCACTCTCGTTTCACATTATTTTCAAAAATATTTACAGCAATTATTTACAATATTAACATTTAAATTGTTTAAATTATTAATTTAATAAATACATTAACCACATGTTCATTCGGTTGGTAATTTTATAATCCTGTTTAATATAATCGACCAATGAAGGTTAGTTATACATGTTAATGTCACAATCTGGTTTAATAAAGGTTTTAATAATGATTTGTGACGGCAACCTTCATTCAAAATCTTATCTCAAATTCTTTCAAAACTCGTGTTAATTATAACAGTAAATCACTTGATTAATTTTCAACGAACTATGACAATCTTACTCCAGCGGAAAATCCTTCGCTAACAAGTTAATGCACAATCTGCATTAAAAATATGCCCAAAATCATCATATATTAATCTATATGGCATTAAAAACTTCCACATAACTTACAAAACTTCCACAAATAATTCTTTAACATTTATTCCTGTGGGAACTTCCTTCATATTCAAGGGCTTCATACATCAGCGACTTTCAACACGCGCTGCACTAGCGATTATACATTCATAGTTCCACTTAAAAATTTTATAATCATTAATTGTTTCAAAACTGTTTTTCTATTTAACCTTCGTAGATTTCATTCATGAACCGAAATGAAGTCAAAACTTGCCAATCACAAAAAAATTTAATAGTGAATACGCTTATATACGCCTGTCTGGTCTATCAAAATTTAAGATTAACATCTTAAAAAAAATGTAGTATAAAAATACTATCCTCAAATAAAGTGCGACTAAAATGCAAAGTAGTCGAATAGAATCCAATTAGACTGGGGAATGCAAACATCGTTCTATAACTCTCTAATTGAGAAAAATTTTCTAACAAAAGTTCTTGACTTTAATGCATTCAATAATTCATTACCAAAGTTACTCTTTCACAAAAGTGTCTATAATGCAATGTTCATTCATAACTGACGATAAATGTCTGTGTTGCAATCAATTCAAATAACGACTAGTATTTCCAAGATCGTCGACAACGTAAGAGATTTTAACGCTCTAAAATCATTTAAATGTTCTTCCTTCTTGATGATGACAGAAAATTGTTCAAAGTAATTAAACTGGGGTAGAATTACTTTAATAAAATGACTCGCTGTCTGAATTTAAATCTGCCATTAAAAATCATTAACTTACAGTCAAATCGTGACTACAAAAATATTAATTACTGAAAAATCTAAATATCAGTCTCAACTGATTCAAAATCATTTACTATGCCCATGACATAACAATGTCTTAATAAATTGTCGAAAAAGGCAAAACTCATCAAGGTGTACTGAGAATAAGAATCTCAACAAGAAAATAGGGCAAAAAACATGAGGATAAAAATATGGGAAAAATGGTTGCTCAAACATTATTAGTAAACTCAAATACAATAAACGTTCACGACTACCTTATCTGCCGATTGACGTTCCAGAGGAAAATTCCCCAAAGAAGACTGCTGATGGATCCAATTCACCACGTTAAAGTTGAGCTCCATCCTCGAAATAGGAAATAGCACCCTCGGAGAATCGAACTGCTTCCTTCTCCGGAAATCGCTCTGCTCCTTGAAGACGAATAGACATCCTTCCGGCAATAATCTTCTTTGTGAGTCGGGATATCCCTGACCTCTCTTGAAAAATTCCCTGAAGTTCCAGTAGACAATCGCCATGAAGTTTTGTAGAAATTTCCGAAGAAATTATTCATATACAGAGTATGAAATTGTTTCTATGGCTGTTCGATGGTATTCAGCCTTTAATTACGAAACATGGGTGTAGATGGTATTCACCGCATGTTCGCTTGTGTGGAATAGCAATTAGCGAAGTTCCATGTCGCTATCTTACTCCGTTGAAGTATGTCCCAATTGCAATAAGCCCTTTTAGCCTTCCATCTGCTCTTCGGTTGTAGTGTCAGAAGAACAAACTGCCGTATTCAATTGCTCCATTATACTGTATCGTTCTGTAACCAAGCAATCTGAAGTCTTTCTATTCCACTCGCAGCGTCAGCCGTTGCGTTGATTCTGGCTATTCAAAAGTGCTTCTCTTGTGGCGAGATAATCACTTTTGTCAGTCGTATAAAACTGCTAATATCTTTTAAACTAATCGGTCGAAATTGTTCAGCTTTTCTCCATAACTGCATGTAGCACAGCACAATACAATTAGCTTATCGGTTACCGCTAACTGTTCGAAGCTAAACTTGTAGAAGCTTTCTAAGGTCCGTTTCAACTTCACCTAGTTTGACCTGGATCTCGTTAATATAGTGGCCTCGCCACGCGTTATAAAGACGATTCTTTTCACTGCTGTTCACTTCGACGTCTCACTATAATGAATGTATAAGAAAAGAACTTTCACAATAGACTTCGATGATCTGAGAATGAGATCTCAGAATGATCAGAGAACGAAAGAGAGACTCCTCTCTTCTGCGCAAGCCCTTTTATTAACTTCACGAGGGGCGTTTCCATCCCTTCCAAAGCGTGATACTGCGTCATCGCTAGAAGTTCCAACTTCGTTAATACATGACGGATTTTCAAAATTCAAAAACTGAAAATAAATTTCACCAAAATTCCAAATCAATGCTTTTACTGCAAATGGATTTCCACAATTCTGCATTCCAAAAGTAATAAAAATACCATAGTTTCAGCAATCTCCGTCTTCCTTTAAACTATCGTTGATTGGTTCAAGCCTCTCCTCCAATAGCATAGTTTCTTCCTCAGCAGAATTCCTCGTTTCCTGCGACTGCGTCGTAAATCTTGGAACATTCTCGACTAAATGCTGACGTCACTGAGAATCTCAGCTCAAGTAGCCTGCTGGCATAACATTTACGTCATCCGTGCTTATGTCATGACTACCCACGCCATAACTATGACAACCATAACTCTCCTTATAATTTCAAGTATAGCCACCGTGGTCTCTATATAATTCAATTACGGGGGCATTCTCCTCTCACCACGTTTTAAAAACAGTTGCAAATTGTTTTTAAACCCAATGTTACATCTCAACTCTCTTGAACACGAAATTGAATTATTACTGGCTTACTCTAGGATAGTATCTTTTTAAATTTCCAGCATTGAACTTGCCGTAAACGACATTATTTTCATCATCGTAGAGTTCGTAACAGTTGTTTCCATAAGCGTTCGTAATCCTAAATGGCCCCAGGAACACTAATCCAAACTTGGGGTAGATTTTCTTGGACATATCAGCCTTGACAGGTCTGCGTAATAATACAAGATTTCCAACTTGAAAGGGTGTACCAAAACGTTTTCCAGCTACTCTTTTCAATCGTTTCTCTGCTGCTTTCTGGAGTTGTTCCTTTGCCTTGTCAATCCTCTGCTGTCTTCCTATGTCGGGATCTCTCGGTATGTGGTTGAAAAGATTATCCCACGGCCTTTCTGGGTTTCTTCCTAGATGAAGTCGCATTGGCACTTCTCCTGTGCTCTCCTGCACTGTAGAGTTCAGACATTCCTCAATAAGGGGTACAAATCTCACCCAACCAGAATGATCATTTGGACAGAAAATTCGACAGAATTTCGAAAATTCAGCCATATATCTTTCTGAGGAATTCGATTCAGGGTAACGCACGCTTGAAAATAAGTGCTTAATGCCAAGCCTTTCCATATCCGCTGCAAATTCCACGGACGTAAACTGCGTTCCATGATCCGACAGTAGATATTCCGGTATACCAGCTTTAGGAAATACAGCATTTTCCAGTCTGCTTACTACGTTCCTCGTGTTAGCTTTCTGCATGGGACTCATTGTAACAAATTTTGAGAAAACATCCACGGTCACCAACAAGTACTGGTTACCCTGGTATCCCTTCGGACAGGGGCCAAATATATCCGTCGCCATAAGTTCGTTTGGCTTAGAAGGAATCATCGCCTTCGGTTTTCCCTTTAGTAAAGCAGAAGCATACTTTGCTCTTTGACATTTGTCACAGGATCGAATGACCTTGGCAATGCTGGAACGCATGTTAGTCCAGATAAATCTCTCTTTAAGTGTATTAAGAGTCTTATCTAAACCGGCATGTCCAGTTGCATGATGAGCTACCCACACTAAATTGACAACAAGTTTAGGTGGCACGACTATTCGAAGTTTTGTATGCGCAGAGTCAGCATACTTGCATACGATGTCTCCACTCAAGACAAAGTGTCGTGAATTTCTCCGTGTAGCTTCATAGTCAACATCCGTATTGTCCATGTAACCCATGAGGAACCTGTACATTTTCCTTATTGGAGCGTGTCTCTTCTGTGACACACCGATTCGGGCTAACCTCCTAACGGTTTCTTCATCTTCTTGCTCCAATTGTACATGGTGTATCTGCACATTTTTAATAGGGTTACGTGATAGAGCATCAGCCAGTAAGTTATCTTTCCCAGGCTGGTGGACGATAGTAGCGTTAAACTGTTGGGTGAACAAAGCCCAACGTGTCAATCTATCACTCGACATGTCAGTTTGCAACATAAACTGTAGTGCTTTATGGTCAGTAATAATGATGACCTTATGTCCCAGCAGGATTTTCTTCCAGGCTTGTAAAGCTGTCACAAAAGCTAACGCTTCAAGCTCTGTCGTGAAGTAGTTTTCCTCGTGCTTTTTCAACTTCCGACTAGTGAACGCAATGTAGTGCTTGTTGCCTGCCTCGTCTTTCTGGTATAAGACTGCACTAATGCCTATTCTTGATGCATCAGACTCAATATAGAACACCTTCTCAAAGTCTGGGTACTCCAGTTTCACATTATTTTTGAGCATCTCTTTTGCTTTCTCAAAAGCCTCGTCTGCAGCGGTACTCCATTTCCATCTGTTGTTCTTCTTGAGTAAGTCATACAGAGGAGCCATAATTTCCGAGTATCTTGGACAGTGGCTGCTAATAAATTGGCATGCACCTACAAATTCTCTGACTTGTTTTACCTTAGTTGGCTTTGGAAATCTCGTGATCGCATCTACTTTTTTCATGTTTGGATGATATCCATCTTTATCAATAGTATGCCCCAAATAATTTATCTCCTTCTTCAAGAATTGACATTTTCCAAAGTTCACCTTAATATTGGCCTCCCTTAAGTTCTCGAACAACTTTCTCAAGTGCACTAAATGTTCTGCGGCGCTGGGTGAAGATACGATTAAATCGTCAATGTAGCAGATTACATTTTCTTTCACTTCGTCAGTGAGCTTACTATCAAGTGCTCGAATAAGTGCTGGTCCACTGTTAACCATTCCAAAAGGCATTCTGGCAAAGACCCATGACGTCTGGTCAAATAGGAATCCAGTGTACTGCATACTATCCTCTTCTAATTGAACTTGATAAAATGAAGACGTCAAGTCAAGAACGCTGAAACATGCTCTTCCTTTGAATTTCCGAAGCAGATCTCTAATCTTGGGTGGTCTGTCATTTTCTGGAAGAATCTTCAAGTTGATGGTCCTGGCATCGAGACAAAGACGTATCTGACCATTACTTTTCTTCACTACTGTGATGGGGTTTATATAAGACGACGCCTGTTTTCTAATAATCCCGTCTACCTCCATTTTTCTGATTAACCCTCGTACTTCTTGATAGTATTTCTCAGGAATGGGGTATATTCTTTTCTGGTAAGGGGTTTCATCTGTCAGCCTTATCTTGTACTTATAATCCTTAATCAATCCAGGCTTTTCATCGAAAATATCTTGGAATTCCTTTATCAGATCCTCAAATTCCCCCTGAATTTCTTCAAATCCTTCAGTTTTTCTACTGGGTATTTCTTCTAAGTTTTCCACTTCATTAATTATTGTATTCAAAATTTCTTCCCTAAGGTCTATTTCCAGACTGTTTTTCACGTCCTGTTCTTCTATCTCTTCTGTGATTATGTACCCATCATTAAAGCTAATACTTCTGTTCTTCATGTCAATAATAGCTCCGACCTTCGATATAAAATCGATTCCAAGCACCATATCAAAATTGATCTTGCTCACCACAATGAAGATCTGTTCATAATTCCTTCCATTGATCTCAAAGTTCAATAACACTTGAATCTTGCATTTCACTGCCTTATCTTGGAATATCCCTCTCACTTTGACGGTAGAAACAGGTAGAACTGTCATGTTCTCTCCTCTTAGCAGACTTTGATAACATTCCTCTGAAATGATGGAAATAATAGCACCAGTATCCATCAGGGCTTTGTACTGCTGTCCATCTATCCATACAGCAATAATAGGTAATGCACATGGTCTTTCCTCTTTAACAATACCCCTCTCTTCTAGTAAATCTTCATCGGTAACTTCGTATATCTCATTAATCGTAATCAGGTGTGGTGTGGCAATGTATTTACAGGTTCTCACTGACGTTGAGAAATCGGCGTTTTTTTTTGTGTTACCGACCTCAAAATTCTGTTGGCTCGTAGAAGGCCCAGGATCGATTACAACATCCTGCCTTTTCTTTTGATTGTCAGCTTCTTTATCCCTTAATTCTTTTAAGTATTGCTGGCTTTCCTTTTCTCTTTGCTGATACTGATCGGGTGTCATAACCTGACCTTGAGTATTCTGGTTTCTATTTTGGTTTTGGTTATTCCTATTATAGTTACGGTTATACCCATTATTGTTGTAATATCTGCCTCTTCCATTGTAGTTTCCTCGGTTGTAGTTCCAACCTCTTCTCTGTTGATACGGTCGGTAACCTTGTGATCTGTAATTTCTAAACTGATTATTTCTGTGAGGACCTACATTGTCAGTTTTCTCCTGCTCTGGCTTGTCTGTTTGTTGGACTTGGTCCATATATACCGTATTGATTTCTTTAAACTCCTGCCTTTGACCTTTCTGGACTACGTTAGGCATTGGACTTGTGTAGTCTAACCTTCTTAGTAATTCATCCATGCTGGATAAATCCCTGATGTTGGACGAAATTATAAGTCTTCTCACCTCAACTGGCAGCATACGAGAAATCGCATCTATTAGTTGCTCCGTGGACAATGGGGGTTGCAAAAATCTCAAGCGGGACAACTGATTCGTAAAGAAATCAGCGTACCTCGTTGGAAGAGTACCTGAGTATTTTCTTGAATACACCTCCGCTCTTAACGAATTCTGCGCTTCTATGGACCAAAATCGTTTGATTAATGCCTCTGCAAACTCGTCAAAGTTACTGAATGTGTATCTAAATGCGCGAAACCATTCAAGGGGTCCTCCAATCAGATATCTCTCTACTATCTTCATCTCTCTCTCTCTGGGAATGTGAGCTTCGATGAAATAATCTTTGAGATTCCTTACATACTCTATAGGTGTCAAACTATCAGTGTTACTGAATTTTTGTGGTTTGTCTTCGAAATTCCTAATGACCGTCACGTTCCTCGGATATGAATCCGGATAGTTTTTCCCACTATCTCGATAATTCCACTCAGGTTCCATATTCCTCTCGTCATCCTCCTCTCTGAATCTGGATACACGTTCTTCAGGAGTCACGTCTCTCTCTTCTGGCTCTAGGTTATGTCTTCTAGTATAATTCCTATTCAATTCGCAAGCTAAGCCTTCTGTATCCTTGTCGGTGATTTCTGTTAGGACTTTCTTGATAATCTCTTCTTTGTAGTTCTCCATTAAACTAGCCTCTCCTAACTTCAAATTTTTCAGTTTACTCGTCGTTTCATTTACATCCGTGACAACTTTATGAATTTGATCCTCTAATGTAGATTTTAAAGTTTGCATATCCTGATCTAGTTGTGTTCTATCGTCAACTTGTTTTTCGGATAGCGAATTTATCCTGACACTTAAATCTTTCCTAATCTGTACTACTTCATTGTTAATTTCTATCTGCGTACTGGCAAGTTTTCTTTCAATCCTTTCCTGAATTTGGGTTACATGTTCCCCACTTGACTTATTCCACTCGTCTTTCCATACCGCTACGTTTGCTGTTAACATTTCGGCTATGTCTACTTCGATATCCTCTTTTAATACTCTATTGTGGTCTAATACCTGGGTTCTCATGACCTCTACATCATACTTCAACTCTGCTAACGACGTTGTTGTTCTAACTGATTCATCAACTAGTCTAGTCGCTAATGCAGTTATATTACGCGTACAAAGAGTTTTTGAGTTTTCGATTTCTTCCCTGACTTTATTTACATCAGTTTGGACTTTAGTGATATCTACGAAAACTGTGTTGACCTCTACCTGAATCTTAGTTATGTCACTTTGCACCTCAGTTATATCCGCATGAATGTTATTAATGTCTACCTGAACATTGGATACATCAGTTCTAGCTTTTTGAATTTCTTTTTGGACTTCCTCGACCTTGTCTTGGACAGTCGCTACATCATTTTTGACAACAACTACTTCGGCTCTAGCACAAGAAATATCCCCTCGGACATTAGCTACATCTAAATTTAACATTGTAAGGTCTTTCTGTACCTTAGACACATCAAATTTAACATCATCAACATTTTTATGCACATTAGATACATCTGTGCGGATGTCAGTTACAGTATTTTCAATTCCTAGGGTATTAATCTGTAAACGCGACATATTATCCTCCAAATTAGCAGCACTAGTTTGAATACCCTTCAAACTTTCACCCATACTAGCTTTCAAATTACTAGCATTCTCCTCCATTCGACTATTATTCTCCTTCATGCTTTCATTCAGCATCTGCTTCATACTATTGTTCATGCTAGCTTTCAAGTTAGCAGACATCTCCTCTAGCATCAACCTCAAACTTTCATCTGCCATTACAATATTATTCAAAAATGGATTGCTGTAGGGACATACATCAAAAGAGCAAAATAACAACATTTGAGCAACACTTTTCACCATATATAAATTTGATCAATTTTCTGTCTTAAATCTAACTTATAACTGCCTTATAATTAACCTTCGAAGATACTTCATGTTGAAACAAACTCCAGCACATGTTCAAATTTCCCTGGCTCATTTTAAAATATCCTAACACAAATAATTTACATTTACAATCCAAATAATTTAATTTTATCTTTAATATGACTAAAATGTCATAAGCCGGTCAAATAAAATAAGATTCCAGATCATAGGCGATTTTTCTAAGTTTCCAGCCTATTTAACCTTTCCCAAGTTGTATAAGATCTGATCTTTTCTGAGTGTAATTTTCCTAACACAATACAACATTTAATTCCTATATAATCACACTCTTAAATACTACAATTGGCCTAGACATCTAACAAAGAATCAACCTCTTTATTTGAGTCTAATCGAACCCTACGTTTTAGGTTTGCCACTCTTACTGGCGTTCAACCTGGTAATCCAGTTTTGTTGAATCGAGCCCCAACGTTTTAGGTGCGAATCTTTCTATTGTTCAACCTGGTGATCCAGTTTTGTCGAATTCGCCCCACGTATTAGGGTCGCCAATCTTTCTGTCCCCGTTTACCTGGATAGTAGGCTGTCAGATATCCGCCCCCTCAATCGGATTGCCAATTATCAATCGCACCGGCACAGTTACATCAATGAAAATGGCACTGACAGATACTATCGAGATAAGAGCACAGAAGTTCACAGGAAATCATTGTGGAACACACCAAAATAGACGGGGGTTGATACTTACCGTTACGTACCTCTTAATTATCTCGGGGTTTGAGTTGACAACAGGATCACTAAAGTCTGTTCACACAATAACCTCCACCATGACATTTAAAAATGAACCAGAACGAAGACGAGAACTTTGAACTGTACAAAAGCTTTATTTCAAATAAAGGGTCTGATTTTGATAACACAACAAAATCAACGTGGCTATCAGTAGCCCAAGTCAATCTGACTACGTCCTCCAGTAGGACTTGCAAAATTATTATACAACATGATATTAAACATTTTAGCTCCCAAGAGCTTCAAATAACGTAATATTCATAACACTATTGGATTGGAGAAGGACGTCAGGGTGTGACATATATAGAGCATTTGGTTTCCTTTTAATAAACATGAGAATGGTATTTATAGTCGCAAGGCCAGAGTGTGTACGACCTCACTCTCTGAGAACCAGATGTTGGCACAGCTGCGGGCTACCCTCGAACCTGTTGCATACTGGTCAAATGCACTCCCTTCTCACGTGCTACGTTACGTAAGAATACAGCCTGCGCTCTCAAGCTTTTAAATGTCTACAAGACAACTCACATTATATTTACGCAAATCTTTCAAGTACTTTGCTCACATCCTATTGGATCATTATGTTAATTTCTTAAACTTGTTAACTTCAATCCAAATGTTTAATTAGCTCTTAAATGTTTATAACAAAATCACATAAATTATTTATAACAATTAGAAATTGTTTATAATATTTGTCAAAGACAATAAAAATATTATAAGCACGCCTTTAACATCACTCTCGTTTCACATTATTTTCAAAAATATTTACAGCAATTATTTACAATATTAACATTTAAATTGTTTAAATTATTAATTTAATAAATACATTAACCACATGTTCATTCGGTTGGTAATTTTATAATCCTGTTTAATATAATCGACCAATGAAGGTTAGTTATACATGTTAATGTCACAATCTGGTTTAATAAAGGTTTTAATAATGATTTGTGACGGCAACCTTCATTCAAAATCTTATCTCAAATTCTTTCAAAACTCGTGTTAATTATAACAGTAAATCACTTGATTAATTTTCAACGAACTATGACAATCTTACTCCAGCGGAAAATCCTTCGCTAACAAGTTAATGCACAATCTGCATTAAAAATATGCCCAAAATCATCATATATTAATCTATATGGCATTAAAAACTTCCACATAACTTACAAAACTTCCACAAATAATTCTTTAACATTTATTCCTGTGGGAACTTCCTTCATATTCAAGGGCTTCATACATCAGCGACTTTCAACACGCGCTGCACTAGCGATTATACATTCATAGTTCCACTTAAAAATTTTATAATCATTAATTGTTTCAAAACTGTTTTTCTATTTAACCTTCGTAGATTTCATTCATGAACCGAAATGAAGTCAAAACTTGCCAATCACAAACAAATTTAATAGTGAATACGCTTATATACGCCTGTCTGGTCTATCAAAATTTAAGATTAACATCTTAAAAAAAATGTAGTATAAAAATACTATCCTCAAATAAAGTGCGACTAAAATGCAAAGTAGTCGAATAGAATCCAATTAGACTGGGGAATGCAAACATCGTTCTATAACTCTCTAATTGAGAAAAATTTTCTAACAAAAGTTCTTGACTTTAATGCATTCAATAATTCATTATTAAAGTTACTCTTTCACAAAAGTGTCTATAATGCAATGTTCATTCATAACTGACGATAAATGTCTGTGTTGCAATCAATTCAAATAACGACTAGTATTTCCAAGATCGTCGACAACGTAAGAGATTTTAACGCTCTAAAATCATTTAAATGTTCTTCCTTCTTGATGATGACAGAAAATTGTTCAAAGTAATTAAACTGGGGTAGAATTACTTTAATAAAATGACTCGCTGTCTGAATTTAAATCTGCCATTAAAAATCATTAACTTACAGTCAAATCGTGACTACAAAAATATTAATTACTGAAAAATCTAAATATCAGTCTCAACTGATTCAAAATCATTTACTATGCCCATGACATAACAATGTCTTAATAAATTGTCGAAAAAGGCAAAACTCATCAAGGTGTACTGAGAATAAGAATCTCAACAAGAAAATAGGGCAAAAAACATGAGGATAAAAATATGGGAAAAATGGTTGCTCAAACATTATTAGTAAACTCAAATACAATAAACGTTCACGACTACCTTATCTGCCGATTGACGTTCCAGAGGAAAATTCCCCAAAGAAGACTGCTGATGGATCCAATTCACCACGTTAAAGTTGAGCTCCATCCTCGAAATAGGAAATAGCACCCTCGGAGAATCGAACTGCTTCCTTCTCCGGAAATCGCTCTGCTCCTTGAAGACGAATAGACATCCTTCCGGCAATAATCTTCTTTGTGAGTCGGGATATCCCTGACCTCTCTTGAAAAATTCCCTGAAGTTCCAGTAGACAATCGCCATGAAGTTTTGTAGAAATTTCCGAAGAAATTATTCATATACAGAGTATGAAATTGTTTCTATGGCTGTTCGATGGTATTCAGCCTTTAATTACGAAACATGGGTGTAGATGGTATTCACCGCATGTTCGCTTGTGTGGAATAGCAATTAGCGAAGTTCCATGTCGCTATCTTACTCCGTTGAAGTATGTCCCAATTGCAATAAGCCCTTTTAGCCTTCCATCTGCTCTTCGGTTGTAGTGTCAGAAGAACAAACTGCCGTATTCAATTGCTCCATTATACTGTATCGTTCTGTAACCAAGCAATCTGAAGTCTTTCTATTCCACTCGCAGCGTCAGCCGTTGCGTTGATTCTGGCTATTCAAAAGTGCTTCTCTTGTGGCGAGATAATCACTTTTGTCAGTCGTATAAAACTGCTAATATCTTTTAAACTAATCGGTCGAAATTGTTCAGCTTTTCTCCATAACTGCATGTAGCACAGCACAATACAATTAGCTTATCGGTTACCGCTAACTGTTCGAAGCTAAACTTGTAGAAGCTTTCTAAGGTCCGTTTCAACTTCACCTAGTTTGACCTGGATCTCGTTAATATAGTGGCCTCGCCACGCGTTATAAAGACGATTCTTTTCACTGCTGTTCACTTCGACGTCTCACTATAATGAATGTATAAGAAAAGAACTTTCACAATAGACTTCGATGATCTGAGAATGAGATCTCAGAATGATCAGAGAACGAAAGAGAGACTCCTCTCTTCTGCGCAAGCCCTTTTATTAACTTCACGAGGGGCGTTTCCATCCCTTCCAAAGCGTGATACTGCGTCATCGCTAGACGTTCCAACTTCGTTAATACATGACGGATTTTCAAAATTCAAAAACTGAAAATAAATTTCACCAAAATTCCAAATCAATGCTTTTACTGCAAATGGATTTCCACAATTCTGCATTCCAAAAGTAATAAAAATACCATAGTTTCAGCAATCTCCGTCTTCCTTTAAACTATCGTTGATTGGTTCAAGCCTCTCCTCCAATAGCATAGTTTCTTCCTCAGCAGAATTCCTCGTTTCCTGCGACTGCGTCGTAAATCTTGGAACATTCTCGACTAAATGCTGACGTCACTGAGAATCTCAGCTCAAGTAGCCTGCTGGCATAACATTTACGTCATCCGTGCTTATGTCATGACTACCCACGCCATAACTATGACAACCATAACTCTCCTTATAATTTCAAGTATAGCCACCGTGGTCTCTATATAATTCAATTACGGGGGCAGTATGTTCACGTACTGTAAAACATATTTCACTTAGATTTAAAAAAGTCACGAATGTCTTTTTGTTTTCTTGACTTTTGGCGTTTAGTATAAAATTTATTTCTAATGATATGGAAATCAATAATTTCTGAAGCACTGTAGCTAGTGAAAGGACACAAAACAACAACACACAAATAAATGGCGAAGACGCTTCGTGATTAACTGTGCTGCACTGCACCTGTATTTGTTGTGACAGCAGAGACTAGCCGGCCGCTAATTGTTTCCGAACAATACCGAGCGCTTCCGGATGATCCCGAACTACCCCGAAAACTTCCGAATAGCTCTCGAGCGTTTTAATTTGCTTTAAATACACACTTTTAGAGAAAACCAAGTTTTTTACAATTTTCCGGAGCGATGCCGGACTATCGGGCATTCCGGACTGTTGGATGCTGGACTAATGGACTTCTACTGTACATCCTTTGGGCACTTTGACCAGATTATACTATGTTGACACTCATTTGTTTACAAACGACTTCAAAGACCTTATGATCACAGAGCATAAATAAATACCTGCATCTCAAAGAACACTGGAATACCTGGAATACTCAAGAGATGGCACCAAAGTCCAAAATCACTCCTTATATTCATTCATATAATTTTTTCAGAGCAAACAAGTAACATTGTGACAGCTTTCATATGATGCCACGCCCACTCCTCAGCTGCAGGCTAGTATTTAATTATATTTTTTCTACATTTCTCTTTGGAATTTCACAAAATCCTTTTGTACTATGAAAGCACTTATATGAATGAACATATTTAGACAAAAAAAGAAAAACACAAAAATTCAATATTTTATTGCCAGACTATCCCCTTAATTAACATACGTGGTGATAAATAAGGCTAGCTCTCGGAACGAAGAGGAAATAAATCAAGGTTTTAATGCTGAGTGAAGTGTGTGAGAGTGAATTTTCGTCTAATGACGATTTTGATTCTGCTGACGACAATCCACCTAATACCACAGTACTATATATCTTACTGACAGAATCCAATATGTAAAAATAAATGACACATTGAGTGCACCGATGCAAGTAAAAAGGGGCATACCACAAGGAACAGTCTTAGGAACACTATTTTTTATTATATACATTAATGACATAGAAAAATCAATAAATAATCAAAAAAATAGTTCAATCATCACTTATGCAGATGACACCGCTATATTTGTTGAAGGGAATACATGGGAAATAGTCAGGCAAGAAGCAACCGAAGCTTTAAAAGGGATTAAATTATGGCTGGATAATAATGAATTGTTTCTGAATGTAAACAAATCAAAATTTATTATTTTCACATTAAAAAACAATCAAAATTGCTTCAACCAGCTTACAGTACATCGGGAAAACTGTAATACAAACTGCAACTGCATAAAAATCAACCGCACACAAAATATAAAATACCTAGGAATTTATTTTGATGAAGACATGAAGTGGATATCGCACATCAATTTCCTCACAAAGAAAATAAGGAGGACAGTTTATGTATTTCATTGTCTGAAACACATTGTCAATATTAAACTACTGAGAGATATCTACTTTGCACTTATTCAGTCTACTCTCACGTATGGAATAATTACATGGGGAGGAGCTTATCGAACTATTTTAAAAAAAGCTCAAGTAATGCAAAACTTGGTGTTGCGTATCATGTATAAAAAGGAAAGGTTATATCCTACGAATGAATTGTATGCGGAAGCAAACGTCATGAATATAGGACAACTTTACGCGACGGAAGTCTATAAATATATCTATAAAAATAAAAATTCAGTCATAAACATGAGCCACACCTACCAAACAAGAGGTAGAACAGGAAATATGTCTGTCCTCTTCAAACCAAATCTATCTATTGCAAAGCGTAATTTTCAATACTTTATTCCTAAATTTTATAATATCCTTCCTAAAGCCATAAAAGACCAGTTACATAAATCTACAAGGTTTATACGAAACGCAAAGATATTCGTTCGAGAAAATAAAAATGTAATTAAAGATATATTAAAGTAGCTTATTCTATAAATTAGCATTACCATTGCTACCTAGCTATTTCACAACGCTTATTTTAATAAATACAGTATATGTAATATATTTTCTAACATGAACACTTAACGTTATAATTAGGTAAGTAGAACTAATATGCCACCCACAAGGCCTTGCCTTACGTGGTATAGCTTACATGTATTCTTCCCTAACTTGGCTGAATTTGATATTCATCACATAGATCTCAAAATGTACATTTTTAGACTAATACGTTTACTTAGATAATAATCAAAAATAGACTAAAGTTATGATATGATGAAGATTGTACATGTTTAATATAACGGGACTCCAGTGATCAAGAGAACAAGTGAATTATACACTGTTGTAGTGCAAAGGACAATGTGTATATAGCACACGCGATTTCTTGAACAATGTACGGACGTATGTCCTAATACTTAAAAAGCTATGTGTGTATATATTTTCTTGTATTGCTGGATGTAATATTGATTATTCATAATAATAATAATAATAATAATAATAATAATAATAATAATCATTCTGCTCTATTTTCCTCTTCCAGCTTGATAATGTTGCTTGTAATCATGTTTTGGTATACCTGAATAATCTCCGTACTCTCATTTTACGAAATAATTATTTTTTAAAAATCTCTTTTCTTTTGAGTTTTGTTACTTCCTAACTAAAAATTCAATCACATCATCCCATCAATCAGGTATTCCATCGCTTGCGGTTCCTTTGCAATTGATATGACTTTAAGCTTGCACATTTAACTCTTAACTGCATAATCAAACTGTCTCTTTTAACTTATATAGGCACAAAGTCGCTCTTCAAGTCTGCCTTGTTGCGTAGTGGCTAGCATTCTTGGCTGTCACTGGGGAGGCCTGGGTTTGATTCCCGGCTTTACCAAGAAATTTAATTCTGGTCTGAGGGCTGAAACGGGGTACACTCAAGGCAAAACTGAGAAGAGGTGGGTTCGATTCCCATCTCAGCTATCGTTGAAGTGGTTTGCCGTGGTTTCGTACCTACTACTTCAGGAAAATGCAGGGATGGTTCCTAATTTAAGGCCATGGCGGCCTCCTTCCCATCCTCACCTGCTTTACAAATACACACATTACTACAGACGCCACAATAACGCAAGACAGGGTGTCAAGCAATACGGAAAGTATGGGTTATGTGGAAAATGTACGGGAATTTTAGTGACCCGGGATAAATGCGGGAAATATACGAGAGTTTTGCATTTGATTTGGGAAATCTTGAAAACTCTCATATTGTGCCCGACTTATTAGCCTCCAAACGCTCGGTCGAGTCCTGCCGCTCGGCCTTCTATTTCTCCTGCAGATTATTATTCATTATTTCAAAGGGTATTTTGGCTATTTACAGAAGTTAAGAATATTGTATCGCTTTGTTCCACTCTCCTACACTGTTGCCATAAAATTCAGTCACTTCCAGTAAAACAGTCATTTCTCTGAGCTCTCCTCAGGTACACAGTATTTTATTTGTATTTGTATCTCATCCAATCTGCAAGTGAGTTCAACATTCTCGTGCATGCGCATTGTTCATGCTACGGTCTTAGCCTAAATCTCGCCATCGCCCCTGCGGAAGTATCTCCAAACATGCAGTTACACTTACGCTAGAAAAACTTGATTCGCGCTTTAAGATTCATTTTCAGCCATTCGGTATGCGAACTCAAGTTTCAGAGAGTTCTAAAATATACGGGAATTTAAAACCTGGTCACCACTTGACACCATGCGCAGGTTATCAGGTAAATTGTACACACACCCAACTACATGGGGCTGATAACCAAGATGTCCCAATCACCTTATAATGAATTAACAGGACAACAACAACATTTTGTTCTTCATGTTTTGTTGTTCATGTGTTGTTGTCGCTTGAGTATTCAGTCTTTTGACTGGTTTGATGCAGCGCTCCATGCCTCCCTGTCCTGAGCTAATCATTTCATCTCGACATAGCCACCACACCCTAAGTCCGAGGCAATCTGTTCAACATTATTCTAACCTTGGTCTACCCCTACAGCTTGTCCTCGACCCTTCCTTCCATAACTAAGCTTGCTATTCCTGGGTGTCTTAGTATGTGTCCTACCAACCTATCTCTTCTCTTCATTAGCAGTTGGCAGAAACATCTCTCCTCTCCCACTCGTCTCAATACCCCTTCATTTGTAACCCTATCTATCCATCTGATCTTCGTCATTCTCCTGTAGCACCACATTTCAAACGCTTCAATTTTCCTCTTTTCTGCTTCACCAACAGTCCAAGTTTCACTTCCATTGAGTGCCACGCCCCAGACAAATGCCTTCAAAAATGATTTCCTAACACCTAAATCTATATTCGATGTCAACAGATTCCTTTTCTGTAGAAATGCTCTTATTGCCTGAGCTAACCTACTTTTTATATGCTCTTTGCTTCGTCCATCACTGGTTGTTTTCCTTCCTAACAGAAGTTACAACATTGTAACTGAAAAGCTATCTCTTGATTGTTTGTGCAGAGCCTGTTTGGTGGCCACAATCCAGTCGACTGGGGCAGCACAGAGCACCATCAAGCTGGTGGCTACGAACCTCATTGCTAATGGGAACATCTGGGAGGGCGTACAGTTGCTATGCCTGATAGGCAAGGGGCTTGACGCATGCCGCTACCTGCTGTCCTACGGGCTGTGGGACTCGGCTGTATGGCTCGCCAAGGCCGTGCTGCCCCTACCCGACTCCCACGAGGTGCTGCGGAAGTGGAGTGAGCACCTGTCCATTGGGGGACAGAAGGTAAGACGAACGTCACTTGTTTACTTATTTTCTTGTTAAAATCTAAACAGTAGAAATATGTCACTAAAGTGGTTGCGATTGATCCTGGTGAAATCTAAAAGCAATGATATAGGAAAATTTAGAATTCTACCTTATTTATTAAAATAATGCTTGCCATGGTGGGTGAGTGGTTATCGTGTCAGTCTACTAACCCCAAGATTGCAGGTTCGCTCCTGGACGTGGTAAGTGATTTTTGAAAGGCGGCAAAAATTACGACTTGCATGTCATACGATGTTGGCATGTCAAACAACCCATTTGTATTCAGTAGGCTGTGTTCATAATGGCAAAATTATTCTCGGAAGTTTCCACCAACACAAAGTTCCTCATTTCTCTACTAGAAAGCACTATAGTGTTCAAGGAGCTTAGATATTTAACCTCCTTGACTTTCATAGTGCTTCAAGGAACAACAAAATTCGACATGCAAGCTATCCTTTGGGTGTCAAATAACTAAGCTTGCACCCGGCACTCGAGGCCATACGATATTATTTTATTTTTATTAAAATAATTGCGCACGATGTGCATTAGATATGTTTAGCATAATCACACAATGATTTTGTTCTCTTTTTGCAAAATTGCAAGTAGTATCTGCCACACCCCTCTCACCGCTGGGTCCGTGGTTCAAATCCCGGTCACTCCATGTGAGATCTGTGCTGGACAAAACGGAGGCAGACAGGTTTTTCTCCGGGTACTCCGGTTTTCCCTGTCAATATTTCATTCCAGCAACACTCTCCACCATCATTTCATTTCATCTGTCATTCATTTAATCATTGCCCCAGAGGAGTGCGTCAGGCCTCGGCAGCCGGCACAGTTCATATCCTCGCCGCTAGATGGGGGCTTCATTCACTCCATTCCTGACCCGGTCGAAGACTGGAAGCAGGCTGTGGATTTTCATTTTCATCTGCCACACCGAACATCACGCAGTTCACACACATGAATCGCAAGGTTCATGAAATCTCTTTTTGGTGCAGACTGCATGATGGAAACCATGACATACAAACGTGGTGACAACATGTCTCGACTCGTAATTAGTCCGAGTCCAGTACCTATTCGTCATCGCGTCAGTGCTGTAATATTCCCACCAAATGTCTGCTCTTTTTTTTGTTCTTGTCTGCGTGTAGTATCTTGGAAAGCGGTCATTGATGGCAGGTTGATTCTACCTTCTAAAACTGCCAAAGTCACACCCCTTTTTAGCTGGCTTATTACCGTAGTAGCTGTTCGAATAATCTCAACAGACAACAGAAGACGCCGCTTCCAAATGGACCCATGATGGAATGAGGTGACTATTGAGCATTTCAAACTCTACATCTGTCAAAGTCGACAACCCTACAATATGATAAATTTGTAACCAAATTGTATGACCCATATACTTTTGATCAGTAAGCAAAGGTGTTTTAATATTGAGAATATCTCAATAATTTTGAAGCATTCTATGTTTTGCCAGACACATTCTGAATAATTCGGCCAAATTGTGTATTTGGATATTGGGTTCGCAACTGCTTCATGCATAGTGGAACAGCTGATTCACTTGATGCAGTGAGAGTGAGCCGGCAAGTGGGGTTGTTGACTTTGACAGATGTCGAGGTTATAAGACTCAATAGCCATATCAGATTTACATTTTTCACCCCATTCCATCGCGGGTTCATTTGGAAGCGGCGCCTTCTGTTGTTTGTTGAGAATATTTGAACAGCTGCTATGGTAATAAGCCAGCTAAACAGGAGTGTGACTTGGGCAGTTTCATAGCGGCTTCGGTGGCATAGTCGGTAGTTAGTTATTGAGGTTTTAAGGGGCAGAACTACGAGGTCATCTGCCTCTGCATAGTCGGTAGCGTGCTGAACTGTTATGCTCAAGATCGCGGGTTCAAAACTGGCCGAAGTTGTCGGATTTTTAAGAGCGTTAAAATCCTTCAGTATGCCTTCCTTCAGAGAGGAAGTATAGCTGGCGGGCCCATGTCATAGATTTATGGCATGTAAAAGAACCTACCACTACAATTGGTTGTGTGTAGCAAAATTTGTAGGTTATATTTGGCTGGTTAGAAACGTGCCGCTAGGTGTTAGTGACAGTAACATTTGGTATCCAAAGTTGGAACTACTTGAAATTAAACTTGTTGGGAGCCCTCGGGTGTTCAATTAAAATAACCTGCTATGGCCATTGGCTGCGATTCATAATATACAGTTTTTTTTTATCGTATGGCCTCGGGTGCCTGGTGCAAGCTTTGCTATTTGACACCCAGAGGGTAGCTTGCATATCGAATTTCGTAGTTCCTTGACTATGAAAGTCAAGGAGGTTAGATGTTAGATATCTAATCTCCTTGAACACAATAGCGCTTTCTAGTAGAGAAATGAGGAACTTTGTGCTGGCGGAAACTCCCGAGATTAATTTTGCCATTATGAACTCGGCCTACTGAATTCAAATGGGTTCTTTGACATGCCAACATCGTATGACATGCGTATCGTATTTTTGCCACCTTTCAAAAATCACTTACCAAGGTCAGGGGCGAACCTGCAATCTTGGGGTTAGTAGACCGACACGCTATCCACCCACCCACCGTGGCAAGTATATACAGGGTGATTCTCTAAGTAGTTTACAACTTCAATAATGTGTAATTATTTATTGGAATCGCTTACAGACTTGGTTTATATGTTATTATATTGCAATACACTTCAAGTTTTGACTGACGTAGTTTGTAGTTGCACAGTTGTGAGCCACGCGCGCCGCCTGCCACTTTGTTGGAAATGACGTCTTTCACTGGAGCGGAAAGAACGAAGTGCGTGTTCTGGTTTGAAGAAACCAAGTCAGCAACGAGTGTACAGCGGAGGTTTCGTACAGAATTTGGCAAAGACCCACCCAGCAGACCAACAGTGTACAAATGGCACCAGACATTTATCGAAACAGGTTGTTCTGTGCGACACACAAAGGCTCCAGGCCGCGCACCTGTGACTGGATGTGGTGGAAACATTTAGGGAGAGGTTCGTCCACAGTCCGGAAAAATCAACACGTCGTCTGTCACTCGAAACTGGTATCCCTCAGGTTTTTTGCACTGTTTCGAGAGAAAATGTGTACGGACCTTTCTTCTTTGCTGAGAGAACCATCACCGGCATCATTTATCTGGATATACTACAGAACTTCCTTATCGACAGTCGGATGAAGATGACCACGATGGGCGCATGAGTTGGCAACAATGTGGCACCCCGCCGAACTACCTGTTAGACGTCAGGGAATTCCTTGATCATCCCAGTGAAGTGGATAGGTCGTGGTGGACCAATTACCTGGCCACCACGGTCTCCAGATTACACACCACTGGACTTCTTTCTGTGGGGCTTTGTGAATGATACGGTGTACATCCCTCCCCTACCTGCAAAACTTGATGAACTGAGACATTGCATCATAATAGCCATCGCTTCTGTTACCCCGGAAATGCTGGTTCATACGTGGCAGAAAATAGACTTTCGTATGAATGTGTCCTGGATGACAAATGGTGCACACGTTGAGCCGTAATGGATTAAAAAAAAAACTTAGAAGTGTTTTGCTATGTAATGACATATAAACCAAGTCTGTAAGTGGTTCCAATAAATAATTACACATTATTGAAGTTGTAAACTACATCAAGAATCACCCTGTATAATAAGGTAGAATCATGACGAATAGAAGGAGAAAGTGAGAAGACTCCTGAAGTTCAAGCGCGCCCCGGCAGGCAGCGCTCGAGTGGGTACGTTCCACATTGCCGGGGTCAGCTGGTCTTAGGGATGGTGCTAAGGGAAACGAATTACTTTGTAACTAATACTCTTTTAAAAAGTAATTAGCGGTTCCAATTAAAATAGCATGGCAGGATACAATGGAAACTATAATTCATAGAAATAAGAACTACGGTCTTCATTACATGTTACGGAACGCACAGATTCCTGGAGTATACAGACACAGATAAAAAAACATTATCCCCAGCATATTAAAACAAGCACACATAAACTATTTAAAGTAACACTCTACTTAACAATTCATTTTGTCGGCTACGGTACTGGACTTTCGAAAGCTTGCGTGAAGACTTGGCGGGTGTTCGAGATTGCAAATCTCGGCGGATTTCCTTCGTTCTGAAGAAGAATCGGCACCCAAAATAAACAAGTCTGGAGATAATATCCATGACACGCTGAAGACAGCATCCAGCTCCTGAAGGATCAACTGAAATTGTTTCTTTGGAATCGATACAATCATAAATATTTCGCTCCACATCGATTTTGAGTTTAATTTTCCGGTAATTACTTTCTCGGCCTGGAAAAGAATGCCACATACACTTCTCGAAGGACGTGTTAGATACACTTCATTGTTCATCTCAGGGCACCTTTTTTAGTTTCTTTGTTGCTTTCTCTCAGCAATAATTTAGTCGTATTTCCGTTTATTCCTGATGAAGAAAGACATGGTTTCTTTCGAAACGCGTCGAGTTTGAATAAATAAAACACGGCATAAGCCCAAAAATCTACATTATGGATAAAATGGTATTAGTTGCGTTTGACATTAACCATACCGTACATAAAACATCACAAAAAATTGGTTGAAAAACTGGATCCAGATAGCTTTAAAACTCATAATTTTGCACCACCTGTTTCCTCTGAATTTGGTTAATTAAAGCTTATTAATTGAGTTTAAATACCGGTTTGGTGACCCATCGTCCCAGGCAAGCCGGTAACACCTGTAACTACTCAGGTAGATAGGTCACTTAGCCGTAATTTGGAAGTTATTGTGAAGTTATGAATGCGTATGCGGTAGCACTGCCGGAGACGTAATCGGACTAGGCTATTGCTTTTTTAAATTAGCTCCCGTTTCAGGGTTTTTAGGTTTTGAGTGCGAATAGTTCGTTCAATAGTTGTAAAACAGTACGGAGAGTATGTTTTGTGTAGGTTTTATGTTGAATTAAAGTTTATGTCGAGCTGAGAAGTGAATTTGGTGTAGCTTAAAGTGTAGTTTTTTGGTCTGATCTGTTTCCTCTGAATTTGGTTAAGTAAAGCTTATTAATTGAGTTTAAATACCGGTTTGGTGACCCATCGTCCCAGGCAAGCCGGTAACACCTGTAACTACTCAGGTAGATAGGTCACTTAGCCGTAATTTGGAAGTTATTGTGAAGTTATGAATGCGTATGCGGTAGCACTGCCGGAGACGTAATCGGACTAGGCTATTGCTTTTTTAAATTAGCTCCCGTTTCAGGGTTTTTAGGTTTTGAGTGCGAATAGTTCGCTTAATAGTTGTAAAACAGTACGGAGAGTATGTTTTGTATAGGTTTTAAGTTGTATTATGGCCTATGTCGAGCTGAGAAGTGAATTTGGTTTAGCTTAAAGTGTAGTATTTTGGTCTATTCTGTAGCCTGGATTTATTAAGTTTATTGTGCTGCTGGCGTGATTTAAAGCTGTAGTATTTGATGTAGAGTGCTAGGATTGCTTGGGGGAAGTGTTGGTGAGAGGGAGAGAAGTGAGGGGATGGGTTTATGGAGTTGTTGCTGTTGTTACTTGTTTTTCAACTGCTGTTTTTTGATAGCGTGCTTGTAGTGCCTACAACCCTGGTACACGTTGTTGGACATTATCGCTTGCAGTGCTTGTAGCGGCGGGACCACAAACTACCGTGCTATAATGGCGGAGACCTCACACTAGGTCCTTCTATTCGTCATGGTAGAATTCTAAATTTTCCTATATGTTTTTACATTTCACCAGAATTTCAATTCCAACTCTATTTTATGTTCTTGAGACAAAAGATAGTACATTTCTTTATTATTTTGGTGAGGTGTTGGAGTTTCTATACTGGACATTGTGCTATCTGAAGAACTGCAATGTGGTGCTGTCGTTGTTTGTACGATGGTGTTATAATGTTTGACAGAGCAAGGCCGTGCTGGTGACGTTATCCATGTGCCACTTTGAGCGAGTCTTGGAGATACTCGGTGGCCAGCGCCTGTATGCCAGAGCCGGACAGCTACTGCAGGCGTGTCGAGAGTTCGGAGTGGGTCCTCGCTCTACCACATCTGATATCCTTTTATGTTGCTACTCTTTCTACTTTTAGATTTACAGTGCACTTAAAAAAAAAAAATTCTTAAAAGCAATCTTGCCACTTGGTAGTTTAATGATGCAGGCAACTGTAGCATCCCCTTTTTCTTGAAATTAACTACGCAGACACAGGATAATAACCTTCTTCTTCCTTGCCTTTTACCCGTTACGTGGGGTCGGCTCTCTTAATCCTGAGGCGCCAGTCGTTTCGTTGTAAAGCATTATAAGCAGATAGACCCAATACTCTCATGTCCCTTTGGACATTCGTCATCCATGTTGTTTGAGGTCTGCCGCTCCCTCTCTTTTGTGTAGCCATGGAATAGCACTTCTTCACTACATGATTTTCTAGTTTTCACATAACATGTCCATACTACCTTAGCCTGGACTCCAAAAGTTTTTCAGTTATAGGCGCTACTTTGAAACTGCCTCGCACATGTTCACTACGGATTTTATCTTTGAGGGTAACACCACCTGCCCAACGTAACATACGCATTTCAGTGGTATGTAGCTTTTGCTCATGTGCGTATGTAGTAGCCCATGTTTCACTACCATAGAGTAGGATTGGTCTTACGGCAGTTTTATAAACTTTACCCTGGGTTCTTATGGGTATTTTCGGATCACATAAAACTCCTGTTAGTTCGCGCCATTTGTTCCACCCAGACGTGGCCCTATGGATTATATCGGCGGTTATCGTGCCATCTTCAGCATTGACAGAACCTAGATATTTAAATTTTGTTACTCTTAGTAAGGTTTCATCATCTAAAAGATGTCTAAAAGATGACCCTTATTGACGAAATTTGAGAGACAATGAAAATATACCTTCAGTCATCTTCATCATCCTCATAGATCGTGTACTCCAGCAGGCTGGGTGTGGGCATGATCATGCCCCTTCCATAGCTGTCTGTCCTGCCATCATTCTTCTTCCACCACTGTCTTCCATTCTACGCTCCTCTTACAAGGAGAGGTTACGATGCATGGGTTACGGATTCAAGCCATCTTTAATACACGGTTAGGGCAAGACCAGGCGTATAGTAGGTGCAAATAGTAAGGTGCGCTTCTCAGCAGTTTCCGAGAAATTACTCACAATTGCAGTGTGTCCATGTGCATTATACGTTAGCATGAAGCCAACAAGCTCGTGGTGCAGCGGTAAGATCCCTGCTTCGTAAGCGTGGGATTGCGGATCGAAGGGATCGGTCCATACAAGTTTCATCTCCCTGGACTGCCGCTGAGTACGATCGTTGTCTAGCGTGTCGTTTGCCAGCCGCTCGCATAGCGTGAGTAATAGCTTGCAAGCAGAGAGACGTACGCTTCTCTTCTGACAAGGCCACGCCAGGTTATAAGCTCGTGGCAGCATATGCAACCGACCAACACAAATATGAATGTGCTAACTGACAATGCTGGCCACTCGTATCGCGTGGTCACAGGCCACAGGTACAGAGATAAGGCCACGCGGGGTTATATGCTCACGGCGGTGTGTGCAACCAATTGGCTCATAAATACGAACGTGCGGTGACGATGCCAACTGCTCGCATAGCATGCATCATAGCCAACAGGCACAGAGGCAGGGACTCCTTTCTTCTGACAAAGTCACGCCATGTTATAAGCTTGTGGCAGCGTGTACAACCGACTGGAGCACGAATACAAATGTGCTATGTGATGATTATGCAATGACATTTTGTAACAAGTTTTTTAAATTTTGAAAGTAGGGTGCGACGATTATGCAAGGAAATATGGTATATTGACTAATCATTTTGTTAGTCTATTGTTGTCCATCTGAAACTTGTGCCCAAAAATTTTCAACCGTCTGGTGTGTACAGTGTTTGTGAAACCGTCTGTGAGACATAAGAGATCTGCAGTTCGTCTCTTGATCCAAATTCCATTTTCTTGTGTAGGGCCGAATATTTTTCTAAGAAATTTGCGTTCTTGCTCTTCAATGTTTTCAATTTTTGAATGGCCTCCTAAAGTTCTGGTTTCTGATGCTTATAGAGCTTCTGGGAGGACAACGGGTTTGTAATGCTTCAATTTTACGTCACGTGACACAACTCTCTTATTGTAGTGATTCCATGTTAGTCTGAATGCCCTTTCAAGTCTTGAGGTTCTTTCATTTTTCATGTTATTTTTTATTTCATTTATTGTTTTATGTTTTATTATATTTAATGTAATATTATTATGTTTAAATTATGCGAAAGAAACATTGAAGGGGTCCATTTGGGGCAAAGAAAAGGAAGATTTGAGGTGAAATGTCTTCCCTTTGCTGATGACATAGCAATCATTTCAGAAAACAGATTTCAAGCACAAATAATGGTTGAAACCCTACATGAAATAGCAATAAAAACTGGTCTTCAGATTTCGTATGAAAAAACCAAATATATTGAACACAGACACAATGGAGAAAAATATCTAACAACTCAACATGGACAGATTCAAAGAGTTGATAAATTTAAATATTTGGGAGAATGGATCCAGTCAAATGGACTTGATAACACATCCTGCAAGGAGAGATTCAGAAAGATGGAAAATGCCTATAAACTCACCCAACATAGATACAACAAACGATCATCATCATTCCAGGCAAAAATCAGGCACTACACAACTGTAATTAAACCAGAGGTATTATACGGATCAGAATGTTTAACGTTGAACAAAAGAGGTGAACAAGAGGAACTGGAAAAGAAAGAAAGGAAAATACTTAGGAAAATTTTGGGTCCCCAAAAGAATAAAGATATTTGGATGAAGAGAAAAAATGAAGACCTTTACCGAAATGTGGAAAAAATTACAGACTCAATTAAAAGACGGAGACTACAATTTTATGGTCACCTTCATAGAATGGATAGCAGCAGGCTAACTAAGAAAATTTTTGACTACATCTCCAAATTAAAAAACACCACTAGATGGCTGGAAGAGATACGGTGTGATCTGCAAAAACTGAAGATCACAAATAACATCATTTCTAATAGGGTGGAATTCCGGCGACTGATCACTACTGCAGATTTTTCGATTCTGCAAGTTCCACATCAACCACGGAGAGTGTTATCAACGAAACAGAGGCAGGCCATCAGCCAACGTATGAAGAAGTTTTGGGAAGAAAAGAAAAAACGAAACAATGTACCGTATTCTTAGGTTCAAAGCGGTCTATAATTGGCCAAATTCTAAATATATATGTATATATATTATTACCGTATATACTCGAATACCACCCGCACATTTTTAAACAAAATCGGACGTGAAAAATTGGGGTGCGGGTCTTATTTGAGTCATCCTGATTTTAAAGATTGAAATTGCCCGCCATACGCGATATCGGGTGTTGCGAGTATCCGCTAGATGGTGCTAGCCTTCTTCCGGCTATCACTTTGTTTTTCCGTAAGCAGGCGGCGTCATACTGTCTAGCGCACGTTTTCCGAGTGTAAACATGAGTTCTACGAAGCGTTTGCGGTCGTTTACTGTGAGTGAGAAGCTGAAAGTTGTGAGGGAAGCTGAAATTATTGGAAATCGTGCCGCCGGTAGGAAATATGATATTGACGAGTCATGTATTCGAGATTGGAGAAAGAAGAAAAACGTGTTGCTAACAAGTAGTGGTGCTCGTAGAGCTTTCCGCGGACTGAGTGTACAGTTTCCGGAAATTGAAAAACAACTTTATAAATACGTAACAGGCGGGAATTGGGAAATGGGGTGTCGACCGAAATGTGTCAATTAAAGGCATTACAGATCGCGAAGGAACTTTCTACGGTAGGGTTTAAAGCAAGCCGAGGATGGATTCAAAATTTTTATAAAAGAAATGGGTTGAGCATACGAAGGCGTACCTCAATTTCGCAGCGTCTTCCTGGTGCCTATGAAGAAAAGTTACTTTCCTTTCAGCGTCACATAATTAAGTTGCGGAAGGAAAATTCATATTTGCTTTCCCAAATTGGTAATGCAGATCAGACGCCAGTCTACTTTGAAATGCCACTGGACAGTACTGTGAATGTTAAGGGATCTAAAAGTGTGACTATCAGAACAGGTGGTAATGAGAAACAACGGTGCACGGTAATGTTGTGTATACTCGCTGACGGAACCAAACTTCCGCCGTACGTTGTTTTCAAGCGAAAGACTCTTCCAAAAAATATACCCGCTGGTGTTATCGTTAGAACTCGGGACTCTGGTTGGATGGACAGTTCACTGGTGGAAGACTGGTTAAAGTGTGTTTGGCAACGTCGCCCTGGTGCTTTATTACGACGAAAGAGCTTGCTTGTTCTGGACAGTTACCGCGGCCATACAACAGACGCTGTGAAGAAATTCGTCAAGGATGGGAAAACCGACCTAGCAATCATCCCGGGTGGGATGACTTCTATGCTACAGCCACTGGATGTCAGCGTGAACCGACCGTTCAAAGCAGCCTTGAAACAGCTGTATACGGAGTGGATGGCGACCGATAAGCACACACTGACCCCAACTGGTCGTATTCAGCACCCGGAAGTTCAGCTGCTCTGTTTGTGGATTTTGACGGCATGGAATCGTATCTCGGGAGATCTCATACGGAAGAGCTTCAAGAAATGTAGTATTTCCAATGCTATGGATGGCAGTGATGACGACATTTTGTGGGAAAGTGATGGTGAAAAAAGTTCCGAAGTTGGTACTTCTGATGACGATGAATGAAGTGTTTGTGTCTTTTATTTGTATTTTTAATTGTTTCTGTGTTATTTTAGGACGACTTCAGAACTGTTGGAAACTATTTTGTAGAAATGCTATTTTGTTTATTTAGTAAAGATTGTAAATAGTTTTGAGTATTTTGTATTTTTTTATTTTGTTCTTCAAAATCAGGGTGCGGGTCTTATTCAAGGGCGGGTCGTATTCGAGTAAATACGGTATGTTTGTTAATTCCCCCTTAAGGAGAACATTAGAACACAATCAATTTTCATGTTTTTTTTTCTGTCCCTTTCTTCTTTCTTCCCAAAAACTTTTCATATATTCCTTATGTTTCCTCTTTCTCCCTACTGACACTTCTTTCCCGATTTTTTCTCTTAGGGCGTTTGTTCAAATTTCTGTTTTCTGATTTTTTTTCTCTGTATAATTTCCTGTGTGCTATGTCTTCTATAGAAATGGTTAGTTTTTTGAGGTCTTCCACGGTTTCTTTTACTCATATGGTCTATGGTGTACTATTCACAACTATATTAAAAATCTTCTTGGTCAGTCTGTCTTCGTTCATCCTATGTATGAGTCCATAAACTTTTGCACTTCTTTTCCTGAAGTTGTTTGTAATCGTCTCTGTCTGTTTGTATAGTTCTATTGTCGGTCTCTTTATCCATCAGAATAATATTATCCATATTCTCTCTTTCCGAACTGGCTCGTAGATCTTTCTCAATATTTTTCACACTTGTTTTTCTAGTTCCCTGATTTTTGTTCTTGATTGCTGTCGTTTCTGAAGCGTATAAGGCTTCTGGTAGGACTACTGTATTATAGTGTCATAGTTTGGCATCGATGGTGCGCGGCCCCTGGGGGTTACGCTGTAGCGATCAGAATGACCGGTAAGTGGAGGTCTGGACAAGTGTCCAGAGGGGTGGGTTTTTACTGCTAGATGTCCCCCCGGAAATAAACAGTCATGTTAACAAGGTGTAACAAATAAAATATATTGTCCAAAAGGGGTATACATAAGGGATTGGGGCGAGACATAAAAACACTTGGGAAAGAAAGAAGAAAAATGTTGGAGGTTCCCCTTAAGCTGGCCGTACCGCGGGCATGGCAAACCCGTAGAAAACAGAATTAGTTATTTAATAAAACCAAGGCTCGGGAGAGCGGGAACAAGTTACAGCAACCTGCCAACCGAGGCAGTAAATGGGGTGGGTAAACGTGGTATGAGGAACCACTGAAGCTACGTTAACTACACGAGCACGTGTTTCCAAACTAGTGGTAGAATTTACATATATCGGCCCAGGAGGGCTTACTCGACAGCAGAAACAATCAGAAATAAAACTTGCATTACAAGCAAGCAATGATGAAGCAGAAGGCTCTATGCCTAAAAGACCTGGTGCACGAGGCACTTAAAATGGCTTGACCAGCGGACGACAATGAAAGGTTTTGTCGCCGTAAATTACATGAAAAGAAACCCCATCCAAAAATCACATCAATCTCAAAACATTTCAATATACACTCGTTGAATAATGGTTCATTTGTCCATAAGAATTTAGAGGTTAGATACGTTATTTCAAAATAGTTAGGTTGGCGCCTTCAGCTCGGCCGTTATGAATTACGACCGCCCACGTGTTTATAATTTTGCGAAACACTTCTGAGTGTGCAATTTCGCACCAAGCTCAATATAATAAGAGCGAATTATCTGCAGGAATTATAGGTCAATATAAATGTGAAATAATTACTTCAATGATCACGTGGTATCACAATGTTCGTGTCCAAAAGTTCTAAAACGCAAGCTTCTAACCCGCACTAGAAGTAACCAAAATAAATAAATAAAGAAAAACTCCGACGGGAGTAAAGAAAAGAAAATATACTCAAGCAATTACATAATTAGTTCCATCCAACAGTACCTGTTTCGTCGCGATGTATTGGACTTGGTTCGAGGACCCAAGCCACGTTTTTCTACAAGCCTTACATCTTGCTCCTCAAAGCACGTCTGTACAGTTCGAATGTTCCAAGTAGAAAGATAGCGTCCTCCGGACGCTCGCACACACATCGGCACTTGGCGCATGCGCGCCTACACCAACCAATCAGACCGCTGCAATTCGTGGCGCGGCCGGTATTATGAATTTTAGTCTGGAAGTTTCGAGAAGGATCTCGCGGCTTCTGATGACGTCACGTTGCATCCGAGGCCGGAAGTATACGTCACAGGGCAGAGAGGGGAACGGCGGGAGATTAGCATATTTGAAAATCAGAGTTCAGATCCCAGCTCCCGGGACAAGCAACCCAGCGAGAGGGGGAGGGGTGGGGACAAAACATTGTGTCAGTCGAAACGTCTGGCACAGACGGAGATATTTTTTGTTGTTGTAGTGGTTCCATGAAAGTCTGTATACTTTCTGTAATTTTGTGATTCTTTCTTTATTGGATGCCAATTTCATTCCTGTTTTCTGTATAACCTCTCCCAGGTATTTGAAACTTACCACTTGCGTTATTTTTCCCTACTTGGTTTCTAGGGGGTGTCTTGTTTTAGATT
The DNA here is from genome assembly GCA_946902985.2 of Meconema thalassinum. NCBI lineage: Eukaryota > Metazoa > Arthropoda > Insecta > Orthoptera > Tettigoniidae > Meconema > Meconema thalassinum. Next base: position 89,501,322 of record OX336401.1, read on the forward strand.
TTGTGTCCATATACTGTGTTTTTTCGAATGAGATTTGAACCCTTTTCTTCTTCTTCTTCTCCTTCTCCTTCTGCTTTTACGGCCTCACTGGACCACTTCAGTCAATCATTTCTTGGTCCTCTTCTTCAGTAGGTTTTCTTTCCAAGTTGCCCAGTAGCTTTTCATTCGCTCTGATCATCTCAGGCATTCCTCATCTGTAAATACCCCTTTTTACTTTATGACGTTTGTCTAATTTTGCTTGAAATCGTATTTTTATGTCTTTCAGTTTTTTAGTTTTTTTGTTTTGTTTTGCAAGTCATCCAAGGTTATTTCTAATTTTTTCATATCTTCTCTAATTTCCTTAATCCATTCTACTTGTTGTTTCATATTCCGAAGTTTCTCAACAATTTTTCTAGAAAATCTGATTTCTGGTGTGCTCATAATGTGACCGAAACAGAAATCCGTTTCTTACGAATAGTATTAGTGATGGGTCGGAAGTTCATTTGGTACTATCCGCCATTGTTTGTAACCCTTCTATTATTTATTATTTTATTTTGTAGACTGATATAAGGATACACAGTATGTTTCTTAACTGAGTCTCACAGCCATTGCTAGCAGCTGTCGGACTGGACTTTGCTCGTCAGCTTTTCGGCCTGGGGAACCAGCGAGGAGCCATCGCACTGAGCAGCAAGCTCGGAGCCACAGGCGAGAAGCTTCATCGCGAGTTTCAGATCCTTGCCTCAGAGACTAGACCCTCCTAGCTGCACAGGCAAGTATTTGTTGTTATTTTACACTAGCTTTGACGTTGAACTAACTAGAGAGAGGTCGGAGCCTAGCGGTACACGGATTGATGGCTACGCAAGGCGAGGCGGTAAGTAATAGCAGGCGAAACAAGGAAAGTTTATTCTTACCTGCTTTCGTACGGGTGAACCTTGAGCATTGGTATGTATAGAAGTCTAGGAAGAAATTCCATATTTTTGAACCTTTTACCACATCTCATATGAAACCCAACCATCAATTTTTGATATCAGAAACTTAGTTTTTGGTTTTCAGCTCTCTGAGTTATTGAAAAACAGAATAAAAATTGCCGATTTTTCAAAATGCCCTAAAATTACTAAATGTTATTCAATAGTCAAATTTATTTTACTGCATTTTTCTTCTATTTAACATATATAATGTTCTGAACTAGAATTCTGCAACAGACAGTGTAGGAGGATTTCTTTTTAAGAACAGCAATTTTACTACACTTAAAATAAACAAGGTGGCTAAAGTTTTCAAAGTAGCCTTCCTACATTCATTAACTTTAATTTGATGTATCAAAAATATTCCTCTGTCAATTTTTATGTTGATTTTGTTAATTTGAAAGGCACAAAGTGTTAAAAGATTTTAATTCTGAGAATAGTGTAAATAAAGTTACACATTTGTGATATGACCAAAACAAATAACTTGACATATTGTTGTGTCCTCAGGGGCGTAACTGAGAAACGGGGGGGTTCAAAGAAAGGTTGGTTAATTGTGTGGAGGACAAAACGTGTGTTTAGCTGTGTTTATGAATGTGAAGTGCTAGAGCTGAGTCAAGGCTTTGGGCCGCGACCTTGCTCGGTGTACACTGGCGAGAATGCCTGACGTAGCAAGGCGGTAGACAGGCAGGCGGCGCGTGTAGTGACAGGAAAGAGGGCTTGAGTCGAACTGATGGTCCTGGATTCGAGTAAGAGGGTAAAAGTACAAAAGAGTAACGTGAGAGTGTAAGGGAGGTTTATTGTGTAAGAGCTACTTAGTGCAAGTCGCTAGTGGATTGCTAGTGACTCGAAATGCAGCTAAGTAGTGTAACAAGATGATGATGGATGTTTACAAGTAATTAGGGTCGGAGTTGGCAAGAAATGCTTGAGAATAACCTAGAGTCACTCACCTGGTCTGCGATACGACGTGGTGGCGTTCGGGCAGCACAACGGTAGACGAAAGATCTCTTCACTCCGCGGTGGGTTGTATTTAAGATAAACCCACCATGACGCAAGCATGGTCAGTACTTTGATGATTATTGTAGTGTCCTACATAACTGGTAGCCTGGTGTTTATGTCTGTGAGGCAATGATTTCCTCATGTATTGAAGTTAGCTTGCCAGGCTATGTAACTGTAATTGCTGTGCAATTGTCGGTTGGTTCCCCAGTTTAGGGGCTGCGACAACGTGGTCATGTAGCCCCGTGTACATTGGGTGTATGTAGAATCTGTCTGATAACCGGTGTTAATTGTGATGGCTATAATAGTGTGTGTATCTTGTTTTTTTTTTTTAAATTCAAGTAAGGACTGCAAATTTGAATTTTTCAAATAGTTCCTACTTCTGCCGCCAAATGCCACCGTCAACGACTACTAGGCCTAGTTCAGAACTTAGCTACTAGGCACCACCGCAGTCGGCTCTTGGCAACGAACGTAGAAACGTAAGAGCGTTGTTTACATTCCGAACCTATACAATTTAGCTTCACACAGGTGTAATTAGTGGAAGGTTCTTTTACATGCCATAAATCTATGACATGGGACTGCCGGCTTTACTTCCCCTCCGAAGAAAGGCAAAGGCATACTGAGAGTTTTTTAACGCTCTTAAAAAATCCGACGGCTTCGGCCGGGTTTGAACCCGCTATCTTGGGCATAGAAGCTCAGCATGCTACCAACTACGCCACCGAAGCCGCTTTGTGTAATTGTTGTTGCTTTTAATTGGGGATTGTGGAATAATAGGGGATGAGAGACGGTGACTACGCCCCACAGGAGCTCGGGGCGTAACAATATTAAGTAATTAACCTGGATCCTAGACTTGCACATAGCTAATATGTGTCATTTTCATGATTTTCATACCTTATTTGATATTCTCGTATATTTAGATGCAAGTAAGATGCTGTGGGGCCACGCCCACTAGACATGTGCACACGAGCCCCCTTAAAATAGTTTTTTTAACTACTTACAGGTGAAACATCGACATGAAATATATGTTAATTGAAAGCGGACAAATATGGCTTCCATTTACAATGAAAAAATAAAAATTTTATTTTTTGGTAAAAGGAATGCAATTTCCAACCTATATACATACCTTATATTTATCTCTTTTCCCACAATGGTGCAAGATATTACAGGAAATATGGGATTCAGGATGAGTGCCTGTGTGCTACAAAGGAAATGATGACAGTCCGGGTATGCCAGTTGCCTGCTCTCACACGCATTGCTCCCTTGAAACAAGAATGACTGTGATGAGTGTGTCTGGATGGAAGTCGTCTAGTCAGGGTGGGTTAGGTTTTGGGGTCTGTTTGATGTAGTTAAAGTAAATTGGTAGAAAATTATAACATTTGTATGTTTGTATGTGACGAATGAATGTGGTAGGCCCTAATAAAAAAGGTTCCTGAAAGAATGGACCTTGGTACGGTCGCAGCCATTGCTGATATCGAAGTGCATCTGAGGTCGCCCAGAGACCAGTGATTATAAAGTGCAAGGACCTGTTTATTTGTATGTATGGTGTGGAGAGGGAGAGATTGTGGTGTTAGAGAGCGGCTTATGACTGATTGTATCACTGCCCGTCTCTCTGGCTCAGCCAGAAGTTGATCTGATCCTTTACACAGGGGGAAAAGAAATAAATACACACACCAAAACAAGTTTTAATAATAATAAATTTATTGCGGCCGAATGGCCACGAAAGGTTAACAATATCAGGTTGCAGGTTTACATTAGATCACAGTTATTATTATTATTATTATTATTATTATTATTATTAATCTTGATTGGTCACATTGGACCACTTGAGTCGTTCCACAATCACTTCTTCTTTGAAGGTAGTACTGCTTGGTTCTTACAGTTATTATTATTATTATTATTTACCAAAAATTGTGCCTACAATTTATGGACGGCAGATAGAGAAAGGGCAAGCCCCACATACACATCAGTGTCTCCATCTCCGTTGCACTGTTCATTTGCTTGCATTTATAAGGTCATAAAGAGACCCAGTCCAGGTTTTGTGTTGCTTGATGTGATCAAGTTCACACCTTTTGCCACATATTTTACACACGTATTGGTCATCTGCTTGGTGATATTTAGTAATTACACAAATTTTATGGTGGAAACCATTAATCGTGAGCCCTATGATGGAGTACCTACGCTTTTGATTGGTGTTGGTCCATTGTCTTTTTAACATGGCATCTGTTCATGGCTTTGGTGGCATAGTTGGTAGCATGCTGAACTGCTGTGCCCAAGATAGCGGGTTCAAACCCGGCCGAAGTCGACGGAATTTTTAAGAGCTATAAAATCCTTCAGTATGCCTTCCTTCAGAGGGGAAGTAAAGCCGGTGGTCCCATGTCATAGATTTATGGCGTGTAAAAGGTCCTTCCACAGACGAAACTTGTGTGAAGCTAAATTTCTAGGTATATTTCGTTGGAACGCTCTATCAAAGTTCCAACGTTCTCCACTAGGTATCATTGACATCAGGTAGCGAAAGTTGAAACTACTTGAAATTGAACGGAACTCGTAGCTCACCCTATGGGTGCCCGCTAGAAGCAGCTACAGCCTCTGGCGAGCCGAACATGTCCTCGGACACTCCCCGCACTAAAAGCCATACGATAAATAAATAAATAAATAAATAAATGGCATCTATTCCAAAAAATCCATTATCTCTTTCTCCTTCTATTTCCTTCTTTCTATTACTTTTGTATATGCGCGTGTACTTGGTAGGAATTCCTTGAGCCTTATATCCATGGTGGCCACTACTCCTGGAAAACCTGGAAATCTCCTGGATTTTTATTCGGTCTGGAAAACTCCTGGAAAATAGCCACTGTTAATTAATTATAAAAATCTTTCCATCTTAAATCATACTCCCGCTGCGTTTTTGGTTGAGCACTCTATCGTTAACGAAAGAAATTTCCTCAGGCTACCTGTTTCTGAGTGTGAGAACAGGCGATAGTATTTTTGTAAAAGATGTTGAGTATAGACAAATTCAGCGCAATAAAATTGCAGGCGGCATTCTTTTCTCTTTTTTTTTTAAAGCGGATATTTGAGTCACAAAGGCTTTCTAAAAACAACAATTAAATCATTTGTGTGTAGGCTTGCATATCAATAACGCAATCACCACTAATTTTTGTCAACATCTGTATAAGTAAACCAAACACAATTGCTTTATTTTGGTCTTGAAGTAGGCAACCGAAAAATTAGAATTACTCCTGGAAAACTCCTGGAAAACCATTGATCGATTTGAGTGGCCACCATGTACAGGGTGGCGCAGAGAAACGGGAAATTTTGAAGTTGTTGTTGGTATACCTGTGCGTCTCGTAGGAGTGGGGGACAGAAGTCATGACGCCAAGTAGTAACGGACATTTAGTTGAGATGGAGCAGTGGAGTGGTGCGGAGCGCGCAGTCGCTGTGAGAGCGTACTACAAAAATGGCGACAGTGCAACAGCTGCACAACGAGTGTTCCAACGCCATTATGATATTCCTCCCCGCGGTCGAGTTCCTTCTTCACATGCCATATCAACATGGGTTCGGAATTTTGAAGAGACTGGTTCGGCCTTAAAGAAGAAACCTCGTGGGCGTGTAGTGACTGTTCGAACCCCAGAAAACGTTGAAGCAGTGCGAGTCGCAGTGGAAAGGAGTCCGCGTCGTTCTGTACGAAAAATCGCCTCATCATTGCAACTTGGCCATCAGAGCGTGCAAAGAATATTGCACGGCCTCCACTTTCATCCTTACAAGCTTCAGATTGTTCAAGCTCTAAAACCAAATGACGGTGAGTTACGCTTGCAGTTTTGTGAACAGCTACTGACTAAAATCAATGAAGACGCAAACTTCATTGAAAATGTTTGGATGTCTGATGAGGCCCACTTTCATTTAAATGGACATGTCAATAAGCAGAACATGCGTTACTGGGCTCACAGAAATCCCGCTGAACTTCATCAACGTCCGTTACACAGCCCCAAAGTTACTGTATGGTGTGCAGTGTCTTGTCGTGGGGTGATTGGTCCTTACTTTTTTGAAGATGAAAATGGTTCCACTGTAACTGTCACATCTCAATGTTACATTCAAATGCTGGAGACATTTTTTGCTCCACGGCTTCATGCTTTTCCAGATATTGACATTCAGCAAACCTGGTTTCAACAAGATGGAGCCACCCCACACACTGCCAGGCTGTCAATGGTTGCATTGAGACGTTTGTTTGGAGAGCGCATAATTGCAAGGAACGCTAACATCGCTTGGCCTCCACGGTCTCCAGACCTTTCAGTATGCGACTTCTTTCTATGGGGACATCTAAAGAGCGTTGTGTACCAGACTAGGCCAAGAAATCTTATTGAACTCAAGACTCAGATTGAAGAACACGTCGCCAACATCCCAGTGGACACATTGCGTCGCACAATGATAAGTCTTCAAAGCCGATTGAATGAATGTGTTAGAAATAATGGACAGCACTTAAATGATGTGATTTTTAAAAAGTGATTTTTAACTTAACGAGTATTGTAATTTCCACTCTTGCCTTACACATTTTCAGCATTAAAAAATTTTGTTTTCAATTAATTGGTTAATTATGATTATTTCAAAATTTCCCGTTTCTCTGCGCCACCCTGTATATCCTCAAGGAAATATGTTTCTTTTTTGATCGTAGTGGTCTCAAACCCATTAGTCGTTCTTGCGCGTATATCGGCCATATACACTCATCCGTGTCAATGAGGATAGATCTGTGCGAGTGTGGAGACGACCCGGTGATCGTATGCACGACCAATACATCCGAGACCGATACCAACAGGGAGGAGGTGGTGCAATGTTTTGGGGTCACCGACCCCCTCTTGTGTACATCCCAGGGCGTATGGCACGGATGCTATCCTAGCACCTGTAGTGATAGGCTATGCTGACAATTTCGGCCCAAATTTCACTTTCGTGGACGATAACGCTCGACTGCAACGAGCTGGCATTGTCAATGCCTTTCTTCAGGATTTTATATATCGTATGGCTTTTGGTGCCGGGAGTGTCCAAGGACATGTTCAGCTCGCCAGAGGCTGTAGCTGCTTCAAGTGGACCGCATAGGGTGAGGTACAAGTTCCGTTCAATTTCAAGTAGTTCCAAATTTTGCTACCAGATGTCACTGATACCTAGTGGTGAACGTTGGAACTTCGATAGTGTTCCAACGAAATCTAACCTAGAAATTTAGCTTCACACAAGTTTAGTCTGTGGAAGGATCTTTTACATGCTATAAATCTATGACGTGAGACCGCTGGCTGTACTTCCCCTCCAAAGGAAGGCACACTGAAGGATTTTAACGCTCATAAAAATCCGACGACTTCAGCTGGGTTTGAACCCGCTATCTTGGGCACAGCAGTTCACCATTCTACCATTCTTCCATTCACAGAATGGAATGGCCTTTATACGCCTGCCAATTGTGTAGAGAAGGCGTGGACACTGCTTAAGAAATTAGTGCTCCATGGCAATATGCAAGACTTTTTTTGATGTAAGTAGAATAAAAAATATCCAGTTGTTTTCTCCTCTTTTCCAAACATAAAGGACACACTGAATGTTTCTTACGAAGTTCCGGCATAATGACACGCGGTAGACTGCAGTTTTGTTTGCAGGCATCTTTTCATGTGGCCAAACCACTTGACTCTTGATTTTTGGATCTTCCTGAGAAGGGTTACTTCCATTCTTCCTCTCTTATCATCTCGTTTCTAATTCTGTCCTTCCTGGTCTTCTGTACCATGGTGCGTAGAAATTTCATTTCAGCTGCTTCGAGTTTTGAGCTGTTCCTATTAGTGTAATGGTTTTAAGGCTGTACGTAAAGATTGGTATATAGTAGGACTTGTCTAGTGTCATCTTTGCTTTCAAAGGTATTCGTTCATCCGACAGTAGTCGACTTACTTGATGCTTTACAGCAAGTAAAAGTATAAATTAATCTTCAAATCCAGTGGTAAGATTAAGATTAAGTTGTCCTAATACGATATTACTGCTTCTGTCTGTCCACAGCCCATTGTGTCGTGTTGAACTCCGGCAAAGAAGAGAGATGTGTTCCTGCATTCCATTCTGTGATATATGAAAATGATGTTCCAAACTCCAGCCTAGTGCAGTATGGTTGTGTTGGAGAAGATGATGGTTTACAAATTGATTGAGTTGTAAATGCTAGACTTGCTTGGGAATTAGCCCCTCTCCCAAGACCAACCCAATGACTGGACTGATCCGACAAATACTATAGAGATCAATAGAGGAAAAGCTGGGGCTCAAGTGTTTTGAGAGGCTACAGTACCGGTCCAAAGTTTAGGACCACTTAAAAAAAACAGGATGTGTAACCTAAATCCTTAACTTGTGGCACTGGAGCTCTGCGATTCCCCCCCCCGAGCTCTTACACCTGATAGAATATATATTTCCAGATTTCGTTCAATTGGGCCAAGTATGATTTTTTTTTTTAATGTTGGAAGGTCACACCAAAAAAATCACAATTTTTCAGAGTTATCATGACATTCCAACTGGTTGCAAGTATTGCCACCAATGTTTTTTGTAGACTTAGCAATAGTTGGGGATCATTGTGGTATGAATATAAATTCCGAAAAAATGCAGGACCTTCTTCTTTTGTGGGTTTATGTTTTTTCCAGCCAGCGCCAACATGGTCAATTTTTTCTTGTTCTTGTCACACTTGCCGTAAAGTTTCCTTGCTATCTACGTGCTTCAAACTTGTCTCGTGCTTTCACTCAACAGATGACATCCGAGTACACATTACAAAATTGCTAAGTCTACAAAAAACATTGGCGGCAATACTTACAACCAGTTGGAATATACAATATATGATATCTCTGAAAATGGTGATTTTGTGGTGTGACCTTCCAACATTAAAAGAAATCATAACTTCTACAATACCTGGCCCATTTGAACAAAATCTGGAAATATATATTCTATCAAATGAAAGAGCTTAGCAAAAAAAAAAAAATTCACAGAGCTCTAGTGCCGCAAGTTTAGGCCTCAGGTGACACATAATGATTTTCTTCTGAATTTTCTTGGTGCAGCTATTGTCTCGTCAGCGTTTAATCAACAATACATCATTTGGTGTAGATTCATTGCTTTGTTCAACAAAGCGAAAAGCAATCTGAAATAATGAAACAATTTCTTTTGTTACTACTGAACTGAATATACAGTGATTGTATTAATTAAAGCGTGTGGAATTTTAATTAAATTTTGAAATCAATCTTACCTCCAAATCCATCATCTGCTGTAACTCGGTTCTCAGAACTGCTATTGTTAAGGTCTGCTTCAACGCTTGGCAATAACATGGAATTGGTCTATTAGATCAAGTTCTGCATCATCTGATTGTAACCACTCGTTCACCTCACACTGGTTAACATTCTCACATCCTGGAATTTGTTTCACCTTCTCTTGCAGATGGTCATCATTTTCCTCATCTTCCGTAATTATCCCTTCATACAGTTTGTTCCAGGAATTACAAAGAGTCAACTCAGGCATGACTTTCTTCTCCAAACCATTATCAACGGCAAAGTATTGGGAAAGAAACCTAGGGGACGTCCAAGGATGTCGTGCATCAAGAACTCCAATGGAGAACTGACATGTGGTTCTTATGGCAGCATGAAGAGACTAGCAGATGTGGCTGCAGCGACAAGGCTTTGCCTTTAGTAAATGATGATGATGACTCAGTTAAGCGGGGTTCTACTGCAACAATTATATCTTGGATATTAGAAGGTCCTGGGTTGGGGTGTGCCTAACATTTTCAGCTCAATGAATTTGTTGATCCGAAGATGACACAATTTTTTTAAGGAAAAACTTGATGATCAAAGGAAAATGCTGCTTCCCCATTGTAGAAAATACTGGAAATTTGGAGATAAACAGCAATCATTCTTAAACGATCTGAACTTTTGGTACGATTGTTAAAGGACATTGTCATGTGTAAATATTGTATGTACCATGTATGTAATGATTTATTGAATTTAATATTATAACAATGTTATTATCACATTGGCCATCTAATTGAACCTCGGCAAGTCGACTAGGTTTTTGCAAGGTTTCACAGATTTTTGTTGTTGTTGTCGTGTGGCCTCCTGAGAGGCTGAGTGCAGATCTTTCCAGTCGACGCTCGTTGGAGACCTGCGCTCCGGGATGAGAGATGGAATGGATGAATATGAATGAAACAGGGCAAGGATTTGCCAGCTGTTGAAAATGGGGAAACCATGGAAAACCATTTCAAGAACGGCCGACGGTGGGGTTTGAACCCACGCGTCTACCGAGTCAGCAGAGAGCCATGACATAATGCTGCGCTTTAGCGAGCGTAGCCACCGCTGTCGGTTCACCTAGGTGCACCAATGCAATGAAACAATCTGGTAAGCCCGTATCGCACGACACTCGCGAACATGGAAGCTTAAACATGGAAGCATATAGACACTATTACCTTGTGATTTTTACCTTCTATGCCAGTGTTCTGCCTTCCATGATACAGTTGAGTCTCGCAAACTCGGCACTCGGTAATCCGGCACTCCGGATTTCTCGGCCACCCTGACAGGAGAAAAGAATCATGATTTTTGTTTGTTTTCGTGTTTCCGCACAGAGCGTTATTATGTTTTCTTTCGTCTTCCCCGTCAATGGAATTTTCGACAGTTAAATATGACGCGAAACAAGTTGACCTACAGTACATAGTAAGAAGAGTAGCGATGACCTGATAAATACAGTTAGTTGTACAGTACTGTAAATGCACAATTTGTTGGCAGTAAGCAGTAAACAAACGGTTCTCGCGCAGAGCATTGTATTATTTGATTGCACTTTCTCCGTGACACGCAGCAAGACATTCTGTTGGATGCAGATATTGTAGCGGCTGTCACACGAAATTATGAAATCGACGATCATGATGAAGTTGAAGATTGCGGAATAGTGGAACCCAAAATCTTTCATACTGAGGGACTTAATGCCACTGAAACTACTCTTCGGTACTTTGAACAACAAGGTGCATCCGCTATGGACATTCTGGTTCTTCGCCGTCTTCGTGACGAGGCTTCAAGAAACAGGTTTTAAAGCGAAAAGCAAAAGAACATTACTTATTTTTTGCAAAAAAATAAATGGTATTTTTCATTAAGTGAAAAAACTATTTGCCTACGGAAATTGTTTTGTACATATACTGTACAGTGTACATATTATAAAAATAATCCGTACGCCTAGTTTTTCTAAGTTTTCTTTTATAATTTACAGTAATTGTTTTCCTTGATTCTTATGCAGTACAGTAGTAGAGTACTGAACTATATATTCAAGGACTGTAATTATAGTGGCTTAATCGTTTTTAAAACTTGTGTTTCTGTTAAAAACAAATAAATGTCCTGTATTGCATTACTTTTAAACAGCTTATTTCTTCTTTTAAACACATTTCCCGATAACCCGGCATTTTCGCGAACTCGGCTACCCTTAGGACCACATTAGGCCGAGTTTGCGAGACTCTACTGTAGCTTCCATACAAATCACGGAATTGACCACGTGCCATTTTTCCCGGCAGTTTGCATGGAAGATTGAGCACAGGAACCAATTGGATTGCTTTTCTCGTTCACAGAGAGATCCTAGATGCAACGTAAACAAATAGATTTGTTATGTGGATAGACCCACAAATAAATACGGTACATCAGAACGAAACTATATTTTCTTTAAACAATGTCTGTGCGAAAAGTCCTTGCTAGGTATACAGTAAATACCGAACGTGTCATACTATTATTATTTTGGGTAAATACTGAGCTATTTTGTCTACAGATAACAGGTTAATCCAAATAACCAGCAGTAGGGTTCAAGCAGCTGCAAACTTTTGCGACTCTGTTCCACAGCTTCTGTGGGACATAAACTTTCCTCAGGAAGCTAAAATATCACTGTACTAATCCTACTTACTTCCCATATTGACCTATGGTCTAGAAGCTGCTACAATGACTCCCTGGGACAACAGCGGGATACAAGCAACTGAGATGAAATTTCTAAGATCAAGTATTCAGAAGACCAGATGAGACAAAATTAGAAATGAGTCAGTCCACTTGAAGCTAGGGCTGAAGAGAAGTGTGCTTGACATTCTTGAGGAGTCGATTTTAAATGGTTTGGTCATCTGATGATGATGCCCTCTAGTAGATCACCCAAAGTCTAATTCGAAAGGGGGATAATTGGCAAGAGACCAAGAGGTAGACTTCGAGATGGGTGGATGAAGCAAGTCCACAGAGCCTTGGCTAAGAGGAGCGTAGAATGCAGGACAGTGGAAGAAGAATGGTGGCAGGACAGGCAGCTATGGAGGGGGCTTGTTCATTCTCACACCCGGCCTACTGGAGTGGAGAATCGATGATGATGATGATGACTGGGCTATTAAAACTTTTATGGTTATCACGATTAGTATCCGTCCATGGTTTTGAACAGGAAGTGGGGAAAATACAATTTTGTATGAGTGACGAAAACAATTTCCCTACCTATGTTTATTGTTTAAATCGTCCTCATAGATCATGTGAATAAAACTAAGTTGAAAACTTTCTGTACGAGGTAGGGAGGAAATCATCATCAGTGTATCTGCTTGATTGCGGGTTTCCTTATGGTCTGTCTCTCCACCTAATCCGGTCTTCAGCAGCACGTTTCATCAGCTCATATGATTTATCAATCTTGATGGAATCCAGCATCTGAAACCTTCTTCTTCCTCTTCAGTTTTTCCCTTGGACTGTCCCTTCAAATGCACTTAGGGAGGATTTAATAAAAATAATTAAAAAGCAGTAAAATTTTCCGCCGTTAGATAGCCTTGAACATGAACCCGGTAGCTTCATATCAATGTTCGAGCACTATACCACTTGTAAACTTTTCCAACGGACTTTGGAGCTCATTGTTGCACAACATATTAACGTGTATGGTTAAACATAAAATTTTTACAGTTAGATCCTGAATACTGATTGGAATGCATTCATCAGTACCTGACATGTTTTCAAATTTACTTAAAGTATCCTCAATCTCATGTTTCATCATATCATATTTCATTCATCACCTTCCCAGATCACATCTGGGATTGTAAACCCTGACCACGGTCAGATTCTTGATCATTGATCTGATAATCAAATGAATATGGAGAGTCTTCTATTGAAATCCACCGGTTTGGACACTTGCATCATTAACCAAGCGAAGACACCATTCGGATACGGTGGGGTGTCGGGTAGAGGATTAAGGCGAGTCGGAGCGCCTCGAGATACAATGACCAAGCATGCAGACTATTCACACTAAGAACATACTTAAATTCAACAAGCCGGGAAAGTTCTCATATTTGGCAACATTAAATGTTAATTCTTTGATGAAGGTTGGTAAGTTAAAGCATCTAACTGATATCTTGGATCAACACAAAATTGTGATCACTGCTCTTCAAGAATTACGTAATACTGATCAGAACCCAATTGAATCAGGTGGGTATCGTCTCTATAAAGGGCCTCCAGGAGAAAGGGTAATGAAAAATGTCCCTCAATTTGGAGTAGGTTTCTTGGTACACCATAGAATACTAGATTCCATTACGGATTTTTCCTCAAATTCCCCACGAGTTGCATTGTTAACAGTTAAAGTGGAAAACAAGATATACACATTGATAAATGTTCATGCACCAACAAATGACAAAAATAGAACTGATACTGAAGGGACGGATCAATTTTGGGATGAACTTGACCAGTTGGTAACGAATATACCTGATGCTAATATTAAAATTTTACTTGGAGATTTCAATGCAAAGATTGGACGTGAGAGGAAATTTCGCCTAGTGGTGGGGCGATGGCCAGCACATAACTTGACAAACAAGAATGGTGAACGGTTAATTGAATTTTGTATTAACCATGGTCTAATTATGGAGACAACAAGGTTCAAGAGGAGACCACATAAATTAATGACTTGGAAATGTCCTAATATTGAGTTAGGAGAGTTTCAGATAGATCATGTGGCCATGGATCGGAAATTTCACAAAGAAATTTATAATGTAAAAGTCCTTCGTGGTGTTGATGTTGATTCGGATCATTACATTTCCAAGATTAAAATCAAATTGACTCCTAAAAGGAAAAATAAACCTCAAAAATTCAATAGCAAAAGATTGTATGATCCTAGTTCAGTTATCAACAATCCAGTATATTTTGAGCAATCCATCACGCTTTTGAGTGACAACTTGGGGACCACTGTTAACAAATTAAAAGCCGTAGCAGAAGACATTGCTCCCATTAAAAAACGAAAGAAACATGCATGGTGGAATGAGGATTGTGATTTAGCAATTCTACGCCGGCATTCAGCTTGGTTGAAGGACCAACAACAAAAAACAGAAAGTTCTAGGGAAGAATTAATCAATGCTAGAAGGTTAGCGGCCAAAGAAATCAGGAGGGTTAAAAGAGAATAACAGAAGGAAACATTAAAATCTGTTGATGAAGCTTTCAATCGCCATAAAACAAGGGACTATTACAGGACATTTAAACAATACCAATCAAAATTTACTCCCCCTACTCTTTTGATGAAAGATACGAACGGGCAGGTGGCTCATAATGATTATGACAATGCAATAATTTTGGCCGATTACTTCATAAAATTACTTAATAGTGATGAACCTGAAGATTCTTTTGAATTCGATCCCTATCCTAGAAATAAAACACCCCTGGAAAAGATCATACCGCCGGTTTACGATGAAGTGCGTACAGCAATTGATTCACTTAAGAATTTTAAAGCGGCAGGAGAGAATAAAGTAGTAGCAGAACTTTGGAAGAATGCTAATGTACAGACTATTCATAACCTACATAAACATGTTATTGACATTTGGAATACAGAAAAATTGCCTGAAGAGTGGAATATTGCAATTATACACCCCATACACAAAAAGGGCGATAGGTCAGATCCTGGCAATTATCGAGGGATATCGTTGCTGGATGTCACGTATAAGATTGTTTCAAAGATTTTATATTCCAGAATTCACGAACAACTTGATAATGAACTTGGTGAATATCAGGGTGGTTTCCGTCCAGGACGAAGCTGTCCAGATCAAATTATCAGTCTCAAATGGATTATAAAACATCACAGGATTAGGAGCAAAGATTTAGTGATCACATTCGTTGATTTTCAAAAAGCTTATGATAGTAATCATCGCGAATCTCTATTAAATGTCCTTACTGAATTTGGTTTACATCGAAAACTTGTTAACCTTATTGCGGTCACTCTTAAGAATACTAAATCTAGAGTTAGGTTTAGAAGTGAAACCTCTGAGTCATTTGAAATCCATACAGGTCTTCGGCAGGGAGATGGATTATCTCCATTGTTGTTTAATTGTGTGCTGGAAAAAGTTATGCGTCAATGGAATAAGGTTTGTCCACCGAATGTTAAGATTGGAAAAAATGCTCGACTAAATTGTCTCGCCTTTGCTGATGATCTAGCATTATTAGCAACTAGTATCGAAGAAGCTAAATTTCAGGTAGAGGAATTGGAACGATTAGCAGCAAAGGTTGGGTTGAAAATTTCCTTTGAGAAAACAGAAATGATGCCATCTTTTCAAGTTGACACATCACATATTGTACTGCATAATGCCCAGAAAATAAGGATTGTGAAAAAATTTAAATATCTTGGTGAGATCATCGTCTCCCACAAGTCCAACCCCTCCTCCACGTGGTGGGAGACGGGCAACGGCATGAAGTAGGGGATTGCCTGTAGGGGTGAAGTACAGTGGGGACTTTGTGTGCCCCGGGACCGCTACGGTAGCTGTGAAGGCTCTATGGGAACCCTGAAAAGTGACGGCTGACGGGGCTCTGGTGAAGCTACGATAGGCCTAGCAAGCCAGTAGTGGATATCATATTTGCTTTCAAACCAGGAACAGGCCTCGGAAAGGACGGATGCAAACGACGACGACCCGGATATGCTAATGGACTACGAGTTGGGACATTAAACATACAGACACTGACAGGAAAAGTGGAGGAGATTGTAGATGTGATGGAGAGAAGAAAACTGGATGTACTGGGCTTGGCAGAAACAAGATGGAAAGGAGAAGGTCGCAGAGAACTGAGTAAAGGGTACCGGTTGTACTGGAGTGGGAACAGTGAAGGAAGGAGCAGCGGAGTAAGAGTAGTTGTGAGAGATGGAATGAAGGAAGAGGTAAAGGGAATAAGTGACAGGATCATGAAGATCAGAGTAAATGTAAAGGGAAGAAGCCTGGAGATAGCCCAGGTGTATGCCCCTCAAGTTGGATGTACAGCTCAAGAGAAGGAAGACTTTGAGGAGGAGCTACAACAGCAGTTGAATGGGCAGAGCATCATTGTCATTGGAGATTTGAATGCACATGTAGGAAGTGAAAGGCAAGGATATGAAAATGTATTGGGAGCAGAAGGATGGGGTAGCAGGAATGAAGAAGGGAGAAAGTTGCTGGATTTTTGCAAGAGAAACGGTTTAGTGGTAGGCAACTCCTGGTTCCGGAAGAAAGAAAGCCACAAGGTAACGTGGTACAGCAGTGATTTAACAAAGAAATCTTTGGTAGATTACATGCTGTACGACTGGGAAATGAAGAGAAGTGTCAGAGATATAAAGGTAATACCATCAGAAGCCTTAGATAGCGACCACAGAATACTTGTAATGAACTTGGGAATTGTTAAGGATAGCAAGAGGACAGAGTACCAGGAAAGGAGAATCAAAGTATGGAAACTCAAGGAAAAGGAAGTCAAGGAAGAATTCCAGAAGATAATAAGGGAAAGGATGCCAACAGACAATCCTAAAACAGGGGAAGAGGAATGGAAGCAATTCAAAAACACAATGGTGGAAGCTGCAGTGGCAGTATGTGGAAGAACAAGCAACAGAAAGAGGTGTAAAGAGACACCATGGTGGAATGAGAGAGTAAAAGAAGCTGTGGGAAGGAAGAACAAGGCTTTCAGAGTGTGGTTCTAGGAAAGAACTGATCTGACAAGGGAAGATTATAAGATAAAGAAGAAAGAAGCAAACAAGATTGTCGCAGAGGAGAGGAAGAAGTGGATGGTAAAGTGGACAGAGATGATGGAGGAAGACAGCAGAGGAAATAAGAAAGTACTTTATGGGATGGTCAAAAGTAAGAGAAGAGGTCTGCGAGAGGATGTGGTAATGATGGACAAAAGCGGAAATGAGGTACACAACAAAAAGGCACTCAAAACAGTGTGGAAAGAGTACTTTGAGGATTTGCTGAATCCAAATGGTCATAAGGAGGAAGACAATGTATTGGAAGATGGAGAAGACAACACAGGAATGGAAAAGGACCTGACTTGGAGAGAACTTGAAATGGCTATAGACAAGATGAAAGGAGGAAGGACACCAGGTGTGGATGAAGTGAGTGTTGAAATGGTGAAGGCAGCAGGGGAGGTAGGGAAACAGTGGCTGTACCGTGTGATGAGGGTGATATGGAAGGAGAAAAAGACCCCAGAAGATTGGAAGAAAGGATTAATTGTCCCAATATTTAAGAAAGGAAGCAGAAAGGAGTGCAGAAATTACAGGGGAGTCACACTCATACCTCACTGTGCCTAGATATATGAAAAGATATTAGAAAGTAGAATACGAACCAAAGTGGAGAGAAAATTGAGAGAGGAGCAGTATGGATTCAGACCTGGGAGATCAACAGTGGATCTCATATTTTCAGTGAGACAGCTCCAGGAACACCACTACGAATTTGGAGAGGGTCTGCTGATGGCCTTCCTGGACATCGAAAAGGCCTATGATAGTGTGTGTAGGGAGAAGGTTTGGAAAGCAATGGAAAACATGGGAGTGGAAAAAGAGACTGTAGGCAGAGTGAAGGAGATGTATTGTGGAAGTGTGAGTTGTGTGAAAGTTGGAGGGGAAAGAACAGACTGGTTCAGACAAATGAGTGGCCTGAAACAGGGTAGTGCACTGTCACCCCTTCTCTTTATTGTGGTTATGGACGAGGTAATGACACGGGTAGCAGGAGAGAAGATAAGATGAAAGCAATGGTGTTTGCAGATGATCTCATGGTCTGGGGAAACAAGGAGGAGGAAATTCAGGAGCAACTGAAGGCTTGGGAAGAAACAGTGGGAGAGTACGGATGGAAGTTCAACATCAGTAAATGTGAGATCCTGTTAACGACCAGGAAAAAGGACAGACCAATGAGTGGGATAACACTTGGAGGTGGACAGCTGAAGAAGGTGGAAAGTCTCAAGTACTTGGGAAGTATAGTGGAGGAAAATGGGAGAAATGACAGAGAGATTACGGAACGTGGCAGACAGGTAGAAGCATTTCTGAGAAGCATTAGGAGCTTAGTGTGGAATAAAGATGTCCCACAAAAAAGCAAGGAAGTGTTATACAGAAGCTACTATATCCCGATACTGACCTATGCTTCAGAAACGTGGACAATGAAGAAAAGAGACATAAGCAGAATACAGGCAGGTGAAATGAAGTTCCTGCGAAGTAGGATCGGAGTAACAAGAAGAGACAGGGTGAGGAATGAAAAGGTCAGGGAAATGGTGAAAGAGGAGCCCTTGCAAGGTAGGATTGAGATATCAAGACTGAGGTGGTATGGACACTTAAAGAGAATGGATGAGAAGAAGATTCCCAAGAGGATACATGAGATGCAGATACAGAAGAAACGACCAAGGGGAAGACCAAGAGATAGATGGCTGAAAGGAGTAGAGGAATTTGTCAAGAAGAGAGGTGAGGACTGGACCAGAGTGACAGCGGAGAGGTGGTGGGAAGAAAGAACTAAGTGGCGAGGCTTATGTTCCAAACAGACCCAGCCTGGGGCTGGAAACTGTACAAGATGATGATGATGATGGTGAGATCATCACTTGGAATGCCAATGAGAGAGCATCAATAGATAATAGAACTCTAAAATTGCGACGAGCACAACAGATTACCTGGCCAACATATAAGAAACAGTCTCTTTCGATTAATGCTAAACTTCGACATTATTTCTCTGTTGTTAAGCCAGAAGCAACATATGCAAGTGAAACTTGATTTAAACTAAACACCCGATCAACAACTGACAAACTACAGAAGGTTGATAGACGGATTCTTCGGACAATACTCAATAAAAAAACACCAGGTTGAGGGCCAGTGGAGACTTTTGCCCAATTCAATACTTTACAAGGAAAATGAATCTATCATTGACACGATGCGAAAACGAAGGATTGCGTTTTTTGGACACATATCCCGCTTGCCAAATACTAGACTCCTGAAACAATTTTTTGACTTCTTTTGGAACAGTAAAACAAAAATCACATGGTTTAAAGAAATACAAATGGATTTAGACGAATTGAAAATTACTAAGCATCATATTAAACATAGAGAGGAGAAACGGCTTCTGAATAACAAATACACTCGACTAACATTCAAAATTTCACAGCGTAAGCAATATGTTATATCAGAAGAAGAACGAGCTGCAAGATCTTCCAGACTGAAGAAGTATTGGGAAAGGAAAAAATTATCAAGAATTAAGAACTGAACTTATTATTTGAAATATTGGAAGACTTTGTATATCAGGTTTGATTTTTGGTGCTCCAATGTGGGCGTAAACAGTGTAAATAAATAAAGTATCTTTCACGACCACTTTGCGTTAATAATGCAAACCAACTGCAAATTTTACCCTCAAACGACAACAGTCCTCTATAATTTTATTTTTAACAACCTGGCTCACGATATGCTAGCGTGTGATATACTTTGGTCATAAAAACAGGTGTACTGACGAGGATGAGCAGAATCATACGGGATTTTGTACCAGCCATTACAACAGCTTCCTTTCCAGCAAGTGTCGTGTGATACGTGCGTAAGGTTCTGTCTGTCCAGTCAATACAATTTAATTATCCTTATTTTATTTGTTATGAGAAGGGACCGTTTTATTTTTATTTTTTAATAGTTATTTTAGGTCTTCAAAAACGTTTTTTTATTTATCTTTATTTAGGGTTTTAATAGGTAGAAATAGGTTTTTGAATTGGTTTCTGTGTTTAAAGTGTAGTATAAGTTGACATTAGCTGT
Source organism: Meconema thalassinum (assembly GCA_946902985.2). NCBI lineage: Eukaryota > Metazoa > Arthropoda > Insecta > Orthoptera > Tettigoniidae > Meconema > Meconema thalassinum. Next base: position 89,521,232 of record OX336401.1, read on the forward strand.
GCAAAGCCTAATATTAATGCCTAATGCCCCCTGGAAACTGGAGTAGGTCTGCAATGATGATGATAATCATCATCATCTTGTACAGTTTCCAGCCCCAGGCTGGGTCTGTTTGGAACATAAGCCTCGCCACTTAGTCCTTTCTTCCCACCACCTCTCCGTTGTCACTCTGGTCCAGTCCTCGCCTCTCTTCTTGACACATTTCTCCACTTCTTTCAGCCATCTATCTCTTGGTCTTACCCTTGGTCGTTTCTTCTGCATCTGCATCTCATGTATCCTCTTGGGAATCTTCTTCTCTTCCATTCTCCTTAAGTGTCCATACCACCTCAGTCTTGATGCCTCAATCCTACCTTGCAAGGGCTCCTCTTTCACTATTTCCCTGACCTTTTCATTCCTCACCCTGTCTCCTCTTGTTATTCCGATCCTATTTCGCAGGAACTTCATTTCACTCGCCTGTATTCTGATGGTGTTGTAGAAAATCTGATTGCAATTAAAGTGTAAATATTTTTTTACATAATATAGCTTTGGGACTATTAGGTCGAATAGTATTTTAAAATTTAAAATTATTTAAAATTATTTATTTATTTTAAAATTTGCAGATGATATTGTGGTCTGGGGAAGGAACACCGAAGAAGTGCAAAAACAACTAGATTCACTGAACGAAAATATTCAGAAGTACGGCCTGAAAATCAGTATAGAGAAAAGCAAGACCATGGTGATGACAAGGGGGGAAAGACAAGGAAAGGGCACTGTGAAAATTGGAAGTCAGAGTTTGGAAATTGTGGACACGTTCAAATACGTAGGAAGTGAATTGATGCAAATTGGTAGGTTGGACATGGAGATTGGCAGGATAGTACAGCAGAGCAATGCATTCTATCAAAGTGTAAGAAAACTTGTTTGGGATAAGGAAGTACCAAGGAAAAGCAAGGAGGTAATGTATAAAGTGTACTATGTTCCCATATTAACTTATGCAGCTGAGACTTGGACCCTGACAAGCAGGCAAGAGAGTAGAATCCAAGCCAGTGAAATGAAATTCCTAAGAAGTATGATAGGAAAGACAAGGAAAGACAGAGTGAGGAATGAAGATGTTAGGAAGGAAGTTGGGATGGGAAAACTAAATGAGAGAATTGAGAAGAATAAACTAAGGTGGTTTGGACATGTAAAGAGGATGGAGGAAAATCGAATACCAAGACATGCTGGAGGCAAAGTGCAAGGGTAAGAGAGCAAGAGGAAGACCTAGAACAAGGTGGATTGATTCAGTGAAGAACAGCTTAAGAAAAAGAAATCTGGACTGGGACAAGACCGTGGAAGGAGAGAGGAAAGTGGAGAAGTGCCATAAATACCCCGACCCGGCAGGAGCTGGATAAGGGGAAATGATGATGATGATGAGTATTTTAAAAGCCGATGTTTCGTGACAACTGCTTGTCCCTTTATCATGGGTTGTCAAGACAGAAAGCAAGAAGGGAAGAAAGAAGGAATGAGTAAACAATGGCATGGAGCCTCCAAGGGCTGCCATGATTTACTCAAGGGATAACCATCACCTCTGTTACAGTTCTGTGGTTGTTTACTTATTTCAATCGCTTCCCGGATCATACGAGTCGTGAAATGTTTCTCCACTCAGATGACAGACATTTCATCAAAAGGAATTCGATGGTCATGCTGTATGGCATGTTCAGCCACCGCAGACTTCTCTGGTTGGCAAAGACGTAAATGTCTACAATGTTCATTGACCCTTGTTGTGATTCTCCTACATGTCTGTACAATATATACGTAACCACAGGAACATGGAATCTTATATACTCCAGCATACGTAAGATCAACTGAATCCTTGACTGAACGCAAGGACATTAGACTTGAATATGGTTTTGATATTTTGTCTTCTTAGAATATTGCTAATCCTGTCCGTGACAGATAGGTCAATTTCGCAGGAGGATTCTGCGATAATCTGTCCTTCGGTTTAGGATTTAACACTTCATTAATCTGTCTAACTTATCATTTTCGCACACCGTCCTTGCTCTTTTAACAAGAGTGTTAAAGGCAGCCCGTTTCTGACAAGGCTGCAGAAAAAGACAGCAAAACCTAGGTGATTTGCTGATTGTTTACAATAACTACGACTTGTTCATTAGTATCTGTTATAACAAAAATCTTTTCTGTACTGGTATGGTTATTTTTCTCCTTCAATGTTTCCAGCCACAACAAAGAAAAATGTACAGTAACCTACTAATAATTATGCATTTTCCTTTTCGTTGTTTTTGTTTATTTTCCTAGTGTATGACTACTGTGTATGTCTACCCCTTATTATTCCCGTTTTCCAACGGGGTCGGGGATGAGATGCGATGGAAGTCTTTGTGGCGATGGTTTTTACGGCCGGATGCCCTTCCTGACGCCAACCTCATGAGAGGAGTTAATGAGAGATGAAGTGAATGAAGGTGAATGAAACTGGACAAGGATGTGGAAGGAAGCGGCCGTGGCCTGTCAGAAGGTACCGTCCCAGCATTTGCCTGGTGTTGAAAATGGGGAAACCACGGAAAACCATTTCAAGGACGGCCGACGGTGGGCCTCGAACCCACGCGTCTACCGAGTCGGCAGAGAGCTGCGCGTTAGCCAGCGTAGCCACTACTGTCGGTGTACTGTAGACTACTAGAATTACATAATACCACCTCGTTGTGTAGTGGTGACGCTCTTGGCTGTCGCCAAGGAGGCCCAGGTTTGGTTCCCGGCTCTGCCAAAAAAATGTAATTCTGGTCTGATGGCTGGACTGGAGTACACAGCCTCGGACGTTTGATGAGATTCCCATAATCTTATCGATAAAATACGGAGAAACATTGTGTAAACACAATCGGCGCCAATCTTGGCTGTTTGATGAGATTCCCGTTATCCTCGCGGTCGGGCATCGTTAAATATTGCGATGTCACGCATTCGGTGCTGCTTGCGGTCAGTTTGGCGAGAATTCCGTTGTCCCCGTCGAACACGGAGAAATATCGCCATGTTAAGCAATCTACATCAATACTGGCCGTTTGACGAGATTCATGTTGTTTTTGCGGTCGGGCACGGAGAAATGTCGGGATGTACGCAATTGACGCTACACCCGGTCATTGAACGAGAATCCCGCTATCGTAGCAGAGTGGTGGTTGCAAGTTGGAGATTGGGCAAGTTCAAACTTAGGCACCGCTCGCGAGTGGGTTGACGTGATTCACGCTGTCCCTATGTTGTATTCGCGAGTTTGCAGTGGATCACGAGAAGAATAAATATTGTGTACCGTACTTTGAGAAGACATGTGACAACATATAACACTACAACAGCAAGGAAAGCATACGGTAGTGGAATATAGCAAAGACTAATCTATGCTAACGGAAGACCATAGTAACGTAGTGTTTGTATGATAATTTGCATGCTTATTCTACACTATTATTCTTATCATAATACTAACTCGCTATATGACCACCTGGCTGAAATAACAGGGTACCGAGGGATACGGGAATTGCGGGAAAGGTACGGAAATTTTAGTGACCCGGGAAATATACAGGAGTTTCGCATTTGATCCGGGAAATTTTGATAAGTCTCATAATGCCCGACTAAATATTGCGATATGACATACCCAAATTACAACCACTGTCAGTTTCAACAGCAGTGGCACTATTAAAGATCAAAGTCATGCCGATGTCCACCTATGGAATACAACTAATCTTGAACTAGCCTACCTCAGTAAAACAGCCATTTCTCTCAACTCTCCTGAGGTAAACGGTAATTTATTTGTGTTTGAAGCTTATCCCATCTGCGAGCGAGTTCAACTTCCTCGCGCACTCTCATTGCTCACTCTACGGACTTAGCCTAAATCTCGCCATCACCCCTGCGGAAGTACCTTCTAACATGCAGTTACACTTACTCTAGAAAAACTTGATTCGCGCTTTAAGATTTATATTTCAGCCATTCGGTTTGCGAACTCTAGTCTTAGAGATTTTAAATCTACGGGAATTTGGTCGATTTTCGTTCGGGAAATGCGGGAATTTTAAAACTCGACACTAAGATTAGGGTGTTGAGCGATACGGGGTATGCGGGAAATGTTCGGGAATGTTAGTGACCCTGGAAAAATGCGGGAAGTATACGGGAGTTTCGCATTTGATCCTGGAAATCTTGAAAAGTCTCATAATGCACGGCTTCTTAGCCTCCGAACACTCGGTAGAGTCCTGCCGCTCGGCCTACTATTTCGCGAGCAGACCGCGCCGCCACCCGCATTTTATGGCACCGCCACTTTCAGCGCTAAGCGGGGTGAGAGCCCAGCCAACGTCATGACGCGACAGCGTCGTCGCGTTAAATGCGACTGCTTTGCCTGGCCGACCGCCGGCCATACCCCCTCCGCGCGCCTCGCTCGTAGCTAGACGTTGACGGACAGGACTCACCCTGCTTTGTTATTCGCAGAGGAGGCCTGTTGTTTTTCAGCAGAGCTGATATTTTTATGCCAATGGGTACGTTTGCCAATCTTAAACTCAATGTGATGGGGAAGGATATTCAGCAGAAGTAGGAACCATTTTTCTACTTCGCCTTTCGCCTACGTACTGTCTGTTTAAAACGAGATTTCTGCTGTTCCTACGGCTTCGAGGTCGATGCTGGGTACTGGGGAACAATTCGGGAAGGTACTGTATTGCGATGTTAACAATTAACACTGCTCTCGGCCGTTTGAGAAGTTTCACTTCATCCTCGCGGTTGAATATCGATACATATTGCGTGAGTTACGTAATCGGCGACGTTCGTGCTCCGTTCGACGAGATTCCCGTTCTCTCGGTCAGACACGGAGAAATATTGCGATGTTACGCATCGGCGCCGCTCGCGGTCCACTTGACAAGACTCCCGTTCTTATCGCGGTCGAGCACGGATACATATCATGATGTTACGCAATCGATGCCGCTCTCTGCCATTTGACGAGATTCCCTTAGTACTCGCGGTCTCCTCAAGACTAAAATATTGCGATGTTACGTAATCCACACCTCTCGCCGTCCGTTTGACGAGATCTCGGTTCTCGCGGACAGACATGTTTTGTGAAACGCTTAGCGGTTGTTTGATATGTGACTCCTCGATACTTGAAATCTGGAGTGATCTTTAGCCGCTGTTCTTGTATGTAGATTTTTGCTGTTGCAGCAACTTTTCCCCATTCCGGAATACCATCATTTCTGTTTTGGAACATTTATTTCAAACTCATGCATGTAGCACTATTCTTCTACATCACGTATTGTTTTTTGTAATATTTTCACGTCTTTTGATGCTATTACTATGGCATTGGCATAGGCGCAAGAAATTATGCCTTCTCTTTGGATTATTGTTAATACTTCTTCCGCAGCAAGAATGAAAAGCAAAGGGCTTAGCGGGTCGCCCTGTAGAACTCCGTTTGTTTGAAGTAGGCCTATTGGCTCTGATATTGAGAGACTGTCTGAGACTCGAATTGTATTCTATTGCAGTATTGATCCTATGATTTGTGTCTATATGCGATTTTCGTTTAAGACTTCTTTCAATTTCTTCATCGTTAAGCTTCTATTTATGAGGTCAAATGCTTTGGTAAAGTCAATATATACAGTAGGCAGTTGTTCTTTCCCTTCAACAGCTTCCCAAGCATTTTGTAATAGGAATTCAATAGCAGCCAAAGTCGATTTTCCCTTCCTGAATCCTTGTTGAGTTTCCGGAAGATGGTCTTCTACGGTCTCCTGAATTCTTTCTGTTATTGCTCTCGTGGATACTTTCCAAAGCAATACGTCTGTATTTATTTGGATCACTGGGGTCTCCTTTGCCCTTATATAATACCTTTATGATGGACTGTCTTCACTGCGCAGGTATGGAGGCCATATCAATGCATTTATTGCGTAGCTTCGTCCACACTGGTAAAAGTATGTGATCAGTGTCTTTTATATACTCAGTATATAATCTATCAGGTCCTGTAGCTTTTTTAATTTTTTTGTGTTGTTTATGACATTGTAAATTTCGGTTGTGGTTAGTGGTGTCCACTTCGCCTGGGTTTGTTGGGCCGGTTGCTGAGTGTTTTCTGGTATGTCCCTCTGATGTCTTTTTGTTTTTTGTTCAGTATGCTGTCAAAATGTGTCTCCCACTCTCATATTAATATAATGTGTTTTTGTTTGTTTCTTGTTCCGTAGTACAATATAGGGTTCTCTTGTAGCTTTGTCCACCAGTCTCTTTGCTTCTCTTTCCCAGAATGCTTTCATCTTTTCCTTTAACGTTTTCTTGAAATTTCTCCACATTTCAGAATATCTTCGCAGGATTATCGGATTAGCAGGGCTCTGTCTCAAGTGATGTAGAGTTTCTAGTACTTCCCTTCGTAAGATGTAGCACTCCCTGTCAAACCATTGTTTTTCTATCCCTTTATACCTAGGGGTTGTGGCTTGTCGGAGAAGGTCCTCCAAGTTTTGCATTACTTCCGTTAGTCTGGACTCTATTATTATCTCTTCAATATTTTCTATCTCAGCTGATTTGTCTTCTACCTTCCCAATGCCTATTTTTCTTGATAAAGAAACGAAAACGTCTGACGAGTGATCCCCACTGGCCAGAACTCAGCGTCAGTTACCCTTTGAAGACGGTCAAAAGGAATTCCTAGTTTGAAAGATTTTGTACTTCCATTTGTTGTCACCTCTTCGCATATCACATTCTCCTTGATACCCCTCTTAGCAAGGACATTTTAATAGGTTCCGGAGTGGTCGTAGGTTTGACTTGACCCACAAAGAGCCATGCCTTCTTATCTGCTGCTTGCAAGTCTTGGTCTCCCGATTCAGTACCTGTTATGAATGGCTGCTGTCTTAAAACTCCCCTTAATATATTTTCTGGCTGTAATATCCCTGGGACGGAAGGTGCAGAAATAACGGACCTTACTGTAAGAGATGAGATGATACCGTCAACTAGCGATGCGACACAGTCCCATGAAGAAAAAGATGTAGAAGCACTCAGTGGACAATAGTAAACCGTAGAAGGGAACGTCCATTAAGGCTAGTTTTAGTTTTCCTCATCATTGAAATGGTTAAGCTAGAATTCAGCATCTGTTCACAAGTTCTTCCTTTATCATGCTTTTTATATTGGTTGAGAATGATAGCATCATCGAGTGAAGCTGCTGCGAGATTTTATTGATGATCCTTTCCTCTATTGCAATACCAGTGACGGAAGCTTCGTTGTTGGAATTCATCAATCCTCCATCAGATTGCTGATTGCCCGTTATGCTATTGCTTTGTTGATGTCCAATTACCTGACCACTCGGTGTCGTTAGTTGTAGGCTTCCGCTTCTATTTACTACCATCGGATCAACACCAGACAGCACCACATGTCTCACCGAGCTGCTGTCTATTCCTTGTATGTCTTCCATGTTCAAAGCTTCTATGTGATCTTTGATAACCTGTCTTTCAGACTTGTCCTTTTCATATTATCATGAGCCACATTTGAATTCCGTGCTAAGATATAATTCCTGAAAACACTTACTGCATCTTTCGCTTCTTTTTTCATATATCCTCCGGCTTCCGCAATGTCTTCAAGCTTTTTAAGAGCACATTCAATGTGTGTTTCTAACTTATCGGCCATCTTGTGATGAAATTTATTTAGTGTATTAATTAATTAATTAAATACCGTAATTAATTTTATTTAATTATTTATTTTATGTTTTACTTATTTAATTAATTTTTTAATTGATGTGCTTATTTCATTTATAGTCCGCCATCAGAATTAACACCGGTTATCAGACAGATAATGAGAGTCACATTTAAACACTTTGCAGACAAGCTGAAAATAATGAGAAACAAACACAAGCTAAAGGGGCAAGACCTCTATGTTGACGACGACCTCACCAAGAACGAAAGAGCAGTACAAGCGAAATTAAGACAGCCAGGGAGGAGAGGAGCAAAGGTAACAGTGAGGTGAAAGTGGGCTACCAGAAGATCCTACTAAACGGTCAATGGATTAATTGGGAGGATCTAAAAAACGGGGAGCTGACCGCCGCACTGTGATCAAGCAACCGGCGGTAACAAAGAAAGAACTAATACTTGCCACACTCAACGTAAGGTCTCTGAGAACTGAAGACAAGGAACTTGAACTGGAAAATGCTCTCTTAAACATAAAGTACGACATACTAGGACTTAGTGAAGTAAGACAACTCGGCGAAGGAATCCGAGAAAAACCAAATGGAGACATCTTCAGCTACATCGGTGAAACCAAAGGGCAAAAAGGAGTGGGCTTCATGATCAAGAAGCACCTAAAAAACAACATTCGGGAAATTCGAGGAATCTCAGAGAGAATTGCGCTACTGTCCTTAGATCTAGAAGGGAATACCATCGTAATTATACAAATCTATGCCCCCACAGAGAACAGCACAGAGAAGGAAATTGAAAAGTTTTACGAGCAACTAGAAGACACACTGGACAACTTCAAAACACAAAGAACGTTTGTAATGGGGGACCTTAACAGTAAAGTGGGAATCAAGGAACATACAGATGAAGCACCTATGGGACCATTCGGATACGGAATTAGAAATGGGAGAGGAGACAGATTGATCCAGTTTGCTCAAGGACACAACATGAAAATTGTGAACACCTTCTTCAAGAAAATGCCAGAGAGTAGATGGACATGGAGAGGCCCGAACGGCAGGACAAAAAACGAAATTGACTTTATACTTACCGACAACTTAAAGGAAGTAAAGGATATTCAAGTGATCAACGGGCTAAAATTCGACACCGACCATAGAATGGTGCGCTTAAAGCTAACAATAAAGAAGAATAGACGGCCATACTTCAAGACCAGGATAACTAGCCCTGGACAGATCAACCAGACCGAATACGCCCAAGAAATCCAGCAAAATCTAAATCACCTGAAACAACAAAACCACCTAAGCACACAGCACCTCTACACAGAACTCATAAAATGTATAACATCTGCATGTAACAACGCAGCAATACCAAGAAGTAAGAAGGGACGGCGCGATAAGCTAAAAGACAGTACCAAACGCCTAATCGAGGTAAGGGAAATATTGAAAGCACAAGCTGTAGATAACAACCAGAAAAAGTTAGAGTACCGGCAGCTTAATAAGCGCACAAAAAGGGAAATTAGAAAGGACATTAGAGACCACAACACAGAAATCAGAAAGTACGCAGAAGAATCAAAATCAATCAGAAAGATGAGAAAAGAACTAGCACCAGACAAACAATGGATGCTTGGAGTGAAGGACAAAAGAGGTAAAAGACAAGCAACAAGGGAGGAAATAACGAAACAGGCCACAGACTTCTACAGAGAGCTGTACTCCAGTACACACCAGAGAAGAGACTCAGACCAAAGTGATAAGGGGCTGGAGGCACTACACGACGAAGAAATTCCTCCCATCATGACCAGTGAAGTCAGAGCAGCAATAAAGGAGGCGAAAAATGAGAAATGCCCCGGAGAGGATGCCATCTACAACGAATATCTGAAAATGGGTGGTGAGGATCTCATAGAAGTGATAACAAGGCTATTCAACATGATACTTGAAACAGAAGAAATTCCAACAGAATGGAAACAGAGCGTTATTGTTCTGCTTCACAAGAAAGGCGCTAAAGATGACATTAATAACTACAGACCAATCAGTTTAATGGCCAGTCTCTACAAACTTTTCACGAAAATCATGACTAGAAGGATGTCTAAACTACTAGATGAAAACCAAGCAGTGGAACAAGCCGGTTTCAGGACAGGCTTTAGCACAATTGACCACCTGCAAGCAATGAACCAGCTCTTGGAAAAAACGCAGGAATTTAATCTCGAACTATACATTGCATTCGTAGACTATAACAAAGCCTTCGATTCTGTGGAACATAGTTGTGTGCTAGAGGCATTGAGAAGCCAAGGCATACAAAAGAGATATGTCAGACTACTCGAAAAGCTCTACGAAGGCTGCCAAGCGTGGGTAAGAACGGAGAGGGAGGGTGCGAACATCAACTTAGAGAGAGGCGTGAAACAAGGCGACCCCCTCTCACCAAAGTTGTTCACATGCCTACTGGAGAACCAATTTAGGAAGTTGGAATGGGACAACAAATACGGCATCGAAATAAACGGGGAAAGGCTGACACACTTACGGTTCGCAGACGATATTGCACTGCTAGCAAAATCGGCAACAGACTTGGAACAAATGCTAGCGGACCTGGACACTGTCAGTAAAGAAGTAGGTCTATCTATGAACCCCCTAAAAACAAAACTGATGACCAACTCACCGGAAGTACAAATCCTCATCAATGGCAAACCACTAGCGTACACACAGGAATACGTCTACCTTGGACAAAACCTGTCATTTGATTGCTCCCAGGAGAAGGAAATCAAGAGACGAGTTGGACAAGCATGGAAGAAGTTCTGGTCCTTAAAATTTATATTGATGGACAAATCCCAGAAAATAAGTCTAAAGTCAGAAGTGCTAGAAAAGTGTGTAATGCCGGTACTGCTATACGGCTGTCAAACCTGGGCGTTAACAGAGAAGCAAAGGCAAACAATCCGGGTATATCAACGCAAAATGGAACGGAAGATCCTTCAAGTTTCCTTGAGGGACAGATTACGAAACGAGGAGATAAGAAGAAGAACTGCCATGAAAGATGCCGTGACAACAGCTGACAGGCTAAAATGGAAGTGGGGAGGCCACGTGGCCAGAATGAAAGACGATCGATGGACGCACAAACTAACGGTATGGGACCCCAGGACAGGAAGAATGAACGTGGGATGACTCAATCGTAAGGAAGACAGGCAAACAAATAGCTTGTAGTTTAACGTGACCGTTAATCTTGAGATCATGAGCCACGGGACCTCCTTTTTACGTGGAATCCGAACCACAGGACATGGCATTTCACTTCGAAAATCTCACATGCATTGACCGGGAATCGAACCCAGACCGCCTTGGTGAGAGGCATACAGCTAGACCGCTGAGCCACCACGCCCTAGACAGGCAAACACTGGACGAGGATAGCACGGGAGAGACAAGAATGGAGACGTATGGAACTATAAGAAGGGAAGAGAAGGAGAGCTTCAACAATGAAAGATCCTGGTAGACAACATACCTCTGACATGAAAGATACACTTCTGCAACCTGTAACAAGCCAAACAACGCACGTAAAGCGAAGTGAAATGTAGTGTTTGTGAAGTGAACTACAGTGAAGTGTAGCAAGTGGAGTAAAAACTTGTACACAACTCCTTAGGACTTGCTCGCCTAACGAGTTTAAACCAAACAGAGCACGTCCCTGTTCGCAGGAGGCCTTTGCCCTTATGGGATTATCTAGGCTATATTTATTTATTTATTTATTTATTTATCAGACAGATTCTACACACACCCAAAGTACACGGGGCTACATGACCACGTTGTCGTAGCCCCTAAACTGAAGAACCAACCAACCATTTATAGTCCAGTGCAATTAGACAAAATCGACCTCTTACTGGGACAAAATTAATAATGAGCTGAAAATTGGTGGAAACGTTAAGAACAATGTCCTAGACGAAATCCCAAAAGTTCCAAAAAAAATCCGAGCTGGGGAAAAGCCGCCATCTTGGATGTTTCGGTTCTTGGCCATATCTTTCGAACTTGTGGTCCTAGCGAGGTCAGACTGGTGTCAAATTGACCAGATTTTACCGTCGAAGTCCCGGAAACAATAATAAGATATGCTAGACGCATTCTTACAGCTTTTTTTAAAATTTATTTTAGTACTTTTAATAATATAAATACCGGTAGTGTGTTTAAAGTTCGATTTTGACCTGTTTTTACTCACTAACTTAGTAAAGTTACGTGAATTGGTGGAATAAGAGTTATTCTAAAGTTAAAATGAATATTCAAACTATACATGTTATTTATACCACGAACCATCCCTTACTTTAAGAAAAAAATCAGCCGGATGTCGCATCTGAATTTGAATTTCCCGCGACACGTAAGTGCTGCCCGCCAAAGCACTCGGTCTGCGTTTAGAATATGTATTCATGCGCCGGTTTTCAAAACAATAACTATGTATCTTACGTTTTGTCAGTTTTCGCTACAATGTTTGGTTACGCTAAGAATGGAGGAAAAAATACACACCAAGATTAATTGTCTGGATAAAAAGCAATGCAAAAACTATACCACTCAGAAGTTGAGCATAGACAAAGAATAACGTGACTGTGGATTGCATTAAACGGAAATGAATGTTGGGTTGCAACGTTTTATAATTCAAAACTAATAGTAACACAACATTTCAAGTCTTGTTTTTGTTTGTATTTGTGGTTTTAGTGTTAAAGTGAAATAAATTGCTTATATTGGCAACTCAAACTAACACTTGGGGCGCTGCGGTCGGTCTGGATAAGTAGGGTTTAAAATACTCAATAACACGCGTTTGATATGGAACACTTTTTATTTTTCGGTTATAATCAGTAAATGTGGTCTCTAAAGTAATGACAGTGTTATTTTTAATTGTATATATGTATAACTGTGCAATACACGTGATCTAATTTGTGTGTTCCACTGGACTTTTTAGTGTCATTTGCAGATTATCAAGCATCAGTTTTTATGGTTGATGTAGATCAGCTGATTCAAATTTACACAGGGCTACACTTCGGACATTATTTCGGTACTATTATGCGCAATATAATGTAAATGTCGATCCTGAGTCAACGCCGAGGACATTCAAATAGTGAAATACGGTACATAAACAAATAAATAACACACCGAAGCTGTGCTACTTTTATCATTCCGAGACTAGCATCCACGCAAACCAGACGCCACTGTTCCAAGCTCCGACTTATATCGTGAATTGATGTCAAACTGATGATCCGCCAGCCTTTCCGCCAAGCCTACACCTCGTAATCGCTAAGTTCTTCGATATTCGAGCTATTCCACTACGAGTCATATAGGCCTAATTTGCCTCCCCGTTGGCACTGTAGAATGAGTGATTCCGCTACCATTCAAATATTCAACACCAAACCCACCTTTTAACCATCCAAATCAAGCAATTCCTGTCGCCCCACGAGTTTTAATACAAGTTAAACTCATCCCTTCTCCCTACCAAGCAGCCAATAATTAATTATTTAATTAATTATTCAAGTAACTTCAATCTTACCAGCGCGCCCATCGTAACAACTGTTTTTAAACTGAATAACCTTCGCTGGCTTTACGTCGCAGGTCTTCTGTCTGTCTACCTCGACAAGTGTTAGATCCTTCCCGGGGTGGAAAGGTATTATTAGGTATCATCACATTTCGGATATTGCTATTTGCATCTTTTGGAAAGTGATGAAAACGTATATCCGCAGCCCTCTTATACATCGACTTACAGCCGTAAACTGAGCAATACACTTTGCTTTTACTCATTTTTCACTCTATCAACGAGTAAAACTTATTACTTATGTATAAAGACACGAACAATTTACCACGATCTTTTTACCAATACAAGAAACCATATACAAACAGTCACCACGTGACAAATGTACCCTACTTGGTAAGTTTCTCATTTTTACCGCTAGATGTCATATCAGATAGCTGGAGTTGCCAATACCACGGTGCGAAAGGAGGTTGGTACCGCTGGTCTCGGTATAAGTTTATGAGAAGGCGGCGGGCATTGTTGTCGTGTTCTGTACTGCGAGTTTGAATGCGGGTGTGTTGTTTGTCCGTTCGTGGCGTTGAAACCGAAAATAGGACTTGTTTTATGAATGTTGTGTGTGTTGTAAATGATAATTTGAGTGGTTGGTCTGTATGATAATCCGTTACTTGGTTGAAGGCAAAAACACGGATTGGGAAAGTGTTGGAAGTTTTATGGAAAAACCAGCCGCGGCTCGTGGTGTTGGAGGTGGGGAAGGCTCAGCACGTAGTGGCAAAATGCTGGTATAACGCATTATACGACACCCACATACTCGACTGCAGGATTTTTAATTTCACGGTGAAAGGTGGGGGAGCTCAGAACAGACTTACAGATTGGCACCATTATGTTATTTTATAAAGCATTTTTTCCCTAATTAAAATGAATGTACTTACCTAGTTTCAACATTCAGGAAGAGGCAATGCATTCCGTTTCTAATTTAACCTACTCCCCATTCTAATTAGTCCCGATCAGAGGAGTCTGTTTCACGGTTGTACACTACCAAACAATCGCAATTTTCTTAGAAAACATTGTGCTTACCAGCTAGAACTGTAAGGGAATTGATCTGTAACATAGTCCGAAAGTGAACCCGATGTTGAGGGATAATTGGAAACAAATAAATAAACACAATTGTAGATATTAAGAGCAGTGAAGCTACTTGCTATCACTTATAAACACATGACCTTTAATTCATAGGTTTGTAAGTGAAGCCTGCCCTCCTCTCCTTTAGAGCTGCAAAGTGGTCAATGACAAGCTCATTGAAGTTCGGGGACTCCAACAATTCCTTTTCTGTGGAACACATTGCAAGTGCACAGTCGGCCTATCTTCATTGTGTTTCGTAAAAATGTTTTCACTCGTTTTAGGGTATAGAAACACCGCTCTGCCTCTCCTGTGACCCTTTACAATCAGCCTAGTTTCGTGGTCGAGATTTTTGCCCGATACGCTACTAACTGAATTCATTGTCTTGTAGACATACACTTACCACTACTGTAGCTGGGGTTGCCAGACGTTCCGTTTTACCCGGAACAATTCCGTTGTTTCTTGTTTTGTTCCGCGTTCTGTTTTATAATCGTTAACGGAACGCCAAATATTCCATTTTTTGGTTCATTTGATAGTATATTCAATTTTGCACCAATTTTCAAATGTCCCGCTTCAGAATTGATTGTAATATCTAGCTTGTTTTCTGGTGATACAGGTGCAAGTTTGAAAGAGAAAATGACTTCTATGTCTGTGTTAGATAGATGGATACATGTTATAGATATATTAGGGGCAATTACATTAAGGAGTATCGTAGTCCTTGTGAAGTTAATACTCAGCATTTCCCCCTCCAATGCATTTACGGAGAGAGTTTTTTCTGTCATGAATATCAATTGGAGAGATTATACAAACAAACTCCATTGTTCACATATTACAATTATGACGAAAATTGTAGTGAATTTTATCAGAAGGTACTTACAAATAAAAGATGTTTGCAAAGGTTTGTTCAAATGAAAAGCATTTGTAAGTTGCTGGTGCCATAGGCCTATATGATATGTGTATTTGATTATGCAATGCTTATTTAATACATGAAAATCCTCAGCCTGCTTCCAGTCTCCGACCGGGTCAGGAATGGAATGAATGAAGCCCCCCCCATCGGTAGGATATAGACTGTGCCGGCTGCCGAGGCCTGACGCACTCCTCGGGGCAATGATGAAATGAATGACAGATGAAATGAAATGATAGTGGAGAGTGTTGCTGGAATGAAATTTTGACAGGGAAACCGGAGTATCCGGAGAAAAACCTGTCTGCCTCCGTTTTGTCCAGCACAGATCTCACATGGAGTGACCGGGATTTGAACCACGGACCCAGCGGTGAGAGGCCGGCGTGCTGCCGCCTAGGCCACGGAGGCTTGCTTTATGTGTATTATTTATTACAACGTTTGACGACCTTGATTAAAAAAATGCAATGGCAACCCTAACTGTAGTCCATAACACGCAAATTAAGACTTGCCACTGACAAACAACATAATTAATGAACTAATTAAGTGACACCAACGATTTTAACGCGCGAACACTTGTTTACGAATACGCAGCATGGGCGGTGGCATATTTTAAACAGAATACTTCCCTTAAGTCTCGGTAGATGGCTCTGCTACCCCTTGCCACCTCATGGTGCTATCTGGCGGAAATATTTTAGTTATTATACTTTAAGGGATACCATTTGAGTTCTCAATAATGATTATCACTTATTAGTCATATCTAACTGTTTCTGGTAACTTGTCATTATTAATCGTTCGTAGAGTGAAAGAGGGAAAGTATAAACTTTCATGAGAGTGGTTTCAGTCTCCTTGAACAACTTTGAATGCATTCCACAGAATAAGAATATCTTGTCGTCGTTGGCAAGCCTGGCTTAGGCTGTAGTCGCCTGAGCCTTCAGCGATACAATTGAAACGAATGGAGCTTTCATAACCACGCCTCCCGTCCCTGTTACATAGGAAGGAATAGGACATCGAAGGCGCAGCCTAACGGTGCTACTATCCATCTGAAAAACATTCTTTATCAATAGTTCCAAATATATTGACTCGTGACTGAATGAATTGAGTGAAATTTATAAATGTTTCCAATCATTATAAATTCCTCAATTAAATACGGTATGTATATTTATAGAATCTTTCAGGAGAGGCTCCGCCTAAGAGCCTTTAATGACCAGCCGCGCCTGGGAAAAACTATGAAAGCAGAGGTGTGTTGTGTGTGTTGAGTGTGGTGTTCGCATGGATTTTTTACTTTACCTATCCTATTCCTGTGGGTGTTGTTGTTCAATTATTGCAAGTTAATGGTTGAAGTGGCGGTTATTTCTTCGTAATGGACAGTGTATGTATTTTGTGTCGAGGGGAAAACGGTGGTGAGCAGGTTAGGGTACAAAGAGGGATTGACACCATTCGTCGGTATAGTGAAGCTCGCAATGACGGCATTGCCGCTCTAGTCGGCGACTCGAACAGTGTTACAGTGCACGTCAACTGTAGGAAAGAATATTCTCGCCGTACTCCTACGCTGTCGAATGATACGCAAGAGGAACCAGTTGAAAGAAAGGCTCGTTCTTCGTTTGACGGTTTTGATTTCAAACGCCAGTGCATGTTTTGCGAACGCGAGATCAGCTGTGATGACAATAATAAACACCCAGATCAACAAGAACCTTACAGCTTAGTTACGATGGTCCACGTTATAAATACTGTGCGCTCTATGGCTTCTGGACGCTCTGACGCTTGGGCAGAAAACGTATTGTTGAGATTTAACACGGAGGTCGACCTAGTGGCAGCGGAAGCTCGTTATCATCGTAAGTGCTACGCTTATTTTGACCGCATAGGTCACTTATCGCAAACATTTGGACTTACCTGCGGAAATGCCGGCCGCACCGAGGATCCCAGCAAGCTTAGAGCTTTCGAGAAACTGTGTGAGTACCGGTATATAGAGAGTAACGACGAGTGTCAATACACCTTTGCCGAGTTGATCGAATTTATGAAGACTTCGTCCCGAGAATAAATGCTCTATAGCGAGAAAAATCTGAAAACGAAACTGCAATATCATTACGGAGACCAAATTGTCATAGCGGAACAAGTTGGAAAGTCTAACGTTCTTTGTTTCTAGGAACAGCAAACAAGATTTTGACGGCTAATTGGTAGTCTACAGTTCCAGAAAGTGCAATCCCGAGGAGGAAAGGACGAGAATCGTCGAGACTGCAGCCAACATCATTCGACAGGACATTCGATCCCGTGTTTACGACTGTTCTGTGTATCATCCTTCTGAAGATATTGCTTCTGTACGAGAAGACTTGGTACCCGAGACTTTACAAACAATGATACGGACTATTGTAAACACCAGAAAACCATTCGATGACGACACAATTACGAAAAGAAAGGCAATCAACATCGCTCATGCAATTATTGCAATCGCCCGACCAAGATCGTTCGTCTCGCCATTGCAGCTTGGTCTCGGAGTCCATCTTCACAGGAGGTTTGGCTCGAAACTTCTTCTTGACGTATTATCGGGATGTGGAGTGTGTGCTACGTACAAAGAAACTATCAACTTCGAGAATTCGCTGGCTAAAAATGCACCTCCGGTCGTAGACGACGACGCTTATGTGCAGTTCGTTTTCGACAATTTAAAATCCCTCAGTATGCCTTCCTTTGGAGGGGAAGAAAAGCCGGTGGTCCCATGTCATAGATTTATGGCATGAAAAAGAACCTTCCACTAACCACACTTGTGTGAAGCCAACATTTGTAGGTTAGGTTTGATTAATGCTCTTATGTTCCAACGTTCGTGACCAGGTGCTGGTTGAAATGGCATCTATTGATATCCCGCCAGGAGATGGAAGTTCAACACGCTGTGACGGGGTGCGGGGTGTCTTGCACTACGCATGCGTGGCCTGCCTATTCCAAACCTAATAATATCGGCTTCCCGCATGCCAGTGGTTGTCATTGCAGCAGACGACACGTAGCCAGTGAAAGAAGGAATGTGCTGAGTGAGTAAAGCAAGTAGTAATCAACTTAATGTTTTTGGAATGCGTGATACGCAGTGAGTGGGAAGAACTCGGAAGTTCAAACCCAACTGCTATCTCCTGGCGGGATGTCAATAGTACAAGCGAAGTTCACAGCTAGGTGTCGTGGATGGTAGCATTTGGTAGCGAAAGTAGGAACTACTTGAAATTATCGTCTGCAGTCCATAGTTGAATTAAAAACAGATAACACTCACTAATTGAGTCATCACAATTAACACTGGTTATCAGACTGATTCTACACACACCCAAAGTACACGGGGCTACATGACTGCGTTGTCGCAGCCCCTAAACTGAGGAACCATAGTTTGATTCGTTCTAGGCCTTAGAGCTAGAAATCGAGTTAAGATCTCCAGTGAAAGAGGCACATGTGCTCACCACTATAGCACGTAATGTTTAGCTGGTAACATTAGACAACCGAAAATGATTGAATTTCTGTTAGCCAAGCATTTCTGTCATTTACCTACTGTGTGAGCTCTGCCAGCAAGACAGTTTAGTTTAGAACAAGTGTGTGTGAGTGTGTGTATAGATTATTAGCCTCAGGTATTTAAAGCTTGTTGTGTGTAGCGACCATCTTGTCCCAGTAACCACTGAGCAAGTTTTAACAGTCAACCCATAAAAACTGCATAGGATAGTTGTGTGTGGTTCATGTACTTGTGTGTGTGCATTAGCATCATGCACTAGCTTTACCTTACCCTCTATAGGTAGAGCGTTATCCCTTTCCTTTCTGACATTACCAATGACCACATTCACCCACAAGTTTTACACTTAAACCATTGGCTTGTTTTTGATTAAGTTGGGTTCGGTTTGGTTGGGTTTGATTCAGCTTGGTTCAGTTTAGTTCAATGTAGTCACCATTTTGGATTTTAGCTATCCTCTTTAACCAATCAATTAAATATTGTCTACTCTTATTTCTTGAATCGATAAATCAGATGTTGTATACACCATTTGTCATTTATTATCCCATACCTACAACCTATACTCTCTCTGTACTGCAGTTTGATCTGAAAACAAGTTCCAATGGTGAAAGATTTGTCAGTCACCATAGATGTAGCCTACAATAATTCTTTCACTACCTAGCTATGTTTCATCACTCACTGTAAACATTTCACATGCCCATATCCGATTATAAGTTTATAAAATGTCAAGTCGATGACCTTGATGTATTGGGTATTTTTGGGTAAATTCATTAGCCATGGGAAAGGGTTGACCATTCTAAGTCCTATGACACCTCACATGTTGATATCCGATTATTAGTTTATAAAATCTCAGGTCAATGACCTTGCTGTTTTGAATTTTTGAGGTAAATTCATTGGTCATGGGAAAGGGTTAACCTTTCGTAGTCCTATGACACCTCACTTGACCCTCTCTACTGATAAGTTTATGAAATCTTAGGTCAATGACCTTGCTGTTTTGGGTATTTTGGGTAAATTCGTTGGTCATGGAAAAGGGTTGGCCATCCTGAGTCTTGTGACACCTCACTTGTCCCTCTCTGATTATTAGTTGATAAAATCTTAGGTTAATGACCTTGCTGTTTTTTGGGGGGTAAATTCATTGGTCATGGAGAGGGGTTGGCCATTTTAAGTCCTATGACACCTCACTTGATCCTCTGTGATTATTAGTTAGCGAGATATTAACGAAAGTGCAGTTAGGCCCTTTTGACAAAAAATGAATAATACATTCAAAAACAGGGTGTCACCCCAAGTCCAACGACCCCTCATACAAGTCCCTAGCTTTCTTAG
This sequence comes from Meconema thalassinum, assembly GCA_946902985.2. Classification (NCBI taxonomy): domain Eukaryota; kingdom Metazoa; phylum Arthropoda; class Insecta; order Orthoptera; family Tettigoniidae; genus Meconema; species Meconema thalassinum. The sequence continues at coordinate 89,541,078 of OX336401.1, forward strand.
TTCATAAGATATTAAAAAGCCGATGACCTATTAGTTTTTGGATCTTTGGTTAATTTGTAAAAAAAACGTATCTATAAATCATTATTCAAAAAGCCCGCCCTCTTACAAAAACCCCAATTGCGCATTCGTAAAACAAAAAACAAAAGTGATAAATCATAGCGGCATTCAATTGTATGCATGCACTTTATGTGGAACGAGTTTAATTTCATATTGGCATACAAACTCCCACATGTTGCACATGGAAAGCGACTTTTACCTAAAAATTATTATTTCACCCCCTAGTAGGGGTAGATTTTATTTTTGAGTGGAAATAAGTTATCCATAGGAAAGGGGTTGTCTGCCGGAGTCATTTGACTACTTGTACATGTCTCTAGCCTTATTCCCACCACTGTCAAAACAGGTTGTGACTTGTTAGCTCTTATCGTGCACAAGTGTACACTTGTGTGTTAGGTCATATTACACATGAACTTGCATTTTCTCACGTATGGACCAAAACAGGATGTGACTTGTTTCACAAGGAGGACGGTAATAAGGTCATCTCACACGTGTTCACATGTATTTCGTCACTTTCCTTTCATATCGTTATCACATTATAGTAGTGGGGGTTGGTGAACAACGTCAGTTCAACACACACAAATGTAGTTAGGCCCTTTGATATAATTTAAATAAATTCATGAGCCAGTCCATAGGGACGAGGCCAAAGGGACCGGTCCAAAGGGATAAGGACTCGTCCACAAGGACTCGTCAACAATGACCAGTCCACAGGGACCCGTCAACAATGACTTGTCAACAATGACCTGTCAACAAGGACTCGTCCACAGGGAACCACTCCCCACCCTCTTCAAAAGCCATGAGTGGGCATGCGTAAAAAACAAAAACAAGCATGTTAATTCATAGTGGCTATCCACCGTACACACGCACTTTATGTAGAACAACGTTTCATTCCGTATTGGCATTCAAACTCTCACATGTTGCAATTGGAAAGAGAGATTCTCTAAAAAATTACAATTTCACCCCCTAGTAGGGGTAGGGTTTATTTTGGGGTGGAAATATGTTGTCCATTGGAAAGGAAGTGTCAGTCCGAGTTCAATGACACCTCATTCGTCAAAATCCGACCATGCGTTCGAGAGATATCGCACCGCCGCCATCTTGTGAGGAGGGTGAGGAGGAGGAGGCATCTGAACTGTTACAAATACACTACTAGCGCTCATTCTCTTCCAATAAAGTTACGAATTGTTGCAAAATGTCCCACTTTCAGCGGTTTATGTGTGGATCCAATTATTGATGGTCCAAGTTCTTGTGAGAAACGTCTCACAGATATCCGCGGAGATCTCTCAATGCGCTGCCGAACATTGCGAAGGAAAGTGTCAGTAATTAATTTAGGACTCCCACACAGTCTGTGTCACGATATCTGCGTACAAGATCATACAGAGAAGATTTACCTAGTTTGGGTTCATCAGGAAATTGTTGTCTCCATTTTTCCACACATCTCTCATTACCAGGGCCCGGATTTTGATGACCTAAAATGTTTAAAAAATGAACTATAAAATGACTGCAAATATCCCAAAACATTACCGGAAAACTTAAAAAAATGACATACAATTTGAATGAAACTGATATAATTTCATCACACTAAGCAAACAGACCACGCCATTGTATGTTGAAATGATTTTAATAGATACCTAAAATAATTTAATTATTATTTTACAAATACGAATTATTTGCACACAAATACTGGTTATTATTTTAGTCTAATGTGTCTCCTGGAATGTCGATATTCCAATAAATAAGGGTTGATCAAAGTAGTGAAGATTCTCATGTCTTCGTATTCATCCTCACTTTCAGTCCAGCGGCTTCGGTAGCGTAGTTGGTAGCAAGCTGAGCTTCTATGCACAAGATCGCGGGTTCAAACCCGGCCGAAGTCGTCGGATTTTTTAAGAGCGTTAAAAATCCCTCAGTATACCTTCCTTCAGAGGGGAAGATTTATGGCATGTTCAAGAACATTCCACTAATTACACCTGTGTGAAGCTAAATTAGGTTAAACATTTGACAAACGCTCTTAGGTTCCTACGCTCGTCGCCGGAAGCCGACTAAGGGGGCAACTTGTAACCAAGGTTTGCACTGATACTCGTTGACGGTGGCGTTTGGTGGCAAAAGTCGGAACTACTTGAAAACAAATTCAATGTCTGCAGTCCATACTTGAATTGAAAACAGAAACACTCACTAATACAATCATCACAATTAACACCGGTTATCAGACAGATTCTACACACACCCAAAGTACACGGGGCTACATGACCGCGTTGTCGCAGCCCATAAACTGAGGAACCAACCAACCATCACTTTCAGTTCCGTTAATATCTAGTACCATACGCAAAAAAAAAAAAAAAAAGCATAATAAGCCGTTAAAAATGTGAGAAAATGACTTAAAACGTATAAAATATTCTAAAAAATTCCATAAAATGACATAATAAAGACGCGAAAAGCGAGAAAATACCTAAAAATAAAATACTTAGCGAAATGACGAAAACATGACTTAATAAATATGAAATTCTGTTATGTGGGGGCCATGAACAGGATTTGTATGTAATTTAGCAATGTCTGTGGCGATCAATTTAAAAGATGACATGTCATCAGAATCCGGACCCTGCTCATACACCTTTGCACTCAAAATAAGCCTCCAATAAGGCGACCCTTTGTGCGCGCGTAAAATCATTGTTGCCCTCTTGTTCTGACTACAACTGATTCTACAATGTCTAATAACATCTCACAGCCAAGCTTGCCAACTTATTCTGTCAGATAGACGTGAGCTACGATTTTTCAAAGTTAGAGTCTGGTGACTTTACGAACATCCTGTAGTTTTAAAGAAAAACTAGCAACGAAAACTACAGCCTTCTACAGCGTGGCAAGTTCATCTGAAGCCCTAGAAAATATGCGAACTACTAGGGTTCCCCTTACCCCTCTAGTCACCATTAGGGAACGGATTTTATGAAAATGCATATGCGCATATGCAATAATACATTATGCAACGAGCCTAAAATGGCAATAATTAAGACACGAGTATGTTTATAAAACGAGCGAAGCAAGTTTTATAATTTCCATACGAGTGTCATTATTACCATTATAGGCGAGTTGCATACGACTGTTTATGTTCGACGATAATTAAAACTTTATTATATGTTCTAACATAAATATTCATAAATATCTGTCGATATTCTGTCGGTTAACTTTTTCTTCTTCTTCTTCTTGGGAATTGTGTGGGCTCAGCATTTGATCTGTACCCAATAACGGATCCCAATGCTTTGAAACATTATTTATCCTGAAGTAGCACCAACAGATAGCGCACAGGTACTATGCATGATCATTTTGTTGTTTTGGTCAAATAACAAAAAAGAAATAGGCAGTTACAAACGCTTTAAAATTAAAATTTATCGTATTATCAACTTGTTATTCTTCAAATTCTTCAAATAGAATGTCAACGGAAGGCAAATCAATTTAGTCCCAAATAGAACAGTAACGGTATCGGTGGAAAAGTTTCGCATAAGAAATCCATTTTACTGAACAGGGAGCTGGATTATAACTTCCGCGGAACTAATGTCATAAGCCTGCTTCCTCCATGACGTTATGGTGTGTTTATGTCAACAACTGCATTCACTAAAAATCTTAAGAATGTGTAGATATTGGAGTTGCGGATATTAAGGTACAGTGCTATTTCTTTTGCAATATTGCCCAGTTTGTTTATGCAGTGTAACTACAATGGTTGATCCAATATAGGCTACATTGTCAACTTTAAATCATGTAATTCATGTCCGACATGTTGGATTTTCAGTGCATGTCAGACGCTATTCTTACCTAATTGGTCAATGAATGAAAATATTGAGCTCTGATTGATTGAAAAAACGGTGTTATAATGAAAAGTAGTAGCCTACTTTAATGACCCCCATTATGATACAGTTTTCTGATATATAATATTTACATATCGACATCGTCGGACATAAATGCATATTTTGTGAGATTATTGGATTTATTTCATATTCTGAACATAACAGCATATTTTAGCATATATGCCTACATTTGACATTCTAAGTATAATTTAAAACATCTTGAACAAAATTGGTTTATCCTGCGTGTTGGACATCCCTTGTAAGAAACTTTCTGAGCAACAACGAGATAACAGTATTTTAAGCCTGGCTATTTCAAGAAGGGAATGTGGTGGGACATTCCTTTCACCATCCCGACAACCAGTAGCCCGGGGATAGTTTTGTGAGGAGTTTCTTTAGTTAAAGTGTTATTCTGCATATCCTTTGCTCAAAATGCCTAAAGAGAAGAGCAGCAGAAAGTATTTATGTTCGACCCTCACTATTATGTGTCAGAAAACTGTATCATAATGATGGTCATTATAATACTGATTTTCATTATGATACAAATTCTCCAGCCAATCAGAGCTCACTCATTGACCAATTAGGTAACGATACCTTCGCGCATGCGCTCAAAATACAACATGTCGGACATAAACACAACATCGAACTAGGCTATAATAAATTACCGACATGGAATACGCACCGTCCATATGTTCGCGTAAATAAACTCGCGAATATGAAACAAGAAATAGCACTGTACCTTAAAATCACCAACACTAATTTCTACACAGCGCATTGTCTTCAAATGACTCCGGTGACAATATTACTGAGGGACGGAAGATGTAAACATATGGCCTGCATATGGCATTGCAAGCACACAGAGCGCATGCGTCGGTCGTTCAAAGATCTTGAAAGACAGAGATATAATACCCATGCTCGCTCTGCGATCACAAAATTCAAGTAGCTGACTCTCAACAGATATTTATGAATATTTATGTTAAAACATATAATAAAGTTATAATTATAGTCGAACATAAACAGTCGTATGCAACTCGCCTATAATGGTAACTAAGACACTCGTATGGAAATTATAAAACTCGCATACGCTCGTTTTATAAAAATACTCGTGTCTTAATTATAGCCATTATAGGCTCGTTGCATAATGTACTATTATTGAATCAGTGGGTGTCAGGTAATAGTGATTATTCAACTGATGGCGTTGTCGTCTATTGTCAAAGTCGTCGTATTTTTTAAGAGCGTTAAAAATCCCTCAGTATGCCTTCCTTCGGAGGGGAAGTAAAGCCGGCGGTCCCAGTAGTCGTTGACGGTGGCGTTTGGTGGCAAAAGTAGGAACTATTTGAAAAATACTTGAATTAAAAAACAGATACACACACTAATACAGCCATCACAATTAACACCGGTTATCAGACAGATTCTACACACACCCAAAGTACACGGGGCTACATGACCGCGTTGTCGCAGCCCCTAAACTGAGAAACCAACCAACCTTTTGTCAAATATGCTCGAAGAAAGTGAAGTGTGAAAAAAAATCAACTTGAACATCATGCAAAAACGACTGCAAATATTACGGCAAAAGAGGGCAAGAAGAGTGAATAGGATTGGCTTATTGTTGAGTGCATATTTTTCAATTTTTTAACGCATATTTTCTACATTTTTAGAGAATAATTGTGTGCATGTCGCCTCTGTGGTGTAGTGGTCAGCATGATTAGCTGCCACCCAGGAGGTCCGCGGTTCGATTCCCGGCTCTGCCACGAAATTTGAAAAGTGGTATGAGGACTGGAACGGGGTCTACTCAGCCTCGGATGGTCCAAATGAGTAGAGGAGTTCGATTCCCATCTCAGCCATTTTCGAAGTGGTTTTCCGTGGTTTCCCACTTTGTCTTCGAGCAAATGCCGGGATAGTACCTAACGTAATTCCTCGGCCGCCTCCTTCCCTCTTCCTTGGCTATCCCTCCCACTCTTCCCAACCATTCATCAGGCCCCTGTTCGCTATGCAGGTGACGCCGCCTGCGCGACGTGCTAGTCACAATCCCCAGTTGTATCCCAGAAATCGTGTCTCAAGCTCCAGGACACTGCCCTCGGTGGCGGTAGAGGTGTGATCCTTCGCTTAGTCCGTGGGAAAAGCTAACCCTGGAGAGTAAACGAGAAAGAGAGAATTGCATGCATATTTTAATCGTTTTTAGTGCATTAATGCCCGGTCCCTAGTCATCATGTTACTGGATCTACTGCTATTTGTTGCCGCGGAAAGTCGTGACTTGCACAGAAACCAACTGGCGCTGGGTAGCGCTCACGTCATGATGATTTAGCAATGGTGTCACTCCCCCCCTGCCTTTGCCGGCAGCGCCCTCATTCAGGGCTTCAATTGAAGTTCACAAGCTCTTGATCATAATATAAGGTGCGTTCAAAAAGTAACGCGCCGGAGGCTACACTGCGCAAACCGGTGACGACATCGGCTAATCGTGGCGTGTGTAACGAAGTGTGGTTCCGACCAGAGCGTGGAAGGTCACAGCCCTTCGCTAGAAGGCACGCGTGCACGTCACGTGACGATACAAAGTGAGCAGCAACATGCATCAATCGTCCAACGCTAACAGTCGCGTTGCAAACAGTGACATGGAGGCGTCAACCGAAGAGCAAAGAGGTGTTGTTCGCTTTCTGACAGCGAAAGGAGTAGGGGGAACGGGCATCCATCGCCGAATGTCACAAGTGTACGGCGAACACTGCATGTCCCTTGCAAGGGTCAAGGCGTGGCACAGGCGGTTTAGGGCACCCCGCTGCATTACCGATGACAACGTCCAGCTGGTTGATGCACTCATCACCCAGGACCGCCGAGTGACAGTGAACGCCATAGCCGCCGTGGTCAGATTGAGCGTCGGAAGTGTGCACACCATCATGAAGGAACGACTGCACTTGTGGAAAGAGTGTGCCCAATGGGTGCCCCACAGTGTTCAACCACAGCAGGAAGCATGTCGAATGGCCTACTGTCTTGGTATTGGTTGGACGATTGATGCATGCTGCTGCTCGCTTTGTATCGTCACGTGACGTGCACGCGTGCCCTCTAGTGACGGGATGTGACATTCCACGCTCTGGTCGGAACCACATCTCGTTAGACATGCCACGATTAGCCGATGTCGTCACCGGTTTGCGCATTACAGTTTCCGGCTCGTTACTTTTTGAACGCACCTTATAGCTTCTATAGTATATTGGCTTTCACGGCCAGTGAATTAAAACTCAGCATTTTTTTGGTTTGTGCCGTGTCTTGTGTGGGGTTTCGCCTAGGACACCAAGCTGGCTCATCAGCGGGCTCTTGGTGTCTCCACCCGGACCCCCACAAGAGTAGCGAACTGCGCGCTATCTCCCTTTGTATGAAGCGCACCTGCGCCTCATTACTGCGAGAACTAAAAGCTCAAGCAGCCTTGACCTCCCTAGACAAATTGCTGAGTTTTAATTCACTGGCCGTGAAAGCCAATATCCCATCTTTTTGGAGGCCTTCATAGGGAGGTTATGGCTGCTTGAGCTCTTAGTTCTCGCAGTAAAGAGGCGCAGGTGCGCTTCATAAAAAGGGAGGTAGCGCGCAGTTCGCTACTCCTGTGGGGGTCCGGGCGGGGACACCAAGAGCCCGCTGATGAGCCAGCTTAGTGTCCTAGGTGAAACCCCTCACAAGGCATGGCACAACCTAGAAAAATTGCTGAATTTTAGTTTCTATAGTTCTTGCACTTTCCTTGTTAACGTGTGGCTCGCCCTTGAAATCTACCTGGGCGAATATGTTAATATTCCATTGCTACCTGGAGCTAAGGCTTTCCCAGCGCGAGGCACAGCGTTGTCAACTTTCCACCGTAGCCACTGAGAGCAAGCAGTGAGACTGAACAGTAATACATGCAGATGTGCAACACTGGACACCTGCGTGACACGCAAGCTAGCCGCCAGGGAGGGACTTTGGTGTCCACGTGGAGTGATAGAGGAAGCATTCTATTAGTCAGTAGCGAACGATGGTTTTTGTCGGCGCTTGCTACTGCCTTACGTTTGAATCGCCGCTCGTTAACCAGGAAAGTGAGGGAACTATAAGAGGTGAACTTTTTTTTAGCGTATGGCTTTTAGTGCCGGGAGTGTCCGAGGACATGTTCGGCTCGCCAGTTTTTGTAGCTGCTTCGAGGTGGACACCCAATGGGTGAGCTACATGTACCGTCGCGTGTGGAGTGTTGTCTGGGGAGAAAAGTTTGAATGTAAGGACGAGGAGTTGGAAGGTATCGGCTGTGGCCTATAGTTAGGGACCAACCCGGCATTTGTCTGGAAGGAAGATGGGAAACCACAGAAGACCATCTTCAAGGTTGCCGGCGGGGGGATTCGAACCTCCTCGCCTCCCGGATGTGAGCGACTGCCAGCAGTCATGCCTAACGACCACGGCTAACTCACCCGGTAAGAGGTGAACTATAAGTCATGAATGACGATGAGACAAGAACAATTTACTATGCCGGTATTGTTATATATATACCGGTACATGAAGAGATGTTTCAAAAAATCGAATTTATTATGTAGAACGGAAAAGGAAACTGAAAAATTTCTAGTCTGATCCCACCTTCAGGGATTCTTACAAAATCCTATTTTTGAAGACCAATTTTGCCTCATCATTGAAGTTATCTTATCATAAAACGGATAGCGGTACCTACGCTCGCTAACGCGCAGCGCTAGGCTCTTAAAAATACGACGACCTCGGCTAGGTTTGAACCCGCGCTCTTGGTCATGACAGTCACTACATATCCCGACTCTGTTTTATAGTGTTTGGGGGATATGGTGGCGTAGCGGTCAAGCTGTATGTCTCTCACCAAGGCGGACCGGGTTCGATTCCCGGTCAATGCATGTGAGATTTTCGAAGTGAAATGCCATGTCCTGTGGTTCGGATTCCACGTAAAAAGGAGGTCCCGTGGCTAATGATCGCGAGATTAACGGTCACGTTAAACTACAAGCTTCCTTTTTTGTTTTATAGTGACTTTATTGAGCAGGGTCCACAAGTACAAACGCGGTAATATAGTGACTCTTGAGGAGGCCATGATCTGGGCCCATATGACCCGACTCCGTATTGTAATGTCTTGATTGAGGAGGCCATGATCTGGGCCCATATGACCCGATTCCGTATTGTAATGTCTTGATTGAGGAGGCCATGATCTGGGCCCATATGACCCGACTCCGTATTGTAATGTCTTGATTGAGGAGGCCATGATCTTGAACCACATGTTCCTTCTCTGTATTGTAGTGTCTTTATTAAGGAGGCCATGATCTTGAACCTGGATTCACAAGTCCTGACTCTGTATTATAGTGGCTGTTTTGAAGGCCATGATCTAGGTCCACAAGTCCTGACTCAGTAATATAGTGACTGTTGAGAAGGCCATGATCTGAGTCCACAAGTCCTGACTGTGTATCATAGTGACTGTTGCGAAGGCCATGATCTGGCTCCACATGGCTCGATTATTTACCTGTCGAACGAAAGGCGGATTGAAGTCTGTTGTGAAAGTGAGATTTTTCCACGTATTGTTAATTCATTCAGAAAGATATATGAACCAATTTACAGTCGGGAGGAAGGAAGATGGGAAAGGAGGGGAGAAGAGGACTTATACCAACGTTTTGGGAAATCTGATGTGGGTAGGATCATCAGAGGAAGACGACTCAAGTATATGGGACATATCGTAAGAGCTGTGGAATCTATCCCTAACAGAGTGTTCAATGCTCAGCTGATTGGCAAACGTCCAAGGACGAAATGGAAGGTTAGGGTGATGCGAACGTTGCAGCAGGTGGAAGCAGCATCAGTACTGGATGATGCAATGGATAGAGAAAAAAGGAACGGCATTTGTAACAAATGGTGGAGATTGTGATCGGGACAAGTCCTTCTGTGCGATAGATTAGGATAGTGTTATGTAATATTGTATATTTGATGTGTTTGTTATGTTTCTTTGTTTCATGTCATGGGCCTTAATGGCCTGATATGTACCATAAATGATGATGATGATGATTATTGCTAATTCATTATTTTGAATTCAGATGATTCTTCATATGATGTATCTATCTGCAGTAGCCTATTATCCTCAGCATGTCACTCTGATATCGTCTCTATTTACCAGCATGTTTCTTTGTGGTAGTAAAGAAGGTGGTAAATATTGATGAGAACTGTCTGTAGCACCTCGCTTACATTACACCACTGTCTGCATTATGTAAACAACACTTTATGCCGGCCAGTGAGGAAGGACGTGTTTTTCTCACTTATTCTGGATTACATCAACATTCCAAATAAAGAAGACTTGTCAAGGCTGGGAGAACAGTAGGGCATTATTGCACGTACCAACGTCAATTCCACTCAGTAATAAGGCTATTAGGATTGTTTTCACACGAGCGGATATTTCCGTGCCATGTTTTTCAGCTGTACAGCCGAAGATGGTTTGAAATATGTTGTGAGTTAGTTATTGTTGATTTAAGGGGAGAAACTACGAGGTCTACTCATGCAGGTATACCAACTAGGGTTAAATGTTGCTGTGCAGATATTTAGATCAGAGCCCTGCATGGATAAACGAAACATTATCAGCATCCGCTTCGCATCTGCACGTCTGATTTCCGCCTCCACCCGGCATCCGCAAGGCGAAATATGTTGCGGATATCCACATCCATGCAGGGCTTTATTGCAGATATATTTCGATTAATGTTACTGTACAGGTCCTACCAAAAGTTTACGGACACCTGCAAATTACATGATCATTATTCCTGTCCCAATACTTTTGGTCTGAGGCATACGAATTTTTACAGGGACCTAGAACGTGTTCCGAGGAACATTTTGTGAATTTATTATGAAAACATCGTTGTTATGTTATGTTTCAGAAATATCCACTTTACAATACATTCTTTTTTAAAATATATATCACTCGATATCTATATACACTTTGAGACATGTTTCGGCTCTTTGAGCCTTCTTCAGTCAAACACACTAAAAATTCTGCTAAAACAGTCTAATGTTTGGTCTCTCAATAAAAATTTGTTAAATTTTTTTTCATCGTCATGATGATTAAAACAAATGAATATAAAATTTAACTATGTACAAAATATGACTAAAGTCATAGATATTCAACATCGTTGTTAGTTTCGAAGTTACGATTTTCTTTTGTTTAATTTAAATGTAAAAGAATGGTGTTTTGTTTCATATTTGAAGCGATCTGGACAGAACACTATGAGGATTACATCCACAATTTTCGTTATGAAGAAACACAGATACCTGTAGAATATTTATAATTGCTATAGAATACAAGAATGAGTTTCCTTGAAGAATGATCACCAGTTTTATAGCCAGAAACAGAACCACAGAAAAAAAGTCAACAGACAGGCATTCTTTAACGTAGGGGGAAGTTGATCTTGATACAATACAGTGCTGCAGCTGTAGGACTACAGTACCGGTCAAAAGTTTAGGACCACATAAGAAAATCATGATATGTAACCTAAACCTAAACTTGCGGCACTGGATCTCTGAGATTGTTTTACTGAGCTCTTACACCTGATAGATTATGTAACTCCTGATTTCATTCAATTGGGCCAAGTATTTTAGAAGTTATGATTTTTTAACTGTTGGAAGATCACACCAAAAACATCACAATTTTCAGTGGTATAATGTACTGTATATTCCAACTGTTTGCAGATATTGCCCTCAATTTTCATTTTTAGACTTAGCAATAGTTGGGGATCATTTTGTTATAAATATACAAATTCCGAAAAAAATGCTGGACTTTTTTTTTTTGCGGGCTTATACTTTTTCAAGCCAGCGCTAAAATGGTTGATTTTCCCTTGTTCTTATCACGCTTGTCGAAAGGCTTCCTTGCTACCTACCCGCTTCTAACTTGTCGTGTCTAGTAGTTCCACTTCCACTCAACAGATGGCATCCAAGCACAGATTTCTGGCTTTTGGGATATCGCCGAGAGATTATTTTGCTGTCAACAGTGCATAGTAACATTTTTGCGCTGGCTTGAAAAAGTATAAATCCGCAAAACATAAAAGGTCCTGATTTTTTTCGGAATTTGTATATTTATACCAAAATGATCCCCAACTATTTCTAAGTCTAAAAAAGAAAATTGGTGGCAAGACCTGCAACCAGTTGGAATATACAATACATTATACCTCTGAAAATGATGGTTTTCTGGTGTGACCTTCCAACAGTTAAAAATTCATACCTTCTACAATACTTGGCCCAATTGATGGAAATCATGACGTAAAAAAAAATATCATGATTTCCTTGTGTGGTCCTAAACATTTGACCGGTACTGTACAACGTGAAACATAAAGGATCACTGTAGCTTGAATGGTCTCCCGCCCAGCCAATGGCTGAGAATAGGATTCCAATCTACCTCTATTAACCATAGCTTTCCAGTCGGTCAACACGAATTGTGCAGGAAAACAAGTATTTATGTTCGACGATGTTGAATGTAAATATACAGTGAGTCTCTCTCACGACTCGGCCAGTCGGCGTGCACAGCTTATCAGCCTCCCGTTGACTCATCACTCCCCGCTCGGCATGGCATAACAATAAAAACAAAACAGCACTTGGCTCACTTTATCCGTGCATGACATGAAATACCAATTAAAATTTAGAATGTAAGAATTAATAAACTAAGGTCGTACCTTATGGCAGGAGATGTTGGAAATGTTCTCCTCCTATATCCACACATTTCTGGCATCGTCTTAGGAAACTCCGATTCACACGCATAAGTTCGTCTTCCGTAATTGAGGCTATTTCTCTCCGGATATGTTCTGCGATTTCATTTACTTTTTCCTCTTTAAGTACACGTTTTTCAACACTTCGCTTCTTACCGAGTAGAGAAGCAGTTCCCCTCAATTTGTTTACGAGCTTTCACACGGTCTCTCTATGTGGAGGGCGCACACCTGGAAAATGTGTTATGAAACGTTTAACGACTTCCCTGCAAGACTCTGTTTTCACATAATTTCGTACATAAATAGCCTTTCCTCTACCGTGTACACACGTGGAGGCGTTATGAGAATTATACCCAAAAGTAACACTTCACAACTCGAGAATAGTTGGAGCGACAGATGAACACTAAACACACTAAACACACGTTATAAGCATGGACCACTGCGAAGTGCGCGCTGTGTAACAGGCAGTGATCAGTCAACGGGAGGCAGATAAGCTTGGTGCGCTGGCCGGCCGAGTCGTGAGAGAGACTCGCTGTATATGTCAGAAAACTGTATCATAATGAGGGTCATTATAGTCCTATTCTTCATTATGAGACAGTTTCTCCAACCAATCAGAGCTCATTCATTGACCAATTAGGTAAGCATAGCTTCGCGCATGCGCTCAAAATCCAACATGTCAGACATGAATTATTTGATTTGATAGTTCAAATTGGACATCGGATCAACCATTGTAGTAACAATCCCAAACTCAAAGACAAAATCAGCACGAAGAAACAAATGTATGAACCTACGTCCAGAAGTTAGCAACACAGCATCCTTCTATATAAATTACCGACATGGAAAGTGCACCGTCCCATATGTTCACGTAAATAAACTGGCGAATATGAGACAAGAAATAACACTGTACCTTAATGTACCCAACTCCAATTTCTACACAGCGCATTGCTTTCAAACGACTTCGGTGACAATATTAGTGAATGCTAGTTCTGATTGGCACTAGACATCTTGCAGGCTGTAAACAATAGCATTGCCAAGCAAAGTAAAAGGTCTCTGCTTTCGAAATTCTTTGACCCACGCATGCGCTCTGTTCAGTCAGCAAACCACCCAGCGCGCTCTGTTCACTAATTGAAGTTACTGAATCCCACACATATTTATGAATATTTATGTTAAAACATACAATAAAGTCATAATTATCGTCGAACATAGTCATATGCAACTCGCCTATAATAGTAATTAAGACACTCGTATGGAAATTATAAAACTCGCTACGCTCGTTTTATAAACATACTCGTGTCTTAATTATTGCCATTATAGGCTCGTTGCATAATGTATTATTACATGCCCTGGCCCGAAAGAAACTAGATATTACGTAATATCACGCTTTTATGTTCAAAATAGGGTACTTATCCTTTTTGAGTGCTAAGTTTCATCTTTCTCATGTAAAAGAAAGTAGAAACCGTAATTGTTTACCTAGCAGGAAGGTGATAGGCTTAAAATGTCTCTAGGTTTTGAGTTTTTTTAAATAAAAATTTTAAATGTTACATTAATTTTTATTTTCAGACTATTCAACATATTTAGGCTGCTTCAGTTACGTAGTTGGTAGCATGTTGATCTTCTATGCCCAAGATCGCGGGTTGAAACCCGGCCGGAGTCGTCGGATTTTTAAGAGCGTTAAAAATCCCTCAGTATGCCTTCTTTCGGAGGAGAATTAAAGCCGGCGGTCCCATGTCATAGATTTATGGCATGTTAAAGAACCTTCCACTAATTACACCTGTGTGAAGCTAAATCATATATAGGTTAAACATTCGACAAACGCTCTTAGGTTCCGACTTTCGTCGCCAGGAGCCGACTGCGGTGGCATCTGGTAATCAAGTTCTGAACTAGTAGTCGTTGACGGTAGCGTTTGGCGGCAAAAGTAGGAACTACTTGAAAAAATTCAATGTCTGCAGTCCTCACTTGAATTGAAAACAGATAACACACACTAATACAGTCATCACAATTAACACCGGTTATCAGACAGATTCTACACACACCCAAAGTACACGAGGCTACATGACCGCGTTGTCGCAGCCCCTAAACTGAGGAACCAACCAACCAAGAATTCAACATACCAGTAGAAATAAAATTCTTAAAGAGATGGATAAAAAAAAAAAAAAAAATGGATAGAAAAATCGTATTTCTTAGTTATTTGAGATTCTGGTTTTATCAGTTTAATAGGTTTTACTCAGCGGCCTAAATTAGGCTTTTAAGAGAAAAAAATGATTGTTTTTAATGAAATAAGGTTTGAAAAAAAATATTTTATGTTCTTAGACTTTGCAAGACAGAAGAAGGCAAATAAGCCGAAACATGTATCGTTGAAGTGGACAAAGTGGACAGATAGATTTAAGGATATAGAAATCAATACGGGAAAAATAATGATCGTGACATACATATTAAATCCAGGGCCTTTCTTCAGGGGGAACGCGGGGCTACGCGTACCCCTTAAACATTTTTGATGTGTAACATCTTTCCGCTCGGTTGCTGGACAGTTTTGTGGGAGTGATTTTGAAAATAGGGGACGGAAGTGGATCGGAACGATCGAGCTGGCAGTGGTGGATCAAACGGAAGTATGCACTGCCCGCTCGATCGATCAAACGGAAGTGTACTAGCTGGCAGTGGTGGACAACGGAAGTATGCACTGCCCGCTCGATCGATCAAACGGAAGTGTACTAGCTGGCAGTGGTGGACAACGGAAGTATGCACTGCCCGCTCGATCGATCGAATGGAAGTGTGCCCTAGCTGGCAGTGGTGGATCGAACGGAAGTATAAGACGCACTGCCAAATCGATCGATCCAGCTGGCACTGGTAAGAGAAACAATCAGCGCGCGGTGTCGAAAATTGTTACTATGACGCACTCTCGGCCATGTGGAATGTATATGACATACTGAACGGAAAACGCTCATGCGAACTCTGGTGTCAAGTGATTTAAACAAATGACATGGTACATGTTCGAAGTCTTCGTATCAGTATTTAAATGGTAAAATGCCTTAATATCAAACATTGTGAGTAGTCTGCATTGCATTGGCATAAGGCATTTTAAATTCAATGTCATTCAGGAACATTATCGAAACAAGCAAAATATAAATGACACTTAATTCCGTAATGCAGTATTATTGGAACGTGGAAATAAGTCACCATCTTGTGCACAACATTTGCGTAGTCGAAATAGCCGTGGGGTTATTGCATATGACTGTAAATCTACAGATCTTGGGTTCGAATCCTGGGCGGGGTAGATATTTTTAGCCTACTTTTCACATTTTGCAAAAATGAGGAAAAAGTAGACTTATGAGATCGGGCAAATGTGTGTCTGTCTGTCTGTCCTTCTGTCTGTCTGTCTGTCTGTCTGTGTGTGTGTCCCCCCCTATCAACTCCTAAACGGCTGCAGCAATCGAAACAAAATTTGGTAGGAGTAAAGATATATACCTGAATATCTCACGGCCATATTTGAAAATGATGTCAGTGCTACCAACTGCTAAAAAATCGCAATTGAAATTTGAGCTCCATGTTGGATATCTTGGAAAGTATGAATGGGAGCTATTTCAAAATTGGCACACGTACAGATCATAATATTTCAGTTTAATTTCCAGGAGGCTAAACATGGCAGTGTTGCCAAATGATTATAAGCCTCCTGATAGGTCCAATTTTTAAATGCATATAACTTCTATACTATCAATTGGAATTCAACCAAATTTCGTATGTTGTATGTGTACATAACCAGATATGACTGAGCGTATTCTTCAGACCTACCAGGGCTGCCAACTGTTAATAAATGTTCCTAATTTATTTTATCCAAATACCAATATATCATAAAGTATGCAAGCCGACAGCTTTAAACTATGCACACGTATAGTCCCTGACATTCTATATTAATTTGGAGTAACTTATATACGTCAGTGCTACCAACATGATTCTAAGCCTGCTGACAGGTCCAACTTTAAATACATGTAACTTCCATACTATCATTTGGATTTCAACCAAATTTCGTATGTGCTATGTGTACCATAACAGATATGACTATGCGTATTCTAAGGAGCAACCAGTGCTGCCAACTGTTAATATGTGCTGTCCCTATTTTTGTTACCCTAATATCAATATATCAGAAAGTATGCAAGCCAATAGCTCTAAACTTTGCACACGTATAGTACCTGGCATTCTAGACGAATTTGGAGTAACTAATATACGTCAGTGCTGCCAACATGATTCTAAGCCTGCTGATAGGTCCAATTTTAAAATGCATGTAACTTCTATACTAACTAATGGATTTCATTCAAAATTGGCACAACAATAGATCATATTATTTCAGATTATTTCTGACCAATACATGCATGACATTGTTGCCAACATGATTTTACGCGCGCTGTTAGATCCAATGTTTAACTGCATGTAACGTCCATGCTATTCATTGGACTTCAACCAAATTTTGTATTTTGTACCTTAAGAGACGGAACTAAGAATATATTCAGTCATCAGGGCTGCCAACTGTAGTGCTCTATTAGGATACATTATGCCAGGTATACAGTATTTCGAACTAATTGGAAATTTCGATATTAGCAACTTAATTTCGTCATTATTCTAGATAGGTTCATATTCTGTAGAATAATCATTTGCATGAAAAGTAGGCTGTATAGTTCTTCACGGAACTTCTTGTTTACTACCAGATTATCATTTTAAACGATATTTATCAGATCAATATGACTCATTTTAACAGAATCCATATGAAATTACGTGTTGGTCTGTGAATCAAGAGGACCTGTTTATAAGGAATTTAAGGTTATGAGCGGTGTCGCGTCTATTAATCTAGTTGATCCATATCGTATTCTTTATTTAGGCTAGTGCTGGTGGAAGCTACAAATCTTCTAATAAAATGAGTTCCGTATTATAAACTACAATATCTGTAGAACACTCCCTTTTACAATAGATTAATATTTGTGCCAATAATACTATAAAATACCGGTGTATCAACAATTTCACGTGAGGTTTCTTCTATGTCAGATGTTACACATCATATGCGACTACTGTAAGGCTCGTAATTTTTTAATTATTGGAATTAAAACAATGTGCACAGAATTATTACATAAGAGATATCATTGACATTCGTCCTTTGAATAGTGCGAGATTGGCATTGTTCTTTGTGTACATTCAAATAGGTGATAGGTCTACTGTGTGCAGGATTGGTTGCAGAGTTCACAGCTGCATTGACTGTCGGCGTTGTGGTTACCTTTCCTGTTGCAGATTTTATGGTGGAAGCCGTGTATTGCTCGTCGGGTGTAGAGGTGTCGTAGTTCATAGCCGGATGATCCCCATTCCTTCTCCTTCATGGCAGGGGAGCGGTAGAAATCGGGGTCTGTTTCTGTTGATTTCTGGCCTCTTTCTTCCGGGAACTTGATGCATGCTTGTGTTTGAATCAGGCTGTGTGTAAATATTAGGTCTTCTATAAATGTCTTTGTTCCTACCAGTTGATAAACTAATCTGGTTGGAGCGTACTTCGATACGCACGGGCTTTCTTGAGGCATCTGGCTTTGACTCTATCCAGGTCTTTCATGTTTTTCTAGTTACTGTGTGGCCAAATTATTTCAATTGCGATTTTCAGATTGAACAGTGAAATTAAACTTTTGAAAACTGTTTAAGAAAAAATATTGGTACATTTGTAGCAGCCTCCGTGGCTTAGGCGGCAGCACGCCGGCCTCTCACCGCTGGGTCCGTGGTTCAAATCCCGGCCACTCCATGTGAGATCTGTGCTGGACAAAACGGAGGCAGACAGGTTTTTCTCCGGGTACTCCGGTTTTCCCTGTCACAAATTTCATTTCAGCAACACTCTCCACTATCATTTCATTTCATCTGTCATTCATTTAATCATTGCCCCAGAGGAGTGCGTCAGGCCTCGGCAGCCGGCACAGTTCATATCCTCGCCGCTAGATGGGGGCTTCATTCATTCCATTCCTGACCCGGTCGGAGACTGGAAGCAGGCTGTGGATTTTCATTTTCATTGGTACATTTGTATCTAGTCCGGCAAATATAACTTCCGACTTGAAAGTTCTTCGATCAGCTGGCGTCAACGTGCTGTTCACAACAACTGGAGGAGATTTCGAGTAATCCTCGATTTAAATCGATGTGTTGAATCAGATTGTTTTCTTCGGAACTCAGCAGCATAATCGAAACAACAAACCATATTATTTTCTGCTCGATAAAAGCTTTGTGTAATTGCTGTCTTATTCGAAGAAATTTACTAGTTTAGGCAAAAATAAGTAACATACTCTAACAATCGAGAAAAGGAAGTTCCGTTCTTATAAGCACGCAGGCTAGTGTTTGGAGGCGGGGTAGGTTGTTAGGTTATGTGCGTGGTTAGTTTTGAAGGATGAAGAATATATCGAACTGTTTGACATCCACCCAGGCATCGAAAAAGCTGAAAGTTATTGAATTAATGAGTTAATACATTAACCCTATGCAACCTTTCATTTAACATGTCAGCGCATAAAGTAATAACCGGACTCGGCAAATTGCCGAAAATTGCAAGATCATGTTGTTTTGTCGACTACAACTGAGAGTACCCCTTAAATTTTGTTTAAAAATAAAAGCACAGATTAAATCTATGTCTAAAAGTCTGTGATAGTATTTACAACATGTACAGCGTGTTCCGATTCAACACGGAACTGTAAAATGGGTTGCCTACCCACCCGTAATCGGCTTGTAATCTGCTCGCAGCGCGCTAGCGACAGGACTGAGTTCGATTTCACTGATTGCCGCCGTCTTATGCAGCATTGCAAAGTATTTTTCTCTTACAAAATATATTTACACAGACTTCACAATAAGTATGAACGATTTCTGTTTCAGAACTTGTTATTTTACGCTTCTGTTAATGGACTTTGCAGAGCATTTCTATGAAATGAAATGTTATTTTACAACATAGTTTATTACAACACAATGTATTTTTGTGTTGTATTTTATTTACAGCGTCGCCTCCGTAGCGTAGCGGTCAGCATGGTTAGCTGTCGCCCCGGAGGTCCTGGGTTCGATTCCCGGCTCTGCCACGAAATTTGCAAAGTGGTATGAGGACTGGAACGGGGTCTACTCAGCCTCGGGTGGTCCAAATGAGTAGAGGGGGTTCGATTCCCACCTCAGCCATCCTCGAAGTGGTTTTCCGTGGTTTCCCACTTCGTCTTCGGGCAAATGCCGGGATGGCACCTACTGTCAGGCCACGGCCGCCTCCTTCCCTATTCCTAGCCTATCCATCCCGATCTTCCATCCCTTCCCATCCCTCATGAGGCCCCTGTTCGCTTTGCAGCTGAGGCCGCCTGGGCGAAGTGCTGATCACACCTCCCCACTCCCCAGTTGTATATATCCCGACCAGGTGTTCCAAGCTCCAGGACACTGCCCATAGAGGCGGTAGTGGTGAGTTCCCTCGCTGAGTCCATGGGAACCACCAACCTAGAGGGTAAATTGACTAAATATAAAATAAAAAAAATAAACATTTATTTACAACATAATTTATTGATTTTTAATCCAATACCACAAAACGAGATACAATTTGGAAATGATTTGTTACAAAATTGTAATCAGTCTTCGATGCGACTAAAAAACTTAAATTATCACAGACGTTACATCTACTGCAAATGGCCATTTACATAAGGTGTTCGAAGTGGCGTCCATCATTTTGCAAGCAGAGGGCCACTCGTCGCATGAAGTTCTCTCTTGCGTTCGACAACATCTGAGGAGTAATTTTGGGTTAAATAGCAATCAATTGTGTTGTAAATAAAATAAAACACAAAAATACATTGTGTTGTAATATACTATGTTGTAAAATTTTATTTTATTTTATTCAAATGCTCTGCAAAGTCCATTAACAAAAGCGTAAAATAACAAGTTCTGAAACAGAAATCGTTCTAACTTATTGTGAAGCCTGTGCAAATATATTTTGAAAGAGCAAAATACTTTGCAATGCTGCATAAGAAGGCGTCAATCAGTGAAATCGAACTCAGCCCCGTCGCAAGCGCGCTGCGAGCAGATTTCAAGCCGTTTGGGCGTGGGTAGGCAACCCATTTTACAGTTCCGTGTTGTATCGTAACACGCTGTACACTTATTTACGAAGCACGTCCAGAAAGTAAGCTCCGTTTGGTAATAAAATTAAATTGTGTACAGATACAGGAAAAATATTTATTGCACAACATTCTACACCTCTTCAACTACTTTTCCACATAACTGCCAAACTTTGCAGGTATTTGTCATAGCGTGGCACAAGTTTTTGGATACCTTCTTCATAGGAGTTTGCCGCCGACCCGTAAACGAGAGTGAAGACTCCCCTGTAAGATATCCTACCGTTCGGCTACTACTGTTAGGCAAATTGCGTGCTTACCAGGAGAACTGCGTATGTTTAGGAGTTCTCCTGACCACATACACAATTTGCCTAACAGTGGTGGCCGAATGGTGGGATATCCTACAGGGGCGTCTTCACTCTCGTTTACGGGTCCGCGACAAACTTCTATGAAGAAGGTATCCAAAAACTTGTGCCACGCTATGACAAATGCCTGCAAAAGTTTGGCAGTTATGTGGAAAAGTAGTTGAAGAGGTGTAGAATGTTGTGCAATAAATATTTTTCCTGTATCTGTACACCATTTAATTTTATTACCAAACGGAGCTTACTTTCTGGACGTGCCTCGTAGTTGCAGTAGTAGTCAATATTAGTTAGTTGCAGTCAACGAAAGAACTAACGACATCCCTAAGCTCCAGAAGCTATCCCTGCCAACTGCGATCGCGCTGTTCAAACTGAAAGTTGCTCCGACTGCAACGTACGGAATCCAAATAACATGGCCCTACCTGACGGCAAACAACCTTAAGAAAATAGAAAGCATTAAAGCCAGATTCCTAAAACGAGCCCTCTCGATCTCTAAATTTACAAGGAACAGCTACGCGTATACAATAGCATGAGAGTCATTCTTCTTCATCATCATCATCATCATCATCTTGTACAGTTTCCAGCCCCAGGTTGGGTCTGTTTGGAACATAAGCCTCGCCACTTAGTCCTTTCTTCCCACCACCTCTCCGCTGTCACTCTAGTCCAGTCCTCGCCTCTCTTCTTGACACATTCCTCCACTCCTTTCAGCCATCTATCTCTTGTCTTCCCCTTGGTCGATTCTTCTGCATCTGCATCTCATGTATCCTCTTGGTCATCTTCTTCTCTTCCATTCTCTTTAAGTGTCCATACCACCTCAGTCTTGATGTCTCAATCCTACCTTGCAAGGGCTCCTCTTTCACTATTTCCCTGACCTTTTCATTCCTCAACCCTGTCTCTTCTTGTTACTCCGATCCTACTTCGTAGGAACTTCATTTCGCTTGCCTGTATTCTGCTTATGTCTCTTTTCTTCATTATCCACGTTTCTGATGCATAGGTCAGTATCGAGATATAGTAGCTTCTGTATAACACTTGCTAGTCATTCTTCTGCTTCGTATTACTGGAAACGCAAGCATACAAAACAGTCATCAAGGAAAGACCGAACAAAGCCAACGAGGTCCTGGAGCAAATAATGGATACAGAAGCCTGGAAGGGACCGAACTATGAGCTTCGCCATCTGTACAAAAGATTTGCCGCCCACGGGTTCCATGGGAAGATATGTCGGAACAAAATATACCACGATATTCAATTCATATGGTCCAGGTTCAAATATTCAACTATTAAATCACATTCTTTACTTGAAATTCTAGCTACATAATGTCTGTTTCTGCCTCATCCTCAATAGAAGTTTTTCAATCTTCATCGTTCCCTTCGTGTTCGTCACGACTTTCCAGATTGCAATAAAACTGCAGCACTTAATTTTCTCTCCATCTTTCTTCAAAATGCTTCGAAATAAGTATAGAAACATCTTTCCCTTTTTGTGCCTGAAAGACAACCCCCCTGTTTACGTCTTCTGGCTGTACGTGAGGCATATCAAAATCAGGTTTCGTGACACGTTTAGGTTCGAAAATGTCATTTCTGTGGAAAACTTCACCCCGGACCAAAATGTTATTGTTCTTCTTGTTCTTTATCAAAATTATCCAAAACAAATTATTATAAAAAGTATAACAAAATAAACCATTCTAATCACGTCAGGCAGAGGTACGTTCTCTGACTAATGCTTTTAGGTAAAGAGTACACACTTCACTAAGCATCATGGAAGGTAAGATGGCGGAACTGGGTGCTCCTAATGGCTGATGAGGATGTGGCGGGTTTTGTGGCCAAAAATTGCGAAACTGTCTTTGGACTTGGTGGATATTGCAACTAAGCCTCAACTTTGACTTCGTTTTACAGTAGGATGTAGCGGGTTTTGTGGCAAAACAATAGTTTAAATGAATTCAGCGCAGCAAAAGCTATAAGGAACAATGCTTATCTCAATTTTCATAAAATATGGATTTGGCGGGTTTTGATTCTAGGCGCCTCTAAAATTACTAATGATTGGAAATTAATGTACACATTGTGTTTAATAAATTATTTAATTATGTGATATTTTGTTAATTGCCTAACAGAGTTTGGAATGGCGGAGAAACTCATCAACTTGTTAGCGATCTGCCTGAGCGATACACGCGGTAAGATGACAAGAAGTTCCGTGACGAACTAAAGAGCCTACTTTTCTTAAAATTTAAGATTCATGCCAATCTATATAAACCTATCTAGAAGAATGACGAAAGTAAGTTGGTAATATCGAAATTTCAAATTAGTTCGAAATATACCTGGTATGATGTAGCCTAATAGAGCACTACAGTTGGCAGCCCTGGTGACTGATTATATTCTTAGTTCCATCTCTTAAGGTACAGAATACAAAATTTGGTTGAAGTCCAATGGACGTTTATATAAAGTTAGACATTGGATCCATCAGCACGCGTAAATGCATGTTGGCAACCATATCATGCGTGTGCTGGTCAGAAATAATCTGAAATATTATGATATCTTGTTGTGCCAATTTTGGATGAAATCCATTTGTTAGTATAGAAGTTACATGTATTTTAAAATTGGACCTATCATCAGTCATAGAATCATGTAGGCAGCACTGACTTATATTAATCACTCCAAATTAATCTAGAATGTCAGGTGCTATTCATGTGCAAAGTATAGAGCTGTTGGCCTGCATACTTTCTGATATATTGATATTAGGGTAAAAATATAGACAGCATTTATTAACAGTTGGCAGCCATGATTGCTCTTAAGAATACTTATAGTCATAGCTGTTGTGTTACACATAGCACATACGAAATTTGGTTGAAATCCAACTGATAGTATAGAAGTTAAATGCATTTAAAATTGGTCTTTTCAGCACGCTTATGATCATGTTGGTAGAACTGACGTATATAAGTTACTCCAAATTAATCTAAAATGTCAGGTACTATACGTGTGCAAAGTTTAAAGCTGTCGGCTTGCATACTTGCTGATATATTGGTATTTGGATTTTTTTAAAATAGAGAGATGAATTATAAACAGTTGGCAGCCCTGGTGGCTCTTAAGAACACGCTCAGTCATATCTGTTTATGTACACATATTACATACAAAATTTGGTTGAAATCCATTAGTTAGTGTAGACGTTATTTGCATTTAAAAATTGGACATATCAGAAGGCTTAAAATTATTTTGGCAGCACTGACATATATGGCCTCCTGGAAATTAAACTGAAATAGTATTATCTACATGTGTACCAAATTTGGAATAGCTCCCATGCATACCTTCCAGGATATCCAACATGGAGCTCAAATTTCTAGTGCGTTTTTTCAGTAGTTGGTAGCACTGTCATCATTTTCAAATATGGGAGTGAGATATTCCGGTATACATCTTTCCTCAAACTAAATTTGGTTTCGATTGCTACAGCCGTTTAGGAGTTGATGGGGGGGGGGGGGGGGGGCACACACACACACAGCCAGACAGACAGAAGGATAGACAGACAGAAGGACAGACAGACACACATTTTCCCGGATCGATCTCATAAGTCTACTTTTTCCTCATTTTTGCAAAATGTGAAAAGTAGGCTAAAAATAGGAAATCGAGTGACGGAGAATTTTGAAATTTTGACGGGTCTCAGGCAAGGAGACGGGTTATCTCCTACACTGTTCAATTTGGCCTTGGAGAAGATTATACATGAGACCTTTCGAGAGAATTTTGAAGGAATCCAAGTTGAAGGGAACAACCTAGCATACCTTGCCTACGCAGATGATATCAGTTTACTCTGAAGCTCTCAGGAAGAGTTGAGGCAAATGACCAGAGCACTCAAGGCAGCTGCCAACAAATTTGGGCTAATCGTGAATGGAACCAAGACGGAGTACCTCAATATGACTCGCGGGCAAGGTCACGTTTTTGGGCAACTACAGTCACTCCGCGTATGGGACCAGTCATACAAGAGGGTCCAAGAATTTAAGTACCTAGGATCGCTTTTCACGAACTCATCATGTGAGGCAGAAATCAACGCCAGGATCCAAGCAGGAAACCGAACTCTCTACAGCTTAACACAGCTTCTTCGGTCCAGATATCTCTCCAGAAAATTCAAAATTCGTTTGTATAAAACTGTGATCCAACCCGTTGTACTATATGGATGTGAGACAGGGAGTATCCGAAAATAGTACTTTCATAAACTACTCGTTTTTTGAGAGAAAAGTTCTTCGGAAGATCTTCGGACCGGTGAGGGATGTACAGTGTACACACGGGTGAATGGAGGATTAGACACAATCATGAAGTAGAAGACATGTACCATGATGCCTACATAGCTGGAACCATCATAACCAGAAGACTGCAGTGGGCTGGGCATGTAGCCCGGATGGAAGACCACCGATGGCCACGGAAGCTACTGGATTTCATCCCCACAGGAAGAAGACCACCAGGTAGACCAAGGAAGCGGTGGGGTGATGGAGTCCTTGAAGATCTGCAACAGGCAGCGATACGTGTGGACAGTTGGCGGATGGCAGCTATGGATAGGAGACGATGGAGAAGGAAACTTGTAGCAGCGTGCGGTCCACTGGGCCTGATCGCGTAGAAGAAGAAGAAGAAGAAGAAGAAGAAGAAGAAGAAGAAGAAGAAGAAGAAGAAAAATATATTTTGTTAAGATACTGAAAGTTTTGATTGACCTCCGAATTTGCTTGCTAAGTGTGAATATGTGATTGTTATGGTCAGTATTGTATTGTCATGACGAATAGAATACATAGTGTTATCACTGACCGAGTTTTACCGCGCCCCGCTCGACTAGCGCTAGCAGCGCAGATCCCCAACGCTACACAGTCAGCTGTTCAAAAATGGGATACGCGCTGGGCTACGTAAACCTCTTTACGAAGGCTGCGGTTACGCTGATTACAACAAATTGTTTGATTAGACTTATGAATAATACTGTCAAAAGGTTGTTATTAATATTCTCAGTCCCCATGTAGAACTATCTTTTAAAACCCTCCGTTAGTCGCGCATTGGTCTGACAGTTCCATGGTTCGTTTTAGTTTTAATATCAAGCCAACAGTTCAAGTTATGATCTTATCGTCTCGTGACATCTTACACCAACCCTTAGTAAGCATTTTCATTGAGTTGTGAAATGACGTGCCTAAAAATAACTCTACACGTGTAACATTTTGTCAGCGAGGGATTGATAGTACTAGCTCTCCCAATTATGTAACATTCTGTCAGTGAGTTGCAGGTGAGCTGTTATACCGGTTATTTGGCTTAGTACGTTGCCTTAGATAATATCTGTAAGGGGATTGCGCCTTACGAAAACCTAAGGACGCAGATAAAGCGTGTCGCCTTCTGCTGAAAGATAATGAATAGTTAGTTCATCATTCAGTAATTTCAAAGGAATTTGTGACTCTGATACTGAAGACAAAGTTGAAACAAGATCTGAAGATCAGGAGGACGGTAACGGTAGCGAAGAATTGGATGGCCGTTTATTTTACTGGCAGATTATTATTATATGTCCGTCTCATTCAAATACACACACTACTACAGATATCATAATGACACAGGTTATCGGACAAATTCTAAACACACCCAAGCACACGGGGCTACGTGACCACGATGTCGTTAAGTCCCTAAAGAACCGCGGAGGTCCCGGTTCGATTCCCAGCTCGGCCAATAAATGTAATACTGGTATAAGGGCTGGAACGGTGTTCACTCAGCCTCGAGAGGCAAAACAATTAAGAGGCTGTTTTCCGTGGTTTCCCACTTATTCTCCATGCAAATGCCGGTATGGTACCTAACTGAAGGCCACGGCCGCTTCCTACCCAAATCCAAGCTCAATTCCAAATACACACACTACTACAGATATCATAATGACACAGGTTATCGGACAAATTCTAAACACACCCAAGCACACGGGGCTACGTGACCACGATGTCGTTAAGTCCCTGAAGAATTATTATTTTGGGCCTATTATTATTAAGACGGATTATATTGAACCCGCTGAGCTATGGTTCATGTGATATTTTTATGACAGAACATTTATGATGGGATGTTGTACCTTTGAACACACCCAGGAAGCCACGTGGAGCTGAGAGCTCACGCGATACTCTTTGAAGTAGCGTTGGATCGCACTTTTGACTTTGGTGAGAACTGCTAATTATTTATCTGAGATCTTATTAATTAATATTATTCTTTCACAAGACTCAGAATATTCCATTTCGTCATGCTGCATTATTAAAACATTTTGAGAATGTTATTTTAGCTTAAGGTAAGGTAATACCCTTGCAGATACGCAAATAGGAACGTAAGTAGTCGCTCAACGACTTCGGTTTGACGACCTACTTCCTTGAGACACCCAGTGCCTTGCACTACGTCTGGAGAATCCGCCCAGTAGAGGCGTGTAATTGCATTTGTCCTGCAAGACATAGAAGAATATCCGCTTGTTAGCGTTGAATTGGTTATCAGGTGCCATCGTGCACTGGCATATTGTGAAATACTGTTATTTATGCACAGTGAGCCACAGAAAGATATTGAAGATAATTATTGGCAAGTATTAGCGAATTATATAATTTTACCGGAACACCACATTTTAGTACCCACGTGTTTGTGGAGGGCCAAATGCCTTGTGGAAAATATACAGGTAAATGTGTTGCAATTACTTCAAATTACGATAGTGTAACATATTTGGATTGCCAGAGTGAAGTTTTTATTTCCAAAACGACGTACATTTTACCGATGCTGCATGATAGAAAAGTAGCGTCATTAGCACGTGCAGAATCATAGAGCAGTGCTAGCTCGTGTATCTATTCACATCCACGAAATTAAGGCTGTGTTATCAATTACTATCAAAGCCTACAACATTCACGACGAACATTATATTTTTGGAAAGTGAAAGAATGAATTTCGTAATTTATTTCACCGTCAACGTGACCAGACTATTCCACACCATGCTTGAATCAGTCATAATGGGCTAATACCATCCTGGTATGAGGGTGATATTTCTACGAGAACTAGCATGATGATGAAGCTTGCAGAACCGAGGACGAGAAGGAAGGAATCCAAGATGCCATTTCCAGGCATATCCAGCATATTCACGGAATTGTCGACAGGGACGAATCGAACCCTGGTCTTTGGAGGAGTCCATATGCGAATCATGATGAGGATAATACCGTTCCAGAGATCCAGAGAGGAATTTGTACAACCTTGGTTATTGAATAGAGGGCTGAGTGATAGCTTCTCCATGTCGTGAGTTTTTGAGCATCCCTTCTCTTGTTCTAGTTCTGGTGGTGTATTAGATTTAATGTAGTTTGTGAATCAACCACACTCTGTGTCAGCCATTTTTCTAGGTAGGGATTGTATCTAGTTTAATTTAATGTCATTTATTTCAGTATAGTGAGACACCCTTGGGTCCGATATTTTGGTTAACCCTGGTGCAGCTTGATGAACGTCGTAGAACGTCAAAGCCTATCTTTTGCTAGATGTGACCGTAGTCATTCGAGGCTATTTTGTACAACCCTGTTTGGGGTGATTTTTCAAGTCTTTGCTGACTTTAGTTATGACAATCAGATGTCATGGTTATTTCTTGAACTGCATTCTTTGCAGCCAGTTTTGATACACCCCTGACTTTCGTTAGAACAGTCGTATCAGTTAGGCAATCGACTGTAATTGACAGTTTTGTAAATGCATTATATTTTCATTTTGAATAAGCTCAGAAGCTATTCTTGGTCAAGTTTGAACCTAACAACTAGAAGGAATGTTTCGTTGCCTAGCATCGAACTCAGTTCCCAACGTATGATTAAGCAGATCCTTGTAGTGAATCTGCGCCACAATTATCATTTTGCTTGTGTCATGTAAGACACGTTTTTATTTGATGTTGTACTAGCAACTAGTGAATTGTATTTTGAGAGCAAAGAGCTCCAGTAATTTTAAGATTACTATCATTTAGACGTCTTTGGTAGAAAGACGGAATTATATTATTCTATTCAGATTTATTGCGTGTTTTTTATACACGGACTCTTTAGAGGTTCATAACCTATGGTAAAGTTTTTTTTATGAACAGGCCAGATGTATAGTTTTATATTGATTAAATCGCCGGCCTTGAATAATGTGTGTTTTGTGTCGACCGAACGCAGGAATGTGGTAGCCTGCTGGTGACATAAACTGGTTTTGTAATCCAGTGCCCTTGAGAGCACGCTTCATTTGTTTGTGAGACAGAGGACTTAGACAAGAGACAGAATGCTTGTTGTATTCGCTCCTTCTTTCATTGCAACTTAGCTTATGTAACCCAGTTTTCAACCCTGTCTCAGATCACATGTTTTATAGATTGCTTTTTGTTAGTTGAGCGCACTTCTTGCGTGTACCGTTTTGA
The DNA here is from genome assembly GCA_946902985.2 of Meconema thalassinum. Lineage (NCBI taxonomy): Eukaryota > Metazoa > Arthropoda > Insecta > Orthoptera > Tettigoniidae > Meconema > Meconema thalassinum. Next base: position 89,570,421 of record OX336401.1, read on the forward strand.
CGTGTACAATTAGGTCTGGTTTTCTATAGTGAGTTGCAGGCGACCCTGTTAAATGCAGGAATTTATTGTATGAAGGTACTTGTGATTACCTTGTCCGGGAGGGTTCCCGTTGACTAGATGTTATTGGAAGGTAACTGTTGTGGACAGGCCTATCCCAGAGTTATTTAATGCGAGCTTTGCGCCGCTGGTAACCCGTGTTATTGTGTGTCCGAGTTGTTATTGCTCGTTGATCTTATTCCGACTGTTGAGTCGAGGCTTTTTGGTGGAGAATGATCTCAGTGTAGACACTCCGTGCCCGAGCTATTGTCAGTATTATTCGCCATAAACCAACGATAAACCTAAACCAACATCTTAATAATAAAACGCATAACTTTGGTAAAACAAAAGCTAACTAATGAATTCTTTCTATCTAACTTTGTTCTGTTGCATTTTGGAACTGTTGACATAGCCGTGCAGTTGAAGGTAATTTCCTTGTGTGGAAATGACTAGGACAGTTGACACTTTTGTAGCGACCTGAAGCATCTGCGAACCTAGAGTTCGTAGCTTGTGGAGCTCAGGCCATGCGATGTCAGACGTGGTCTCAACTACGCATTCGTCACCGTAATTAAACACATTAGGTGACTATGGCTTACAAAGAGTAAACCAAGGTGTAGGCAGGAATTTAATAAAGATTTGTGTCTATTTCATTACTTATTTATGATGTACAAGTGTGTAAATCCTACATGTTACCTTATTGTGTGCTGATAGCACGTAGTTATTAAGAATAATTAAATGTTTTTCATGGCTGTATACTTAGATTTGTTGTAATTGTTTTCTGTTACGGACGTCATCGCCGTAAATTTTGTTATTAACTGTTAGGATTTAGCTAGATGATTACCGTTAAATGTAAATGTGGAAATGGTATCATCCTAACTTAGATTTGTTTTGCTACCCTGTTAAATGTAAATTCTGATATTAGCTTAATCTTGTAACTTGAACTAGGGACTTGCGTCGTACCATTTTCCTAGTGTTGCTGTTGTCGCTTTATTATTGTGAGTTAGATCTTTCGCGAGGTTTTTTTTTCCAGTAACTTCTCAGGTAGGGACCTGCTATTTATTTTCTTTTGTTTATTAGTTTGCGGACTAGCCGATTATAACCCTCCGAACTAGGCTAGGGGCTTGTGAATTTTAATAAATTTTCACGGTGTTTTACTTAAGTCTGGATGTTTAATTTCTCAGTCTAGTTTTAAGGTGAACCTTTCCTTAGGCAGTCTATGACCATCGTCACCATGTACCACGATCCCCGTGGACTACAGTGTCTCGTGCTGCTTAGCCTATTAGGAAGTTCACCTGATCCTCACGGCAATTTTATTCGACTTATGGGATGTTAGGAAAGTCATCGTGGTTGTTGACTCGACTAACGGTCTCAATATATTTTTTCGTTTTAGGTAAGGATGGCACGAAGTAGAACAAGTAACCATGGAAGGCTGCCTTCATTCCGTATCCTACTGGGCGTCTTTCGTGATTTTACATCAGAGGATAGATATTTCGGTAAATTTTGAAAAATGTGAGGTACTGATCCTGGTTTTAATTTCCACTTAACGCGAGGAATTTCCACGTTCTCATAGTTCACTACGAAACAGTCCGCCTTTATAATAATTAAATCTTCCGAAAAACGCACGTCACAGATTCTATTTTTGATCGACAATTGCTCATCTTTCCGCGGAATAACTCTCGCCCTTTTCGCAAACAGATTTGTTTCTTTTGGCGGTGTGAAAAAATGTCTATCATCAGATTTTTCTTCCTAACCCGATTTACATCCAGGAACGAAACATTACGACATTTTCTCGAAACAGCAGAAAATTTTGTTGTTCGCACACACAAAGCACTAGGCTACACAGACATTCATAAACTATAATACAAAGAAACAAATTCCCTCGCATAATATTACAGTACGTGCTAACCTCGTGGGCTACTTGTCAAACGTGCTTATGGTTCGGCGCGACTTCCGCGCCACACACTGGCTGGACCATGAGTAGTGTGGTAAGGAGAGAGCTGCACCACTTCTTATTGAGCCACCCTCGTATTTGCCCCGAACTTGATATCTCGCTAACCAAACATGGGATTAGAACATACAGGGTGTCCTAGCACTGCTAGTAATGCCCCCTACTTTCCTATAGCCTCTTTATTTGATTAAAAGACCAAAACTAAAAGGTCATTCGCGAGTAGTGGGGTAGTGTTGGTTTCCTGAAGTCGCGCTTGTGCTTGAATATGTATGCCTATGTTGGGAAAGGGTTAGGTGGTGGGGGAGGAGTAGGGTCGAGTGAGGGGTCGTTTAGATGGTATTTTTTCCGCTCTAGGTGATGGTGAGGTTATTTTTTTAAATGGATGGAATTTGGAAAGGCCATTTGGGGTAAACGTGTGTTTTTTGACATTATGGCGATGAATGTTTTTTATACGCATGCGCACTTGAGGAGTTTTGTAAGAGGGCGGGCTTTTTAAATGATGATTTATCAATGAGTGTTTTTTTTAATACGTATTGAAATAAACCAAAAAAAACTAATAGGTCATCGGCTTTTTTACTATCTCGCTAACCAATAATCGGATTTAAACCTATGAGGTGTCGTAGGACTCGTGGTGAAATCCCCTTTTCTATGGACGGGGTATATTCACTCTAAAATAAAAACTACCCTTACCCGGGGGTTGAAATAGTAATTTATTTTTTGTACGCCTGCGCATTTGGTTTTTTTTGTAAAAGAGCGGGCTTTTTAAATGATGATTTATCAATGAGTGTTTTTTTTAATACGTATTTAAATAAACCATAAAAACTAATAGGTCATTGGCTTTTGACTATCTCGCTAACCAATAATCGGATTTAAACGTATGAGGTGTCGTAGGACTCGTGGTGAACTCTCTTTTTCTATCGAAGGGGTATATCCACTCTAAAATAAAAACTACCCTTACCCGGGGGTTGAAATAGTAATATTTTTTGTATGTGCGCGCACGGTCGGCTTTTGTCAAAAGGACTTAACTATACGTTAGTTAATATTTTCTGAACCCCTCATGGGATTTTGCCATAGGCAGTATTATAGCCCTGGGGGGTAACGCCCCGTTTTTGAATGTAGGATTTATTTTTGTCGAAAGGGCCTAACGACACTTTTGTTCATATCTCGCGAACCAATCATGCTAGGGACTTGTATGAGGGGTCCTAGCACTTGGGGCAACATTCCCTGTTTGGGGGTGAAACTACCCCCCAAAATTGAAAAATCCCTATCTCGGAAACGAAGAATCCTAAAATTAAGTGTGATAGCTTAAAAAATAGGGGATGATATAGGCTTTTACCTCGATGGATCATTTCACCCCTAAAACAGTAAATAGTCATGTTATGGGGAAAAAACGTGTTAAACACCTAAAAATGATAAATGAACCTAAGATCTTTTGTTTTTGATGAAAAATAGCAGGGGGGTGAAACTACCCCCCAAAATTGAAAAATCCCTATCTCGGAAACGAAGAATCCTAAAATTAGGTGTGATAGCTTAAAAAATAGGGGATGATATGGGCTTTTACCTCGATGGATCATTTCACCCCTAAAACAGTAAATAGTCATGTTATGGGGAAAAAACGTGTTAAACACCTAAAAATGATAAATGAACCTAAAATATTTTGTTTTTGATGAAAAATAGCAGAGGGGTGAAACTACCCCCCAAAATTGAAAAATCCCTATCTTGGAAATGAAGAAGCCTAAAATTAGGTGTGATAGCTTAAAAAATAGGGGATGATATGGGCTTTTACCTCGATTGATCATTTCATTCCTAAAACAGTAAATAGTCATGTTATGGGGAAAAAACATATTAAACACTTAAAAATGATAAATGAACCTAAGATCTTTTGTTTTTGATGAAAAATAGCAGGGGGGTGAAACTACCCCCCAAAATTGAAAAATCCCTATCTTGGAAATGAAGAAGCCTAAAATTAGGTGTGATAGCTTAAAAAATAGGGGATGATTAGGGCTTTTACCTCGATGGATCATTTCACCCCTAAAACAGTAAATAGTCATGTTATAGGGGAAAAACGTGTTAAACACCTAAAAATGATAAATGAACCTAAGATCTTTTGTTTTTGATGAAAAATAGCAGGGGGTGAAACTACCCCCCCCAAAATTGAAAAATCCCTATCTAGGAAACGAAGAATCCTAAAATTAGGTGTGATAGCTTAAAAAATAGGGGATGATATGGGCTTTTACCTCGATGGATCATTTCACCCCCTAAAACAGTAAATAGTTATGTTATGGGGGAAAAATGTGTTATACACCTAAAAGCATAAGCATCTTTGTGAAACCATGCTTTAATGGACATGTGTATGGAGGATGATTGTTGTTATTATTATTATTAGGTAATTATGGATTAATGTGCGGATAGATAACTAACCTGTGGGGAGCGTGATGGCGCAGGTGCTTAGCTGCTCGTCTTTACTCGGGCAGGTGGGGTTCAAATCCCGGTGACGGCGGGGGTTGGAATTTTCACCTGAAAAAAATCACGTGGCGTCAGAAAGGGCATTCGGCCTTAAATCCCCGGCCAAAACCAAAATGAGCCTGGTTGGCTCCGGCGACTCAAAATAATTGGGAAAAGCCAAAGAAAGAAAAAAATGATAACTCACCAGTAATAGTAAACATTGGTTTGAGGTGTTGAACAAGTCAGAATGGCCAACCCTTTACCCTGGTTCACGAATGGACCCCAAAAAGTTTTACCTGTCAAGACTCAGTCTACCCTGTTGCAGCCTTGTGAAAAAAAATCGAACCGGGGCCTCTGTAGTGACAGTGGAGCTATATTCATGATGATTTTTAAACAAACATAGGCTTGCCTACTACCGCTGTGTTGAATCTGCACAGAGACTCTGGCTTTGGTTTGCGTAGTGTGCCTTGCTGATAACAGCACAGCGACCTTGTCAGGAAGTTTCATATTACTCATTTGCTTGATAGCGGACATGCTATGCACATGACTAGATCGTTGTTAGGTTTGACAAAGGCTTAGTGAAGCTTATGGCAACCTTGAAATGAATGTCATGGTATAGTCGGGGTTGGAAGCCAAGACCTTAGGGTTGACAACCAAGTAGGTTAACCACTACACGGTGATATGGTGAAATAATAATGTAACAGAACATATAGAAACGTTTTCTATAGTTTAACGAATTGGCATACCATGAGAGGTGTAGGTAATGGAAATTGAATCCTTAGCTGATGATTATACTACTTTCCATGCCCACGTATAAGCTATCATGTTAGAAAAAGAATGGTATGGCTTGTTTTAAACGGAGAATAATCATTGTGTTTACTGTGAAACACAAATCTGAATTTAAAATTAATTTAAAATAATTAATTTAAAATTAACTAATTTAAAATTAGTTTAGTACGCTGAAGTTAAAATGAATAATGATCACGCTACAGACAGCCAGTTTCAAAGCCATGAGAACTAAGTGAACAAAGTATAAAATTCATGAGCCAGTGAGGAATTCAACATGCTGTCCTTTGGACAAGAGAGAAGCGTTCTACAGCGACCCTCAATGGTTTGGGACATCGTAAAGATGAAAATTAAATCTAAGCTACTATACGCTTATATACTAGAATAAGAAATGGAAAACAATTGGTCAAATAAAGGACAGAAGGAATAAAAAATGGCCCTCAACCCTCAAGCATAAGGATTGAGGGAGTTGGAAGGAAGGAGAGCCATGAAAGGCAGATAAAAAGTATACTAGGAGTGGCTTTGCCCCAGAGGTAATGGATAAAGAGGAGGAAAACTGGACTCAGCTCAGAAATCCCTTGGGGTTGCCAACTTCCAAACTGATCAGCCCTTGAGGGTGTAGCCATAGGCAGAGTGCATCGCAAGTCGTGGGGCTAAATACACCCTACCTTCTTGAGGGGGCTTGGGCAAAAGACAGGAAATAACATGAAAATAAAAAAGCAAGGCTGCCTCCTCAGGATATCAGAAAAAATAAATAAACCAGGGCCAATGAAGTTTCAAAAGGAAGAGACTCCCTAGGGCTCGGATACTCTAATCATGTTGGGGTCGGTAGAGAACAAGAGTTGAGCAAGTGTGGTCGACAGGAAATAAGAGAGTGAGGAGCCTAGCACAAGTTAGTGGAAGCAATGACGGTCTCAGCTGGGACTCCGTGATCGTCAACCTACATGACACTAGATATGACGCCCAGGGGTGGAATTAAAGACCTCTTTTTGTTTTTTATCACTGGCTTTTAAGAACGCTAACACATGGCATGCCTTATAATGCAATACTGGTCCTAGGGTATGCAAAAATTGTATTAGAAACTCAGCTAATAATAGAGTGCTTGCCCATGATTTACCTTAAATTTTCCTAAAATCCACTACATTTTCCGCAAATTGACCAAATGACACAACATTCCAGCAAAATTCAACAAATGACTACCAGATTTATTGAAATTCCATTGATTTACCTAAGCATGGTTTAAACTACCTCAAATTCATATAAAATTAGACGAATATAGATGAAAATTCACTAAAATTTACCGAATTTAGCCAAGTGGTGTACAAACCATGAAATTTATCCAATTTTTATTAAAATTGACTACATGTACTCGAAAATTCCATAATATTCCCTTTACATGTATGCTTTTTGTTGTTGTTGTTGTTGTCTCGTTTACCACACTCCCTGTAGACAATCACCTCAACATGACTTTCTCCTAGACTAGGAGCTTCACATTCGACATGATAGCTGAGTTTCATTTCCCATAAACTTGTCTCTGAGGTGGGTGTCAGGAAAAGGCATTCAGCTGTAAAAACCACACCCTCACGTAGACTTTCATAACCTCTTACGTTGAGGTTCCTTACACTAACGACATTAAATGATTGAACGGTTTCCTTTTCACAATTCCTGTCTATACTTTCCTCTTTAAGGTTGCAAGATGTTTGCAAGATTCCTAAAATGCAATTAAATGTAATAAATACCTTAAGATGGTTTCATTTGTTTAATGATATGGTGTTGATGATGGATATATACGTTAAGACTAATTTTTGTTAGGTCTTGACTGGCCTTGCAATTAGAAATTGACAAACCAAACATGGGTTATCTACCAGGGGAACACTTTGACCACTATATTGGTTATTTACCAGTAAGTACAGTTCTAGTAATGAGACAGAAATCCAACACAAACAATGAGCGCGCAATGCGGCGGAGATTGGTACCACGATGTACTGTCGGTTATGTAGCTATGTGGAATGCACATCATATATGGTTTACTTGAAGGTTTGGAGATTCCATTAAAGATATTTCTACAATAAACCATTTTCAAATGGTCATTCGTTGGTGTGAAAATATTTATTATATGGTATTTTATGAAAACAATTATGATTTATAAAAAAATTTATATGTTTATTGTATTCTTATTTAATGTAAGCACTGGAGGCACTATCGACCAAAATACAGCACTATCTGGAATGTATATTGCATACTTGAAGGTTTTGTGATCCCATTAAAGGTATTCCTACAATAAATGATTTTTAAGTTCTCGTTTTATGGCATGATTATTTAATATATGCTATTTGCTAATAGGATTTGACACTGGAATTATTTTACAAGTAGTTATTTTAATGACCAACAGAGTTTAATGTTAACAAGGCACAGCTCTATTTGAAATTTTGAATAACATGTTGCATGTCATACATCATATGCAACTACTGTAAGGCTTGTGATTTATTTAATGCCTTTAACCCTATATTAAACACTCAGTTTGCAATACTGATAACTGCAATGTTACTGAAAAAAAATTGAAACAAAACAAAAATCAGCATTGAAAAACCAAAAAGTGGTTGAGCATATATACAGTGGGGAAAAGAAAAGTTTTGTAAACACTAATGTCCAACAAGACTAATTAAATCAGTAACTGTCAGGGTGGCCGAGTGGTTAAGGCGTTTGACTTAAGATCAACTTTCCAAATATATAAGGAAGCAAGGGTTCGAATCCCTTCCCTGACATAACTATTGCTTGAACATACAAGAAAACAAGAAATATACACAAACTATGTTTATCAATTTAATCATTTTTTTTTTTACAAGAGATAGACACACAGAATACAGCTCTTTTGGTTTATCATTTCTTTTAAACATAACACTTGTTGAAAATTATTTTTTAGGGGATGGGGGTGTTGCTACGTTGACCCATTACACAATAATAGCAGCTTTACGAAGTTCATTTTCTATATTTAATAGCTCTTTCTCATAACCAATATGGCCAAGCTGTTTACAGGCATGCAAGAGCTGTAGACGTTCGACTAATATATTAGGATCGTTCCATTTACTATTTTTTATGAATGGTTTCAGAATCTCGGGAAGCAGTTCATCATTATCACCATCATTATGATTATCATCCTCATTATTATAATCATTTTCATAATGATGATCATTATCATCGTTATCATTACCATCATAATTTCCACCTTTGTCCACAGACTGTTCAATGGATTGAGTTGCCTTTGATAGTGTTGAAAGCTTCTTTTTAGATGTGCTAGAATGCTTTAACATTGTTATGTTATTATTACCACTATTACCTTTCCCCACTAACTTCTTGATGGGGTATATTGTCTCTGATAGGGTTGAGGGCTTTTGAGATGTGGGTGCATGTCTGAACATGGGTTTCACAGGAGGTGTCGAAGGTTTCTCATTAAACAACTCGCTAACAGTATGAGTGCGTTGTAGTGTATTAAACTTGAGGTTAATATTATCTTGAGCAGTACTATTTTTCTCTTGGACTTGGTTTCTTGCTTTGGTTTGGGTTTTCCTTACATTTAGACTAGCGTGATTATTAAGTTTACATTCATGATTGTTTGAAGAAAGTACGTCGAATTCTTTTGTTTTAAGCATTCCTCGACACTGTTTCGATCGTTGCTTTGAACAGCGCCAAATAATAGTTCCATTTTTATTGCTTCGTTTCACAATATATGAATATCCTTTATAGTATGCATAAGGCTTACCATACCTAGTCACTGATACTTCCATATCAACTGTCAAGCACAAACTAATCTCTAGTAAAGACAACTCGGTAATAACAACAATAGTTTAATGTGGGAGCATATATACATGCAAAAAGTGGGAGCAAAGGTGGGGGGTAAAAAGTGGGAGCAAAAGTGGTAGCAAATGTGGGAGAAAAAAATAACTGTGAGCAAAAAGTGGGAGCAAATATGGGATCAAATGTGGGAACAAAGCAAATATAAAAAGTGGGAGCAAATATGCTAAGAAATATGTCAACAAATATACCAGCAAAAGTAAATACACAAGTCAAGATAGATTAAAGTGCAAAGAAAATATGGAAGCAAATATGAGAGCAAAAATTGTGTTTTTCTAAAACAACTAGACATAACAAACTTAGTCATAACCTAACCTAACCTAACCCAACCTAACCAAACCTAACCTCACCTAACCTAACCTAACCTCACCTAACCTCACCTAACCTAACCTCACCTCACCTAACCTCACCTCACCTAACCTAACCTAACCTAACTTTACCTAACCTAACTTGACTGAACTTTACCTAACCTAACCCATCATAACTTCACCTAACCTAACTTTACCTAATCTAACTTCACCTAACCTAACGTTCAACTCTCAGATCAAAATTAAATTCTAGGCATAGTTGAGTTGGAACCCAAGACTTCAGGGATAACACACAAGTATACTAGCCACTACACCGCAAAATGGGCAAATTATCATGCAACACAACATAAAGTAAAAGTTTCCTGTAGTGTAACTCATTGGCTGTCAACCATAGTTTGGGAATTCAAACCCAAGACCTCAAGACTTTTGTTTTGAACATTATCAGAAATATTATTCCATTTACATTTTGCTGCTGCTTATAGTTATAAGAGTTGGCATTAATATGGGAAGCAAAAAAAAAGTGGGAGCAAATGTGGGAGCCAATATGGGAGCAAATATAGGAGCCAAGATGGGGGCAAAAGTGGGAGCAAATGTGGGAGCCAATATGGGAGTCAATATGGAGGCAAATATGGGAGCAAATGTGTGAACTAATCATCTCACCTCGGATATCGCCAGTGAGTACTCATATCCACCGCAAGGTAGCGGAAACATACTTTGTGTGTTGTATGTATCTATCTTACAAAGTTTGACTGCATGCAAAACGTCCTTGTATAAGCTGTGCATATAATTTTCATATACAATTAAGACCAAGTGTTCAGTACTAACATGTATAGCCTTGTCTAGGGTATATAGAGGATCGTTAGCAAGAAAGACTGACTAACCCAGGAGTGTAAAGCCTTGCCATATGCAGTAAGCATCTGTTGGCAGAAATGGTTCCTAATAATAACGGACTTAATGAATATGAAACGTGTTTTGAGTGTCGTCTTAAATCCTATTTTATACGTTGTGATACGTGTAAGGATTTAAGACGACACACAAAAGACAACACCCAAAATACGTTTGTGTCGTCTTAAATCCTTACACGTATCACAACGTATAAAATAGGATTTAAGACGACACTCAAAACACGTTTCATATTCATTAAGTCCGTTATTATTAGGAACCATTTCTGCCAACAGATGCTTACTGCATATGGCAAGGCTTTACACTCCTGGGTTAGTCAGTCTTTCTTGCTAACGATCCTCTATATACCCTAGACAAGGCTATACATGTTAGTACTGAACACTTGGTCTTAATTGTATATGAAAATTATATGCACAGCTTATACAAGGACGTTTTGCATGCAGTCAAACTTTGTAAGATAGATACATACAACACACAAAGTATGTTTCCGCTACCTTGCGGTGGATATGAGTACTCACTGGCGATATCCGAGGTGAGATGATTAGTTCACACATTTGCTCCCATATTTGCCTCCATATTGACTCCCATATTGGCTCCCACATTTGCTCCCACTTTTGCCCCCATCTTGGCTCCTATATTTGCTCCCATATTGGCTCCCACATTTGCTCCCACTTTTTTTTTGCTTCCCATATTAATGCCAACTCTTATAACTATAAGCAGCAGCAAAATGTAAATGGAATAATATTTCTGATAATGTTCAAAACAAAAGTCTTGAGGTCTTGGGTTTGAATTCCCAAACTATGGTTGACAGCCAATGAGTTACACTACAGGAAACTTTTACTTTATGTTGTGTTGCATGATAATTTGCCCATTTTGCGGTGTAGTGGCTAGTATACTTGTGTGTTATCCCTGAAGTCTTGGGTTCCAACTCAACTATGCCTAGAATTTAATTTTGATCTGAGAGTTGAACGTTAGGTTAGGTGAAGTTAGATTAGGTAAAGTTAGGTTAGGTGAAGTTATGATGGGTTAGGTTAGGTAAAGTTCAGTCAAGTTAGGTTAGGTAAAGTTAGGTTAGGTTAGGTTAGGTGAGGTGAGGTTAGGTGAGGTGAGGTTAGGTTAGGTGAGGTTAGGTGAGGTTAGGTTAGGTTAGGTGAGGTTAGGTTTGGTTAGGTTGGGTTAGGTTAGGTTAGGTTATGACTAAGTTTGTTATGTCTAGTTGTTTTAGAAAAACACAATTTTTGCTCTCATATTTGCTTCCATATTTTCTTTGCACTTTAATCTATCTTGACTTGTGTATTTACTTTTGCTGGTATATTTGTTGACATATTTCTTAGCATATTTGCTCCCACTTTTTATATTTGCTTTGTTCCCACATTTGATCCCATATTTGCTCCCACTTTTTGCTCACAGTTATTTTTTTCTCCCACATTTGCTACCACTTTTGCTCCCACTTTTTACCCCCCACCTTTGCTCCCACTTTTTGCATGTATATATGCTCCCACATTAAACTATTGTTGTTATTACCGAGTTGTCTTTACTAGAGATTAGTTTGTGCTTGACAGTTGATATGGAAGTATCAGTGACTAGGTATGGTAAGCCTTATGCATACTATAAAGGATATTCATATATTGTGAAACGAAGCAATAAAAATGGAACTATTATTTGGCGCTGTTCAAAGCAACGATCGAAACAGTGTCGAGGAATGCTTAAAACAAAAGAATTCGACGTACTTTCTTCAAACAATCATGAATGTAAACTTAATAATCACGCTAGTCTAAATGTAAGGAAAACCCAAACCAAAGCAAGAAACCAAGTCCAAGAGAAAAATAGTACTGCTCAAGATAATATTAACCTCAAGTTTAATACACTACAACGCACTCATACTGTTAGCGAGTTGTTTAATGAGAAACCTTCGACACCTCCTGTGAAACCCATGTTCAGACATGCACCCACATCTCAAAAGCCCTCAACCCTATCAGAGACAATATACCCCATCAAGAAGTTAGTGGGGAAAGGTAATAGTGGTAATAATAACATAACAATGTTAAAGCATTCTAGCACATCTAAAAAGAAGCTTTCAACACTATCAAAGGCAACTCAATCCATTGAACAGTCTGTGGACAAAGGTGGAAATTATGATGGTAATGATAACGATGATAATGATCATCATTATGAAAATGATTATAATAATGAGGATGATAATCATAATGATGGTGATAATGATGAACTGCTTCCCGAGATTCTGAAACCATTCATAAAAAATAGTAAATGGAACGATCCTAATATATTAGTCGAACGTCTACAGCTCTTGCATGCCTGTAAACAGCTTGGCCATATTGGTTATGAGAAAGAGCTATTAAATATAGAAAATGAACTTCGTAAAGCTGCTATTATTGTGTAATGGGTCAACGTAGCAACACCCCCATCCCCTAAAAAATAATTTTCAACAAGTGTTATGTTTAAAAGAAATGATAAACCAAAAGAGCTGTATTCTGTGTGTCTATCTCTTGTAAAAAAAAAAATGATTAAATTGATAAACATAGTTTGTGTATATTTCTTGTTTTCTTGTATGTTCAAGCAATAGTTATGTCAGGGAAGGGATTCGAACCCTTGCTTCCTTATATATTTGGAAAGTTGATCTTAAGTCAAACGCCTTAACCACTCGGCCACCCTGACAGTTACTGATTTAATTAGTCTTGTTGGACATTAGTGTTTACAAAACTTTTCTTTTCCCCACTGTATATATGCTCAACCACTTTTTGGTTTTTCAATGCTGATTTTTGTTTTGTTTCAATTTTTTTTCAGTAACATTGCAGTTATCAGTATTGCAAACTGAGTGTTTAATATAGGGTTAAAGGCATTAAATAAATCACAAGCCTTACAGTAGTTGCATATGATGTATGACATGCAACATGTTATTCAAAATTTCAAATAGAGCTGTGCCTTGTTAACATTAAACTCTGTTGGTCATTAAAATAACTACTTGTAAAATAATTCCAGTGTCAAATCCTATTAGCAAATAGCATATATTAAATAATCATGCCATAAAACGAGAACTTAAAAATCATTTATTGTAGGAATACCTTTAATGGGATCACAAAACCTTCAAGTATGCAATATACATTCCAGATAGTGCTGTATTTTGGTCGATAGTGCCTCCAGTGCTTACATTAAATAAGAATACAATAAACATATAAATTTTTTTATAAATCATAATTGTTTTCATAAAATACCATATAATAAATATTTTCACACCAACGAATGACCATTTGAAAATGGTTTATTGTAGAAATATCTTTAATGGAATCTCCAAACCTTCAAGTAAACCATATATGATGTGCATTCCACATAGCTACATAACCGACAGTACATCGTGGTACCAATCTCCGCCGCATTGCGCGCTCATTGTTTGTGTTGGATTTCTGTCTCATTACTAGAACTGTACTTACTGGTAAATAACCAATATAGTGGTCAAAGTGTTCCCCTGGTAGATAACCCATGTTTGGTTTGTCAATTTCTAATTGCAAGGCCAGTCAAGACCTAACAAAAATTAGTCTTAACGTATATATCCATCATCAACACCATATCATTAAACAAATGAAACCATCTTAAGGTATTTATTACATTTAATTGCATTTTAGGAATCTTGCAAACATCTTGCAACCTTAAAGAGGAAAGTATAGACAGGAATTGTGAAAAGGAAACCGTTCAATCATTTAATGTCGTTAGTGTAAGGAACCTCAACGTAAGAGGTTATGAAAGTCTACGTGAGGGTGTGGTTTTTACAGCTGAATGCCTTTTCCTGACACCCACCTCAGAGACAAGTTTATGGGAAATGAAACTCAGCTATCATGTCGAATGTGAAGCTCCTAGTCTAGGAGAAAGTCATGTTGAGGTGATTGTCTACAGGGAGTGTGGTAAACGAGACAACAACAACAACAACAAAAAGCATACATGTAAAGGGAATATTATGGAATTTTCGAGTACATGTAGTCAATTTTAATAAAAATTGGATAAATTTCATGGTTTGTACACCACTTGGCTAAATTCGGTAAATTTTAGTGAATTTTCATCTATATTCGTCTAATTTTATATGAATTTGAGGTAGTTTAAACCATGCTTAGGTAAATCAATGGAATTTCAATAAATCTGGTAGTCATTTGTTGAATTTTGCTGGAATGTTGTGTCATTTGGTCAATTTGCGGAAAATGTAGTGGATTTTAGGAAAATTTAAGGTAAATCATGGGCAAGCACTCTATTATTAGCTGAGTTTCTAATACAATTTTTGCATACCCTAGGACCAGTATTGCATTATAAGGCATGCCATGTGTTAGCGTTCTTAAAAGCCAGTGATAAAAAACAAAAAGAGGTCTTTAATTCCACCCCTGGGCGTCATATCTAGTGTCATGTAGGTTGACGATCACGGAGTCCCAGCTGAGACCGTCATTGCTTCCACTAACTTGTGCTAGGCTCCTCACTCTCTTATTTCCTGTCGACCACACTTGCTCAACTCTTGTTCTCTACCGACCCCAACATGATTAGAGTATCCGAGCCCTAGGGAGTCTCTTCCTTTTGAAACTTCATTGGCCCTGGTTTATTTATTTTTTCTGATATCCTGAGGAGGCAGCCTTGCTTTTTTATTTTCATGTTATTTCCTGTCTTTTGCCCAAGCCCCCTCAAGAAGGTAGGGTGTATTTAGCCCCACGACTTGCGATGCACTCTGCCTATGGCTACACCCTCAAGGGCTGATCAGTTTGGAAGTTGGCAACCCCAAGGGATTTCTGAGCTGAGTCCAGTTTTCCTCCTCTTTATCCATTACCTCTGGGGCAAAGCCACTCCTAGTATACTTTTTATCTGCCTTTCATGGCTCTCCTTCCTTCCAACTCCCTCAATCCTTATGCTTGAGGGTTGAGGGCCATTTTTTATTCCTTCTGTCCTTTATTTGACCAATTGTTTTCCATTTCTTATTCTAGTATATAAGCGTATAGTAGCTTAGATTTAATTTTCATCTTTACGATGTCCCAAACCATTGAGGGTCGCTGTAGAACGCTTCTCTCTTGTCCAAAGGACAGCATGTTGAATTCCTCACTGGCTCATGAATTTTATACTTTGTTCACTTAGTTCTCATGGCTTTGAAACTGGCTGTCTGTAGCGTGATCATTATTCATTTTAACTTCAGCGTACTAAACTAATTTTAAATTAGTTAATTTTAAATTAATTATTTTAAATTAATTTTAAATTCAGATTTGTGTTTCACAGTAAACACAATGATTATTCTCCGTTTAAAACAAGCCATACCATTCTTTTTCTAACATGATAGCTTATACGTGGGCATGGAAAGTAGTATAATCATCAGCTAAGGATTCAATTTCCATTACCTACACCTCTCATGGTATGCCAATTCGTTAAACTATAGAAAACGTTTCTATATGTTCTGTTACATTATTATTTCACCATATCACCGTGTAGTGGTTAACCTACTTGGTTGTCAACCCTAAGGTCTTGGCTTCCAACCCCGACTATACCATGACATTCATTTCAAGGTTGCCATAAGCTTCACTAAGCCTTTGTCAAACCTAACAACGATCTAGTCATGTGCATAGCATGTCCGCTATCAAGCAAATGAGTAATATGAAACTTCCTGACAAGGTCGCTGTGCTGTTATCAGCAAGGCACACTACGCAAACCAAAGCCAGAGTCTCTGTGCAGATTCAACACAGCGGTAGTAGGCAAGCCTATGTTTGTTTAAAAATCATCATGAATATAGCTCCACTGTCACTACAGAGGCCCCGGTTCGATTTTTTTTCACAAGGCTGCAACAGGGTAGACTGAGTCTTGACAGGTAAAACTTTTTGGGGTCCATTCGTGAACCAGGGTAAAGGGTTGGCCATTCTGACTTGTTCAACACCTCAAACCAATGTTTACTATTACTGGTGAGTTATCATTTTTTTCTTTCTTTGGCTTTTCCCAATTATTTTGAGTCGCCGGAGCCAACCAGGCTCATTTTGGTTTTGGCCGGGGATTTAAGGCCGAATGCCCTTTCTGACGCCACGTGATTTTTTTCAGGTGAAAATTCCAACCCCCGCCGTCACCGGGATTTGAACCCCACCTGCCCGAGTAAAGACGAGCAGCTAAGCACCTGCGCCATCACGCTCCCCACAGGTTAGTTATCTATCCGCACATTAATCCATAATTACCTAATAATAATAATAACAACAATCATCCTCCATACACATGTCCATTAAAGCATGGTTTCACAAAGATGCTTATGCTTTTAGGTGTATAACACATTTTTCCCCCATAACATAACTATTTACTGTTTTAGGGGGTGAAATGATCCATCGAGGTAAAAGCCCATATCATCCCCTATTTTTTAAGCTATCACACCTAATTTTAGGATTCTTCGTTTCCTAGATAGGGATTTTTCAATTTTGGGGGGGGTAGTTTCACCCCCTGCTATTTTTCATCAAAAACAAAAGATCTTAGGTTCATTTATCATTTTTAGGTGTTTAACACGTTTTTCCCCTATAACATGACTATTTACTGTTTTAGGGGTGAAATGATCCATCGAGGTAAAAGCCCTAATCATCCCCTATTTTTTAAGCTATCACACCTAATTTTAGGCTTCTTCATTTCCAAGATAGGGATTTTTCAATTTTGGGGGGTAGTTTCACCCCCCTGCTATTTTTCATCAAAAACAAAAGATCTTAGGTTCATTTATCATTTTTAAGTGTTTAATATGTTTTTTCCCCATAACATGACTATTTACTGTTTTAGGAATGAAATGATCAATCGAGGTAAAAGCCCATATCATCCCCTATTTTTTAAGCTATCACACCTAATTTTAGGCTTCTTCATTTCCAAGATAGGGATTTTTCAATTTTGGGGGGTAGTTTCACCCCTCTGCTATTTTTCATCAAAAACAAAATATTTTAGGTTCATTTATCATTTTTAGGTGTTTAACACGTTTTTTCCCCATAACATGACTATTTACTGTTTTAGGGGTGAAATGATCCATCGAGGTAAAAGCCCATATCATCCCCTATTTTTTAAGCTATCACACCTAATTTTAGGATTCTTCGTTTCCGAGATAGGGATTTTTCAATTTTGGGGGGTAGTTTCACCCCCCTGCTATTTTTCATCAAAAACAAAAGATCTTAGGTTCATTTATCATTTTTAGGTGTTTAACACGTTTTTTCCCCATAACATGACTATTTACTGTTTTAGGGGTGAAATGATCCATCGAGGTAAAAGCCTATATCATCCCCTATTTTTTAAGCTATCACACTTAATTTTAGGATTCTTCGTTTCCGAGATAGGGATTTTTCAATTTTGGGGGGTAGTTTCACCCCCAAACAGGGAATGTTGCCCCAAGTGCTAGGACCCCTCATACAAGTCCCTAGCATGATTGGTTCGCGAGATATGAACAAAAGTGTCGTTAGGCCCTTTCGACAAAAATAAATCCTACATTCAAAAACGGGGCGTTACCCCCCAGGGCTATAATACTGCCTATGGCAAAATCCCATGAGGGGTTCAGAAAATATTAACTAACGTATAGTTAAGTCCTTTTGACAAAAGCCGACCGTGCGCGCACATACAAAAAATATTACTATTTCAACCCCCGGGTAAGGGTAGTTTTTATTTTAGAGTGGATATACCCCTTCGATAGAAAAAGAGAGTTCACCACGAGTCCTACGTCACCTCATACGTTTAAATCCGATTATTGGTTAGCGAGATAGTCAAAAGCCAATGACCTATTAGTTTTTATGGTTTATTTAAATACGTATTAAAAAAAACACTCATTGATAAATCATCATTTAAAAAGCCCGCTCTTTTACAAAAAAAACCAAATGCGCAGGCGTACAAAAAATAAATTACTATTTCAACCCCCGGGTAAGGGTAGTTTTTATTTTAGAGTGAATATACCCCGTCCATAGAAAAGGGGATTTCACCACGAGTCCTACGACACCTCATAGGTTTAAATCCGATTATTGGTTAGCGAGATAGTAAAAAAGCCGATGACCTATTAGTTTTTTTTGGTTTATTTCAATACGTATTAAAAAAAACACTCATTGATAAATCATCATTTAAAAAGCCCGCCCTCTTACAAAACTCCTCAAGTGCGCATGCGTATAAAAAACATTCATCGCCATAATGTCAAAAAACACACGTTTACCCCAAATGGCCTTTCCAAATTCCATCCATTTAAAAAAATAACCTCACCATCACCTAGAGCGGAAAAAATACCATCTAAACGACCCCTCACTCGACCCTACTCCTCCCCCACCACCTAACCCTTTCCCAACATAGGCATACATATTCAAGCACAAGCGCGACTTCAGGAAACCAACACTACCCCACTACTCGCGAATGACCTTTTAGTTTTGGTCTTTTAATCAAATAAAGAGGCTATAGGAAAGTAGGGGGCATTACTAGCAGTGCTAGGACACCCTGTATGTTCTAATCCCATGTTTGGTTAGCGAGATATCAAGTTCGGGGCAAATACGAGGGTGGCTCAATAAGAAGTGGTGCAGCTCTCTCCTTACCACACTACTACCATGAACTACAATGCTTAAGGAGCGGAGTGATGACACTGTTTATTTCTATTCGTCATGGCATTGTATTGTCTAGGCCAGGTGTTCTCAACATATTAGACACTGCGACCCCATCCCCAAGTTTTAACGATAGAGATTTCAAGTGATCAGTCAGTAAAACTAACTTTTAACAATGCTTGTGCCGACACATTTTGGTTAAGTATTTATTTATTTATTTATTTATTTATTTATTTATTTATTTATTTATTTATTTATTTATCGTATGGCTTTTAGTGCCGGGAGTGTCCGAGGACATGTTCGGCTTGCCTGAGTCTGTAGCTGCTTCCAGCGGACACCCTTATTAGGGTGAGCTACAAGTTCCGTTTAATTTCAAGTTGTTCCCACTTTCGCTACCAGATATCAATGATACCTAGTGTTGAACGTTGGAACTTTGATAGAGCGTTCCGACGAAATCTAACCTAACAATTTAGCTTCACACAAGTTTAGTCTGTGGAAGGATCTTTCTTTAACATGCCATAAATCTATGACATGGGACCGCCGGCTTTACTTCCCCTCCGAAGGAAGGCATACTGAAGGATTTGTAACGCTCTTAAAAAATCCGACGACTTCGGCCGGGTTTGAACCCGCTATCTTGGGCACAGCAGTTCAGCATGCTACCAACTACGCCACCGAAGCCGCTTGGATAAGTATTAAAAATAAATACCCAGAACTGTCCACAAGAGCGTTAAAACCTTTGATGCCATTTTCTACATTTTGCAACTGTGAACAAGGATTCCCCATAATGGTGAATTTAAAAACCAATTCAAGAAATCGTTTGACACTGGAAAATGACATTGTTTTGTATGTTACAAAAATCATTCCAGACTTTCAAAAATTGGTTCATTCGAAACAAGCTCAAGTTTCTCATTAATAGAATTAAAAAACACGTAAAAGTTAAGTACAATGTGAGTGTATTCATTTTTAATAAAAAACTAAATCAATAAACTTTTAAACTTTTTCTCCGTATCTCGCGACCTCCTAGGGCAGGGGTTCCCAACCTGGGGGGCGCCCCCCCCCTGGAGGGCGTGGGGCTTCATCAAAGAGGGTGGAGGGGGGTGGGTGGCGCGAAGTGTTTTCCGAAGTACGTTTTTTAAACTAGAATATTACAATTTTGTACAATAAACATTTTTCGAATCTCTCCAAGTGATTGTTGCACCAAGTCAATCGTTCAAAAGCACTGGTAGGCTAATTGCCAACTGTCGGCACGAACCTCTGCGGAGCTGCGAGGTTGGAGGTGAAATAAGGAATTTGCTGTGTTCTAAGGAGCAAAATTATGCCAATTTTATCGTATCGTTGGCATATCTTTGTGATTTCTTTGAAGTTTTGAACAGTTTGAACTTACATTTTCAAAGACATATTTATGCGAGTAATTAGGTTAGGTCTATATCCTCCGCGTCAATCGAAGAGGTTATAGAAGCGATGAGTGGAGGGGAGGGGAGAGGTGGGGGAGGAGGGGGGGGGGGGCGATCAATAATAATAATAATGTTATTGGTTTTACGTCCCTTTTAACTACCCTGGCTTTTAGAGACGCCGGGGTGCCGGAATTTTGCCCCGAAGGGGATCTTTAACGTGCCAGTAAATGTACTGACACGGCTCCCTCGCATTTGCGCACCCTCAAATGCCAGCTGACTGCGCCAGGTTTCGAACCTGCAACCTTGGACTCAGCAAGCGAGAACGTTACCCCTGAGCCACGCAGCCAGACTGGGGGGGGGGGGGGGCGATGAACTTCCGTATCTGAAAAGGGGGTCGTCAGCTGACAAAGGTTAGGAAACACAGCCCTAGGGGGTCGCGACCCACGGGTTGAGAAATACTGGTCTAGGTTTACTTAGCTGGTTGAGTCGCACGCGGTCCGGGTGAGAACAGTTAACTTCGTCACTGTCTGCTCTCAAACATTCACCACTTTCAGTATCTTAACAAAATACAGAATCACATAGACTATAACTAACAAGTATTAACTACTACTACAACTAAATAAGTGTACATATTGTAAATACTATCACAGACTTTCACACATAGATTTAATAGCCTAAGTGTGAAGGATCTGATGATGATCGCTTCACGATCCAAACTGGTCATCCCAGTGTACTTATTAATCTCATCTAAAATTTGGTACAATCGTGTTGACAGACTGTTAAACAGAGCGGCTTCGGTGGCGTAGTCGGTAGCATGCTGAGCTTCTATGCCCAAGATCGCGGGTTCAAATCCAGCCGAAGTCGTCAGATTTTTTAAGAGCGTTAAAAATCCCTCAGTATGCCTTCCTTCGGAGGGGAAGTAAAGCCGGCGGTCCCATGTCACAGATTTATGGCATGTTAAAGAACCTCCCACTAATTGCACCTGCGTGAAGCTAAATTGTGTAGGTTAAGAATGTGAACAACGCTCTTAGGTTCCTACGTTCGTTGCCAAGAGCCGACTGCGGTGGCGTCTGGTAGCTAAGTTCTGAACTAGTAGTCGTTGACGGTGGCGTTTGGCGGCAAAAGTAGGAACTATTTGAAAAATTCAATAGTCTGCAGTCCTTACTTGAATTAAAAAACAGATAACACACACTAATACAGTCATCACAACTAACACCGGTTATCAGACAGATTCTACACACACCCAAAGTACACGGGGCTACATGACCGCGTTGTCGCAGCCCCTAAACTTAAGAACCAACCAATCAACCAACCAGACTGTAAAACATCAAATTTCGATTTAAATTTTATTTTATTAATAGATATTGTAAATCTTTTCTTGATTATCGACTGCAATAAACTTATTATTAGAATGTAATTTTTATTATTTATTTTTAATTTATTTATTCTCTTCATTTTAATATTTTAGCCCACTTTCGATTTTTGCAAAAAATGAAAGTAGACTTATGAGATCAACACAGGGCCAAAACTTTGTGTGTCTGTCTGTGTGTGTGTGTTCCCTAGTTAGCTAGTTATTGTTGTTTTAAGGGGCGGAACTACGAGGTCATCTGCCCCTTGTGTGTACCCTGCGTGGCCTACTCAAGACGTGGAAATAGAGCTGAGACTTGGTGCGCCAAACTGATAGTTCCATTTTACGCCACTAGGATCGCGGTCCGGCGCCCTAGTTGTCTGCTGTTGACTATGCGTTACATGCAACTCAAGTATATTTAATACATGTTTTTCTTAGCACTTCTCAGTGGCGCCGAATCTTTTTTTTTCAGGTCTAGCAGACACCCACCCCTCTCGTTCTGTGGGGACCCCCCCCCCCTTTTTGCACCTCTCTGCCCTACCCCTACACCCTAACCCCCTTATCAAAAACCGGACCCCTACCCCAATAATTACGTTTTTACAGCTTATTTCGCACAGTTCTCCCCTTCTCTTCTCTTCTCTTCTCTTCTCTCTCCCTTCTTTCCTTTCCTCTTTTCCTTCTCCTTCCCTTTCCTCCTCTATCCGTAACCCCCCAACGGAACCCACCCCCCAAGGGGACCGGGAGACCCACCCCCTCGTCAGGTCTAGCGGTCGCTAGACCTCGACCATGGATTCGGCGCCCCTGGCACTTCTTACCTGTTTTCCTCCAGTTTCCCCCAAATTATTAATACGGCTCACTCTTGACTGTATTTCACTTCATTTTAAGAATGTTTCTATCAAGTGGCTTACTTCGTAAATTCCGAAACGTTGCACTACTGCCCGTGTGGTTCACTCCAATATTCTTTAAAAGCGGCCTTAAGAACTTTTGCAGAATAACTACGGAGTGAGAATTGTCGATACACACTTCACATTTTGTGTGCTCGGAAAATGTGTCAGTTAAAATATTTGTGAAATTTGACACTAAATATTTTCGAGACATGAAATTTACGGCTGTTATGACAAAGTGATAAATTGTTTCCAACAGATAAATAAAAGAAGCTTTTGGGATATATTAATCCCCCTCTGTCTTGAAAATGTATTAAACTAAGTGGCAGGCTTGAATTTGCTGGAGCTGTTGTTTTCTTTAAGCAACCTTCACAGTCTGTTCTCTCTTCTGCCACTCTTACAAGAAATCCTGCTACCATTGCAATTGAAATGGATGATAGAGACGCTGGCTTTTCTGAAAACAAAAATAGAGATTTGAATGCTAAAATGTCAATCATAATGTTTTATTTCAATGAACTTAATATAGGCTATAAGCCCCATATTCTTACCTTGAACAGGGCTTTCAAGAATCTCCAAGACATGTGCCGGAAGCTGAGGTGTTTCTTTAGCATTGGCTGGGTTTTGCACCTTCCGCAATTTTTTAGGCTTCAGAAACTTGGTCAAGGCACCTGTTACGACTGCATCTTTCCTCATTCCCACTTATAGGAGATGCGATAATTCCTGTGCTAAGTGTTGACTCGATGGAATGCAGGCATGATCTCACGTCCATCATGTCATTGTTGCCTCCCTTATTTCTCAGGTGACTGAAGAGCAGTTCTACATCGTCACTTGAGAGATTCCGCGTAAGCACATAATGGAAGCCGATACTGATTAGAAATCGTATGCAGGACACGGTTGATGAAGTTGTTAGCACCAAAGCTTGATAAGTTTCCTTTGTAAGTCTCATCTTTTTATCGGAATAACTTTGAATCTGTGACAGGTAGGGCATAAATTCATTGGTCAGCCATGAAAGTCTCTCATCATTATCTTCACTGAGAATAAAAAGATGGTATATTGGCTTTCTCGGCCGGTGAATTAAAACTCAGCAATTCTTCTAGGTTTGTGCCGTGTCTTGTGTGGGGTTTCGCCTAGGACACCAAGCTGGCTCATCGGCGGGCTCTTGGTGTCCCCGCCCGGACCCCCTATAGGAGTAACGAACTGCGCGCTACCTCCCTTTATATAGAGTGCAACTGCACTACTTGATTGCGAGAACTAAAAGCTCAGGCAGCCTAAACCTCCCTATGAAGGCTTCCAAAAAATGGTAGATTGGCTTTCACGGCCGGTGAATTAAAACTCAGCAATTCTTCTAGGTTTGTGCCGTGTCTTGTGTGGGGTTTCGCCTAGGACACCAAGCTGGCTCATCGGCGGGCTCTTGGTGTCCCCGCCCGGACCCCCACAGGAGTAACGAACTGCGCGCTACCTCCCTTTATATAGAGTGCAACTGCACTACTTGATTGCGAGAACTAAAAGCTCAGGCAGCCTAAACCTCCCTATGAAGGCTTCCAAAAAATGGTAGATTGGCTTTCACGGCCGGTGAAATAAAACTCAGCAATTCTTCTAGGTTTGTGCCGTGTCTTGTGTGGGGTTTCGCCTAGGACACCAAGCTGGTTCATCGGCGGGCTCTTAGTGTCCCCGCCCGGACCCCCACAGGAGTAACGAACCGCGCGCTACCTCCCTTTATATAGAGAGCAACTGCGCTACTTGACTGCGAGAACTAAAAGCTCAAGCAGCCTGAACCTCCCTATGAAGGCTTCCAAAAAGATGGTATATTGACTTTCATGGCCGGTGAATTAAAACTCAGCAATTCTTCTAGGTTTGTGCCGTGTCTTGTGTGGGGTTTCGCTCACACGGCACGCTACAGTACACCAGTTTTGACGAACACAATAATAACACGAACATTTACACATAAGTTACTCTATTAAAATCATTGAGTGATTTATATCTAAAGTATTTATCATACATGCAGGTCACATTTACGCTAGTACACTGGATTAAAACTTGCTTTTCACTACGTCTTGTTCATAAAGGCCACTTAGCACCCATCTCAATATCAAACAGCAGTCTACTGCTCTTAACGAAAGCACAACTAAAATACGACACGTTCGCCAGGCAATTTTAAACTCACCTTAGCTTTCTCACTCATTAGGACACCTTATTTACCGACAAATACAGACACAGTAATCACATTGTACGTAATGCAAACGGTACGTTTAATTGCGCCAGACGGCGAACCTAGCGGCAAACTGCGGAACAAGTTCAAACCATCGCTCGCAATGTTTTCTGGCGCCTCATTTCCAAGCCTTGTATATAAGATAGGCCACGGTATCCCGTATGTCTGTCCCACACACCTCAGTGTCATGTTTTATATTGCCGCCGTCTTTACCAAAACGTAATGGCGGCCACTCAAATGGTCAAATTTTAAATTAAATTACGACCAAACTATATCGGATTCTTATCAAATTTGATAACAACATACCTTCTTATGAGACGCGTCTTGTGCCCAAACGACAAGGTCATCAGCCATACCATTTCAGGATGGTGGCCGTGTGAATTATGCAAATTTTATAATCCATAACATGGGACCCACCAGTTCCGATTATCGAACCGAGAATCGATTGAACTGTTCTAAAGAACGTGCCCCGTTCGAAATTAAAAGTTTATATTTTAATATTCTAGTGCAGAAGTGGCTTTAAAAAGCTGAGCCGTCTCAGTTACTAGACAAGTTGGGAGCTGATCTCTCGTTCTGACTTATATTTCACTAATTTGAGTATACTGCATGCAATATAGCCTACTGATAGAAATAATATGAACTTTGTATGAAACGGGTTATAATGGATATATACTCCAGTGAATAAATCGTTTAGTCAAATTCATTATTTGCTAAGGCGTTAAATGAATTGATAACGTTCAACTTTGGAATTCATATTTGGGTCTGTGGTTAGCGCGTTGGTCTCTCACCTGGCCGACTGGGATTCTAATCCTGACAGAGTTGTTTTTTTTTTTGCTTGATCCTTTAATATATATTGTATTTTGAGTTCTGAGGCGTTATACAATTGAGCGTTATATTGTGCATTTTGCAATGGAAAATACATATTTAATTAAAACAAACTTCTTTAACGGATCTACAGGAGTGACATTTACTAGCAACCAGTTGAACTACGGTATGCGGGAAGTATCCATGGCCTACTAGATGCAAGCTGCGTTATATATCGGCCAGTTAGTGAACCCATGCCTACGTTGTAATTGAAATATCCTCTTGTTATAACTTCATATCTTTAATTTTAATATTTATTTTACATTTAAGTATTTATTTTAATTCACAGAGCCACTACCACAATATATCCTTCGTAATATCCTTCGTCAACTCCTGGGAAATGCTAGGCAGGAATATTGCTCAAGGACAAGACCGACACCTTGCCAATCCTCTCCCTAATTATAAGAATACTTTTGTATATATAGAACAGCAGCGTCCAGAATACTTCACACAGCTGCCACACCTGTGAATGCATAGTGCAGAGTCGTGGCAGAGTCTGTTCGGTCACGGTAGACAACAGTTCGTGCTCATTATGGGAGGGACGTATCTGTTTCTCCATAATGAATTCCTCACCTTCATCACGAGGCCGCCAAACTTATGAGTATGTTCGGTTCTACCTATGTATGTGAAATATTATTTCCGATATTATAACGTAACAAACCGAGGTTCCAAGCAGGCATTTCAGATGAGAATTTGAGAAGTTGTTTACGTCTGTCTGTAACACGCTCATTGTAACAAGATTGTTAACGCACACAAACAAGGCGTATTGTAAATGAGAACATGAATAAACATTATGTGTATCAGCCAGCATGTACGGTACTAGTTTTTAATTGGTGAGTGAATTTAGTTGTTCGTTTGCCACTGTAGAAACATTATGTATTTTGTCTTTCAGTAAAGCTGCTATAGTGTGATATTTGGCACAGCGGAAATTTGTTGTCTTTTTCTCTTTTGCATAGGAAGGAAGACATGTACATGAATGACTATACATTTTGTGCGTGAAGCAGTCCAGAGTTAACGTGAACATACTTTTGAAAGGACATGTTTTGCCGCTCTTTCCTAATCCATCCCTTCGTATGACAAGCAATTTGATTAATGCAAAATAATGTTTAATGAACAATAAGTTCAGTGTTCTTGCTACGTTGCCTGCAATAAACATTCGTCGCCTGCTAATTGACCTCTACACGTTTCTTGAACGAAGACACTCCCTCATCACGCGGAGTGGAGATGAAGTAAGGACGTACGGTAAGGGAGGGGATGCATACCTGTCATTCTGAGAGAGACACTGATTTCACTATGCGGTTCGACCTTGGACGGTGCTGGTCTAGAAGTACGGAGAAAACCCTTCGCCTTACACCGACAGGGGGAGAACGTTTCTGGGATGTCAAATGGTTCACTTGCATCACTTTTCGTTTATTCATTCACTGTTTATGGTGCACGCCAACTCGGCTTAGATTATACAGGATGGGCACAAAGTCCCGTTACCCCTATATATTTCAGGAAATACATTGATTTTTTTAACATTTTCTGTTTCAGATATAATCAATGGCTGATACTAGGCCTAGTGACTATAGCATTGAAGAACGCATTGTCACAAGCACTTGGGTTAATGAGAGACCAAGAACAGGGAAAACGTTGGAACAGGTGCGTACTGACTTTGAGCAGCGATTCGGACGTCAGCCTCCTCAAAAGACAACTCTTTGGTCGATATGGGTGCAACTTTAAGTCATGTTTCATGTGTTTGCGCAGAGTTGACCGGGGTATACCCAGTTCCGCGGATCATTTACGAGTTGACTTCGTTGGTGATCTTTCCACTGACTCCGCGACTTCTCGGCATTGTTCATCTCTTGTTGATGGTCGACCACTTCTTGGTTTGTCCTTCACGCTGCCTGTAGCGAACAGTTTCTTTTTCCAACGTAAAAGTGTTGTCTTTTGAGGAGGCTGTCGTCCAAATCGCTGCTCAAAGTCAGTACGCACCTGTTCCAACGTTTTCCCTGTTCTTGGTCTCTCATGAACCCAAGTGCTTGTGACAATGCGTTCTTCAATGCTATAGTCACTAGTGTCAGCCATTGATTATATCTGAAACAGAAAATGTTAAACAAATCAATGTATTTCCTGAAATGTATAGGGGTAACGGGACTTTGTGCCCAGGGTGTACAAACTGTGACAATAAAGTTCAGTGAATAGTCCTGTACTATCAACATAGATGAACAATGCACGACAGTGACTCAACTGACCTTCGAAATAGTCCCCTCCCGTAACTATGCAATGCTGAGATCGGCGATACATGTCCTGGAAACTTGGCAAGAAAGCGTCCTTTGGGATGGTGTTCAAAAGCCTAGTCCCGTTGCGTTTGGTCTGACCAAAAAGTTCGGATTATTGGCTTACCTGAAACTGCAGTTACTGTCCTTCGAAGTAATCCCCGTGGATGGTTATGCACTTCAGAGAATGTCTGTACAAGTCCTGGAAACTCTTTAGGGATAGACTTCAGTCGGGTCGTCACATTACGTTGGATGTCCGAAATGTCCGAAACCCTCTGGCCTTTCAGGGCTTTTCGCTGACACTGGACCTGGACCCCACCACTCCATAATTTGACGCTTCACTTCAGGGCCGTACCTCAGACACCAGGTTTCGTCGCCCGTGACGATGGTTTTGAGAGCCATTCCATTCCACAGAACATTCACCCTTTTCACTGCAACCCGCCGAATATGTGTGCATGTTAGGTTGCATAAATTTATCCTTCTCACTGCCACCCCCCACCGAACAGGTGTGCATGGCAGGTTGCATAAATTCATCCTTCTAAACTCGCACTGTGTCAAACAGGTCTTACACGTTGCATTGTGTGTCGCCAATGTTTCCAGGTCGACCGTTCTGACTTTATTCACCGAACGCAAAGTGACGAGGCTTTTGAACACCATCCCAAAGGACTCCTTCTTGCAAAGTTTCCAGGACATGTATCACCAATCTCAGCATTGCATAGTTACGGGAGGGGACTATTTCGAAGGACAATAGGGTCACTGTCGTGCATTGTTCATCTATGTTGATAGTACAGGACTATTCACCGAACTTTATTGTCTCAGGTTATATTTATGACCTCCTGGGCTTATGGTTCCTGGTTGTGAACAACCATAGACACACACCAACAGACATACCGTAACCGTGACGTAGGTTGTCAGACTGATACCTGAGTTCGATTGCTGAGTCAGTAAAAGAAATTTAATTCTAGTCTCATGTGGCAAAACTGAGAAAAGGTGGGTTTGATTCCCCCTGGAGTGGTCTCTAATTTAAGGGGGCACCTACACCTATAAGGATCCAAAAATCCTGAGCAACAGAAAGTACTAAATAATTGTAATTTGTTCTGCCAATCACACTATGCTCTGCCAATATGTTCGTGTATTTACTAGTCATATTGCGAATGCATTTCAGGAAATTAGGCATTTAAAATGGCGGCTGTATATTGTGCACTGTTCCACCGTTTCCCCTATATTTTACACAAATATCATTGTTTTTCAAAAATCTTTTTTCATTGTATTTACTAATGAAGTAGCTAGAGATTGACCTAGAATCATTGGAATCAATAAAGAAAAAATATTAAAAAAACAAGCCTATATTAAAGTGTGTTTTTCACTGAATATTTAAAAAAAAGGAACGAAACTATGACGTATACAGCAACAGTTCTAGGTCATATTGTTCTTCCCTATAAGATACACATGTATACTGAATTTCACTTCATTACCTTGAAAACTCTGACAGTTACTAAGGAAACGGATTTGAAAATCCAACGTTTCGGGAAACGAGCAACAAAGTTACCAATATGTAGGAAAACTTCCTAAACTCCCCTGCACGTTTTTGGTCATAACTTCAAAAGTATTATACATATCAAAGAAATTGTTGCAGTTATTTGAAGAGGAAGGATCAATATACGTAGGAAAAAAATAAAAAATGACAAATTTTGATCCTTACAGGTGTAGCCCCCCCCCCCCACCTTTTTGGCCATGGCTGCCTTCTTCCCAATCTCTGCATCAATTCTAAAGATATTAAAATAACACAGGTTTTCAGATAATTTCCGTACACACGCTAAGTACAGATCCTGATGACCACTATGTCATGAAACAATAACAGACTGGCTCCACTTGCATCCAAGTTAGAGCTGGAACTTTTAATCGATTCGTCTGATTAATCGAAGCAGGAAAAAACGATTAATTGCTACATATAACGATTAATCGGTTGGTCGATTTAATTAATTAAAATATATTGTATCATATACTTTTAAATAATGTACCTTCTTTATGATAACTAGGCTTAAACGAAGTGAAACAACAAGTAGTTCCGTGAAGAACTATACAGCCTATTTTCATATATCCTACTTATGTTAATTGCCTCTATCAACAACATACAAAATTTCACTTCGATTGCTGTAATAGATTCGTAGATCTTGAAAACCATCTCTCTATTTCGAATGGTCGCCATGTTGGATTGTTATTTATGAAGGCCTTACAATTATGAAATCGATTGGAATAAAGTACAGGGATAGGAGGGTGATCTACAATGTATACAGAAACCAAACAGTTATTCGAGATGAAGGACATGAGGGAGAAGCTGGTATTCATAAAAGTGTTAGGCAAGGCTGCAACTTATCACCCATACTCTTCAATCTTTACATTGAACAAGCAATGAAGGAAATTGGAGACAAATTTAAAAGTGGGAGTGAAGATTCAAGGAGAAGTAATTTCAACTCTGAGATTTGTTGATGACATCGTCATCTTGGCCGACACGCCTGAGGATTTGAATGAGTTTTTGAAGATATGGACTCCGTCTCGAGGAAAGAATTCATGATGAAAATTAATAAATTTAAAACAAAAATATTGGAATGCAGCCGAAATAAATCAGAAACCTCTATGGACATCAAATTGGCAGGTGAAAAACTAAAGTAAGTAGGAGACTTCTGTTACTTAGGAAAGCAAAGAGGATGTAACAAGTAGGGTGGCTCAGGCAAGGAAAGCATTTCTACAAAAATGGAATCTGTAGACATCGAATATAGATTTAGGTATTAGGAAGTCATTTTTGAAAGCCTTTGTCTGGAGCGTGGCGCTCTATGGAAGTGAAACTTGGACTATTGGTGCAGCAGAAAAGAGGAGAATTGAAACTTTTGAAATGTGGTGTTACAGGAGAATGATGAAGATCAGATGGGTAGATAGGGTTACAAACGAAGAGGTATTAAGACGAGTGGGAGAGGAGAAATGTTTCTGGCGACTGCTAATGAAGAGAAGATATTTTTTTATTATTTTTTAGCGTATGGCTTTTAGTGCCGGGAGTGTCCGAGGACATGTTCGGCTCGCCAGTTTTGTAGCTGCTTCGAGGCGGACACACAATGGGTGAGCTACACGTTCCGTCGTGTGTGGAGTGTGTCTGGGGGGGGGGGGGGAGTTTGAATGTAAGGACAAGTAGTTGGAAGGTAGCGGCTGTGGTCTATAGGGACCAATCCCGGCATTTTCCTGGAAGGAAGAAGGGAAACCACAGAAGACCATCTTCAAGGTTGCCGGCGTGGGGATTCGAACCTCCGCGCCTCCCGGAAGTGAGCGACTGCCAGCAATCATGCCGTAACGACCACGGCTAACTCACCCAGTAATAGATGAGATAGGTTGGTAGGACAGTTACTAAGACAGTCAGGAATAGCAAGCTTAGTTATGGAAGGAAGGGTTGAGGACAAGAACTGTAGGGGTAGACCAAGGTTAGAATATGTTAAACAGATTGCCTTGGATGTAGGGTGTGGTAGCTATGTAGAGATGAAACGATTAGCTCAGGACAGGGAGGCATGGAGGGCTGCATCAAACCAGTCAAAAGACTGAAGACTCTAACAACAAACAGTTATGTAGGGTGTTATTGTGTAGGTGTATTATTCAAACTTCAATCGCTTGATTAGGACACAAGAAATAAAAACGATATTTTAAAATTTCGCACAGCCGCCATCTCGTAGTTATGAAAACAATTGAAATAAATTGGATGCCAGTGGATTAAAATTTGTGTAAGCATATACTGTACCAAGTTTCACAGCGCTCGGGGGGTTAAATCGCGAGAAACGTCCATTTAAATATTATAATTTCACGTCACCGCCATGTTGAATTTTTGCTCACCAGGTTATTGAAAGTCCCATGTTTATAGCCTCTATCAACATACATTTTTCAGACGGATTGTTGTCATAGGTTACTAGATATTGAGAACCATCTAAATATTTCGGATGGTCGCCATGTTGGATTTTAATATATGTAGACCATAGAGTTATGTACTATTAGATGAGGATTATTGGGTAGGTTCATTATTCGTACGTTGACTTCGATCGCATGATTAGGACACAAGAAATTGAATTTTAATTTTAAAATTTCGCACAGCCGCCATCTTGAGGTTAAGTAAACAATTGAATTAAATTAGATGTCAGTGCATTACAATGTGTATAAACATTTGCTGTACCACGTTTCACTGCGTTCGGATGGTTAAATCGCGAGAAACGTCCATTTGAATGTTTCAACTTCGCTTCATCGCCATGTTAGTACAGGTTTTAGTAAGTTACATAAGTGAACTTCTAGTAGTGCCTTTTATCACCGTACAAAGTTTCACGGTGATATCAGTAATAGTTTCGGAGATATAGAATGCCCGTGATTATTTCGCTCCGCCACATTGTTGGATCGGTGAGACATAATAAAATTTGAAGGGAACGGTCGTGATCGGCCTAAATAGTACTATGACCTTACAGAGTTTCATTGAAATCGCTCCAGCTGTTTAGAAGTTATTATGGGAGACACACACACACGGACGCACGCACTCACGGACAAAAGGTTATGTCATAAGCCTATTCTTTCATAAATGAATATAGGCTAACAAGGAAGGACACTTCGTATATTTAGGAAAAAAGTAACTTTTATAGATTTCTATACATCATTCCGAAAATAAGCGTAACTGAACTTAAGTGATGACCTCTCATTTGAACTTGGTTGGTTGGTTCCTTAGTTTAGGGGCTGCGTCAACGCTGTCATGTAGCCCCGTGTACTTTGGGTGTGTGTAGAATCTGTCTGATAACCTGTGTTAATTGTGATGGCTGTATTAGTATGTGTTTTAATTCAAGTAAAGACTGTAGACAATAATTTCAAGTAGTTCCTACTATTGCTACCAAATGCTACCATCCACGACATCTAGCTTGAGGACTTAGCTACTAGATGCCATCACAGTCAGCACCTGGCGGCGAACGTTGGAACTAATATAGCGTTATCAATTCTAACCTACAAATTTTGGCTTCACCAAGTGTAATTAGTGGAAGGTTCTCTTTCATGCCATAAATCTATGACATGGGTCCGCCGGCTTTACTTCCCCTCCGAAGGAAGGCATACTGAGGGATTTTTAACGCTCTTAAAAAATCCGACCACTTCGGCCGGGTTTGAACCCGCGACCTTGGGCATAGAAGCTCAGCATGCTACCAACTACGCCACCGAAGCCGCCACATTTAAATTCCTTTTCTTATTTCGTGTCTACTAATTAATTAATCGATTCTTTGGTTCGCCGATTAATTTATTACTCTGTTAGTCGATTGAACAGTCAGTCGATTAATCGTTTCTGACTAGTTACACATTTATAGATCAATCGAACGTCGCTTATTACCAATTCTAATCCAAATACACAAGACTTCTCTGTAGTTAATTTTGTTGTTCATTTTAGAGTCACTTTGGTCATCTTCCCCGTGTACTTGGGTGTGTAGCGGATTTGTTTGTATGGTGGCTGAATTATTAGGGCCAGGGATTGGTGAACGTTCCCCTGGACTTGAAATAAGGGGTCATTTGCCTGGAGGGAGTGTGGTAAAGCACGGAGGAAAACCGCACTGAAGATGCCCGTTGAGATTCGAACCCAGGTGGCTTTGGTGGGGTAGTTGGTGACATGCTGAGCTTCTATGCACAAGGTTGGGGGATCAAACCCGGCCGAAGTGGTCGGATTTTTTAAGAGCGTTAAAATCCCTCAGTATACCTTCATTCGGAGGAGAAATAAAGCCGGTGGTCCCATGTCATAGATTTATGGCATGATAAAGAACCTTCCACTAATTACACTTGTGTGAAGCTAAATTATAGGTTACATTTGACTAACGCTCTTAGGTTCCAAAGTTCGTCGTCAGAAGCCGACTGCGGTGGCATCTTGAAACAAAGTTCATAACTAGTTGGTCATTTACGGTGGCGTTTGGTAGCAAAAGTTGTAACTACTTGAAAATCGAATTTCTGCAGTCCTTACTTGAATTAAAAACAGATAATAATAATAATAATAATAATAATAATAATAATAATAATATCGTATAGCCTCGGGTGCCGGGTGCAAGCTTTGTTGTTTGACACCCAGAGGGCAGCTTGTATGTCGAATTTCGTCAAGGAGGTTAGATATCTAAGCGCTTTCTAGTAGAGAATGGAGGAACTTTGTGTTGGCCGAAAATCCCTAGATTAATTTAGCCATTATGAACACAGCCCACTGAATTCCAGTGGGTTCTTTAACATGCCAACAGCGTATGAAATGCATGTCGTAATTTTTGCGCCTTTCAAAAATCACATACCACGGCCAGGAGCGGACCTGCAAGCTTGATGTTGGTAGTCCGACACGTTAACCACTCACCCACCGTGGCATTCTATTAAAAACAGATAACACACACTAATACAGCCATCACAATTAACACCGGTTATCACACTGATTCTACACACACCCTAAGTACATGCATTGTTTCTGCCCCTAAACCGAGGAACCAATCAACCGACCGAGATTCGAACCAGACTCAGCCGCTGGGTGCATTTATTTATGTCAGCACAGAGGTTCAAACCGGTAACAGCTGAGGAGTAGATACTTAGAAAGGGAAAGTAGTTAAAGGAACCTTGACATAGTATCTCCATGCATCTCAACTAAAGCGAGAAGAAGAAGGTAACTTGTTTTAACACACGTAGGTACTCAACAGCAAGTTATTTCGCCGAAGCAGAAACCCCTCCACCTGACCACGTGCGAGGTACCCCCCACCCCACCCTTTTATGTGACGTCACAGTAGAGAACACTACAACAAGCTAGACGCCCGCGTAAACACAACAGTGGTCTTCCACGGGTCTCACAGTAACGTTTGCTTTCTTTCTATCGGTGTGTTTTGAGTGCTTTGCTTTGGTGGCAGTGGCAGTGATCGCGGAGCCTGCTTTCGTACCTGATACAGGAGGCGTTGGAAACAAGGTAAGTCTTCAAACAATATTGATTTTGGAAGACAAAATAATTGTTTAATTCTTTATTGACTTCCGGACAACTGTCAGTTCTTGTATATTTAAAGAAAACTATTGTTGTCAGTGACCAATGTAATAATATGAGTCGTCCAGTTGCAAAAATCGTTTAATCCACTTGTGAATAAGAATCATTTTCATGAGAAACGTTTCTCTGGGCTTTGCCTCGGGTATCTTTTGTGTTTGTTGTTTTCAACTTCTTTTCTTTTGCTTTGCGTTTTTGGTTTTGAATTTTACCTTTTGTGTTTGTTTTCTGCTTTTGCTTTTTGATTTTGTTTTTTGTTTTCTACTTTTGCTTTTGTTTTTGAATTTTGCTTTTTTGCTTCGTGTTTTTTGTTTTTGGTTTTACGTTTGTTTTCTGGAAAATCAAAATAAAACAACAAATAAAATAAAACAATATAAACAAAACAAAATCAAAATAAAACAAAACAAAAGAGAATTAAATTAAAACAAAACAAAAAGAAAACAAAACAAAAAACAAAAACAAAATTAAATAATACAATTTAAAACAAAATAAAACCAAATAAAATAAAAATAAAATAAAAAACAAAATAATACAAAATAAAAGAATGTAAAATAAAATAAAATAAACAAATTAAATACATAATTTTATGTTCGACCCTCATTATTATATGTCAGAAAACTGTACTAGAATGAGGCTCATTATACCACTATTTTTCATTATGAAACAGTTCTCCCACCAATCACAGCTCAAGAAACAGTTGTTTGACCAATTAGATAAGGATAGAATCGCACCTGCGCTGAGTTCCACGGCCTTCTAATTTAAATTTCACTGCGTGGCCTAGTGTCACAGTAGGGTAATCGAGGAGGCCATGGTCAAATACAAGGCATTCTCTGCGTCTCATGCGCTCTGTTCAGTACATAAAACTGGCGAAATCTCGACAGATATTTATGAATATTTATGTTCGAACATAAAATAGTTATAATAATTATCGTCGAACATAAACAGTCGTATACAACTCGCCTATAATGGTAATTAAGACACTCGTATGGAAATTATAAAACTCGCATAAGCTCGTTTTATAAACATACTCGTGCCTTAATTATTGCCATTATAGGCTCGTTGCATTATGTACTATTACGACATGATCCATATTCACAAGATTAGTGGATTAAACGAGTTTTGCAACTGGACGACTCATATGTTACCGGTATTAATGATATTCAGCATCTAGTGGACTTTTTTGCATTCGTCTAGGTTCTTCTCTTTATTCTTTGGACATTATACATCATGGATTGCAATTGAAGGGTTGATAGCAAAAACCGGATAAGTCCAAAAATGCACATTCCGAGATAAGTTCCATTATTTCCTTGTGTATCTCATCTACAGCCATCTATTGACATAACACGTTTCCACAAAACCCGCCAACATTTATAAGGGCTACCTACCTAATTTATTTAAGGTCATTATTAAGACCCGGAAGTTCCTGCACTTCTTCTTCTTCTTCTTATTCTTCTTCTTCGCGAATGGGTCGCTTAGGGCCACGCGAAATCAACACTTTCTAGCCTTCCTGTTGGCCCAGTATTCCTTCATTCGCAACGAGTGGGTCTGTTTCCGCTGCTCTGACCATCGATGTTGTGTAGTCTTCTTCTCTTCTTCCTCGAAACCCCGCGTCTGAGTGATTTCCTTCCGGTCATGTAAGTTTGGTGATCCTAATTCCTTTTAAGTCTTTTTCTCTAAATTTATACAAATTCGGTCTAGTAGTCTTGTTCTTTAAGAAAGTATGTATTTTGTGTGTCAGTCTGTTCGGGTCCATTCTTTCTGTGTCCCATAAATTGGATTCTTCGCATTTGCATTGTGTCTGAGATTTTGGATTTTTTTTTTGTATATTTCTGTATTTGGCTTTGGATAATGTACACCATCTTTTGTTCCTGCACTATTACATTCACTAATGCAAAAATTCACTAATTATTGAAGCACCACGCTTCAAAAAATATGCTCTACGAAATAACTACGGCAATTACGATCACTCCGTACTCTTTAGCGTTTCTATTTTTGAATATGAAGAAATATGAACAGATGGACATATAACTAGCCTGCACCTTTTTAAAAGTGGCGTAGTTGGTAACATGCTGAGATTCTATGCCCAAGATCGCGGGTTCAAACCCGGCCGAAGTCGTCGGATTTTTTAAGAGCGTTAAAAATCCCTCAGTATGCCTTCTTTCGTAAGAGAAATAAGCCGGCGGTCCCATGTCATAGATTTATGGCATGTCAAAGAACCTTCCACTAATTACAGCTAAATTATAGGTTAAACATTTGAATAACGCTCTTAGGTTTCAACGTTCGTCGCCAGAAGCTGACTGCGATGACGTCTAGTAACCGAGGTCTGAACTAGTAGTCGTTGACGGTGGCGTTTGGCGGCAAAAGTAGGAACTACTTGAAAATTCAATGTCGGCAGCCCTTACTTGAATTAAAAACAGATAACACACACTAATACAGCCATCACAATTAACACCGGTTATCAG
Source organism: Meconema thalassinum (assembly GCA_946902985.2). Taxonomy (NCBI): domain Eukaryota; kingdom Metazoa; phylum Arthropoda; class Insecta; order Orthoptera; family Tettigoniidae; genus Meconema; species Meconema thalassinum. The sequence goes on from OX336401.1 coordinate 89,607,712, forward strand.
ACAGAATCTACACACTCCCAAAGTACACAGGGTTACATGACCGCGTTGTCGCAGCCCCTAAACTGAGGAACCAACCAACCTTTTTAAAATATCTCAACTATGAAACAGTTCTAAATAGTAGGAAATGTTATTTTATGGAGCTTCAAGCGGTGTTGACCATCAATAATTATTTTATTATGATAATTTTTAAGTATAAATAGAATTATTTTAATAGCCATTGGATTTCTTAAATGAAAATAATTTTACAATATTTACATAGTGAATGCTGAATAAATATAATTGATATTAAAAAAAAAAGTCAACCCCTGACACTATCCAGCCCATGACGGGCTAAGGCCGACCAAGCGACCGCTGCCCAGCCATTTGGCCTGCAGATATTGGGGTGACGCGTGATCAGCGTGTCGGGTCCCCTCGGCCGTTAATCTTGGTATTCGTGATCGGGGCGTTGTCTCACTGTCAGACAGCTACTCAATTGTCCTCACGAGGCTGAGTGCACCCCGTTCCAACCCTCACGTCAGTTTTAAAATCCTTGACGGAGCCGGGGATCGAACCCGGGGCCTCCGGGTGAGAGGCAGGCGCGCTACTCCAACACCACGGGGCCGGCGTTATAATTGATATTAACTTGCAAAAAGGACTGAAACATACCAGGTATTAAAATAATTTCAGTATTAATCTGTGATAGACTCTCTTAGTCCAAATCGAAATATACGACTTCAAGAACATGACGTAACAAAAAACGCTTCAAAACAATAGGAAGTTAGAATATACACCCTTCTCAAAAGGAGATATGCACTTAAACAGGCAGGGGAGAAATATTCGATGCATTGTGCCAAATAACCAAAATATGCATAGATATGCAAAAATATGATTTTGCATCAACTTCCGGCCTTAGTTCCTATGTTATATCATTAATTCGAGGGACAGTTATTTCCAGTTCCTGCAAAATCAATATTTTAAACTTGTCCGTTTTTAGCCTATTTTCAATTAAAAAAAAAAAAAAAACAAGTAGTTCCGTGAAGAACTATACAGCCTATTTTCATATATCCTACTTATGTTAATTGCCACTATCAAGATACAAAATTTCAGTTTGATTGCCGTAATATATTCGTAGATATTGAGAACCGACTAAATATTTCGGATGGTCGCCATGTTGGATTTTATATATGTAGGTCCTAGAGTTTACTGTTACATGCAGATTATTGTGAACGTGTAGTATTCAAACTTCAATCGCATATTTAAGACACAAGAAAAAACAAGGAGATTAATTTTTTTTTCACAGCTACCATCTTGAGGTTATGGAAAAATTGAAATAAATTAGATGCCAGTGGATTAACATTCGGATAAAGATTTGCTGTACCAAGTTTCACTGCACGCGGATGGTTAAATTGCGAGAAACGTCCATGTGAATATTTATAATTCGCGTCACCGCCATGTTGGATTTGTGATCACCAGGTTATTTATAGTCCTATAGGTGAACTTAAGTTCATAGCCCCTATGAACATTAAAAAATGCAGTTTGATTGCTAAAATAGATTCGTAGATATTCAGTATCGTCTAAATATTTCGGATGGTCGCCATGTTGGATTGTTAAATGTATAGGCCATAGAGTCATGTACCATTAAAGAAAAATTATTGCGTAGGTTCATTGTTCAAACTTTCACTTCGATCGCATGACTACATCACAAGAAATAAAAACTTAATTTTAAAATTCGCACTGCCGCCATCTTGAGGTTATGTAAACAATTGAACTAAATTAGATACCAGTGGATTACAATGTGTATAAATATTTCTTGTACCAGGTTTCAGTGCGCTTGGAACATTAAATCGCGAGAAAGATCTATTTAAAATGTTCAAATTCGCTTGGCCGCCATGTTCGTTTTGTAGTTAACCGTTTTTTGAAAATCTTACAGATGGAATTCCAGTAGTGCCCTTTATCTACGTACAAAATTTTAGGGAGATACCGCTAATAGTTTCAGAGATATAGAATGCCGGTGAAATATTTCGCACATCCGCCATCTTGTGATTATGTAAACAATTGAACGAAGTTAGATGTCGGTGCATTACAATGTATATAAACATACACTGTACCAAGTTTCATTGCGTTTGGTTGGTCAAATCGCGAGAAACGTCTATTTAAAAGTCGCAAATTCGCTTGGCCGCCATGTTGGTTTTGTAGTTACCAGGTTTTCAAAAGTCACATAAGTGAACTTATAGTAGTTCCCTCTATCACCACACAAAATGTCAGGGTAATATCGGTAATCGTTTCGGAGATATTGAATGCTGGTGAAATATTTCGCACAGCCGCCATGTTGGATTGGTGAGTCGTAACAAAATTTGAAGGGCACGGTCGAGGTCGCCGGGAATAGTGCTATGAACTTTCCGAGTATCATTGAAATCACTCCTGCCGTTTAGATTTTATTAGGGGGGGACACACACACGAATCACACACACACACACACACACACGCACGCACGCACGCACACACACACGGACAAAAGGTGATCTCATAAGCCTATTTTTTCAAAATTGAAAATAGGCTAAAAATAGGCTTATGAGATCACCTTTAGTCCGTGTGTGTGTGCGTGTGTGTGTGATTCGTGTGTGTGTCCCCCCCTAATAAAATCTAAACGGCTGGAGCGATTTCAATGAAACTCAGTTAGTTCATAGCACTATTCCGGGCGACCCCGACCGTGCCCTTCAAATTTTGTTACGACTCACCAATCCAACATGGCGGCTGTGCGAAATATTTCACCAGCATTCAATATCTCCGAAACTATTACCGATATTACCCTGACATTTTGTATGGTGGTAAAGGGAACTACTATAAGTTCACTTATGTGACCTTTGAAAACCTGGTAACTACAAAACCAACATGGCGGCCACGCGAATTTGCGACTTTTAAATAGAAGTTTCTCGCGATTTAACCAACCAAACGCAATAAAACTTGGTACAGTATACGTTTATACACATTGTAATGCACCGACAACTAACTTGGTTCAATTGTTTACATAACCACAAGATGGCGGATGTGCGAAATATTTCACCGGCATTCTATATCTCTGAAACTATTAGCGGTATCACCCTGAAATTTTGCACGGAGATAAAGGGCACTACTGGAAGTTCATCTATAAGACTTTGAAAACCCGGCTAACTACAAAACGAACATGGCAGCCTAGCGAATTTGAACATTTTAAATAGGCCTTTCTCGCGATTTAATGTTCCAACCGCAATGAAATCTGGTACAGGAAATGTTTATACACATTGTAATACACTGGTATCTAATTTAGTTCAATTGTTTACATAACCGCAAGATGGCGGCTTAGCGAATTTTAAAATTAAGTTTTTATTTCTTGTGTCGTAATCATGCGATCGATGTGAAAGTTTGAATAATGAACCTACGCAATAATTTTCCTTTAATGGTACATGACTCTATGGCCTATACATTTAACAATCCAACATGGTAACCATCCGAAATATTTAGACGGCTCTGAATATCTACGAATCTATTATAGCAATCAAACTGAATGTTTTAATGTTCATAGGGGCTATGAACTTAAGTTCACCTATAGGACTTTAAATAACCTGGTGATCACAAATCCAACATGGCGGTGACGCGAAGTATAAATATTCACATGGACGTTTCTCGCAATTTAACCATCGGAGTGGAGTGAAACTTGGTACAGTAAATCCTTATACAAATGTTAATCCACTGGCATCTAATTTATTTCCATTGTTTCCATAACCACAAGATGCCAGCTGTGCGAAATTTTAAAATCTCGTTTTTACTTTTTGTGTCCTAATCATGCGATTGAAGTTTGAATACTACACGTACACAATAATCTTCATGTAACAGTACATACCTCTAGGACCTACATATATAAAAATCCAACATGGCGACCGTCCGAAATATTTAGTCGGTTCTCAATATCTACGAATCTATTACAGCAATCAAATTGAAATTTTGTATGATGATAGTGGCAATTAACATAAGTAGGTTAAAATATGAAAATAGGCTGTATAGTTCTTCACGGAACTACTTGTTATTAATACAATCATCTTGCTCACTTGATAGTATTTACATGGAAAGAATTAACAATACTGTTTTGATTTACAACTTAAGATATTATATAAAGTCAAGGTTTCTTGAAGCACTACCAAATCAGTTTATAACTTCATCGTCAGTGATTTGTACGTTTCTGTGAATAGATAACAATGCTAGACCGTTGAGTCTGTTTTCAGAAGTAGAATTTCTTAAGTATGTTTTCATCCAACTCAAACTCCGTTCGACAGTACCGGTTGCTACAGAGAGAGGGAAATTTGCCAAAAGTTTGATAAGGGTACAAAAGTTAGGGAAAACACTTTTGTCACACGCTTCAAGGGCACTTGTTGCTGTTCTTGGTTCGTTCATAAGAGCGGAGGCACTGGAGAGTAATAAGAGGTTATGTTGTTACACATAAGATCAGAGCAAACTAATTGTCACACTGTTTACATTGCTCTACCTTCGCCTCGCTTTGCAACGTTGCCATACGTCACTTTGTAACAATAGTACATGACGAGTATTTAATGTTTTAATTCATAAACAAATATTATATGTGACAAAAATTTCGGAGGGGGGGGGACCGGGCTCCCGCCTCATATACGCCCTGATTTACAAATACACAGACTAGTACAGCGATCATAAATGCATAGGTTATCATACAAATTACACACACACGCCCAACTACACGGGGCTACATGGTTAAGATGTCACAAAGCACCTAAAATAAACAACAAAAATAACCTTACCACTGCGTACATTTGGATTTGAGTTTTTTATTTTCCTATATTGACATAATAATGATGATTAAAAATACTTGTAGTTTTTTTTAAATTTATTCAATATAGTTACAAACCGTGTTTCACCTACAGGTATATCACGGGATATTTACAGTTTTAAGTGGAAACATTATCATGAATTATTCAAGTGAGAGGATTTAAAAAATATATAAATTCTGTTATTTCGACAGAATTCCAGTGGTGTTTCTTAATAGTATGAAGTGGTAATGATCGTAGTACTGCTGGTCGTTCTCCCGAGTACATGGTGCATTCAGTCAACAGGTGACGAGCCGTCTGTGGAAATATTTCCTGGCAGCTGCAAATTGGTGAATCAATAATGTTTATTTTATGAAGATAGGATTAGACGCGACCATGATTAGTAATAAACTGGTGGTTATGAATTTGGGCCAGAGAAATGAGGAAATCCTGTGTGGTATATTAGGAATATATGGAGTTCCAGATTTTTGTATAATGCTCAGTTAGTACTTTTTTTTTGCCTGGTTTAGGGGTGGTGATTTATAATCAATTGCAGTTCAATGGATGGCAGCAATCTGGGCGACATAGTCAGCTCTCTCATTCCCCCAGAGTCCTGTGTGTCCTTTAATCCATTGACAAGTAATCTTGTTCAACTTGCTGAGGGCAATAATTTTGCCTTTTATTTCAGTGGCGAGAGGATGGGTATTTTTCCTGTTGGCTACAGCAAAGATTGCAGCTCTTGAGACCACAAGAATAGCATAATTTGAAGTACAATTATTGTGTAGTTCGATCCATTCAACTGCCATGATGATGCCCATTAATTCTGCTTGGAAAATTGAGCAATTAATATCTAACCTTTTTATTCCAATACAGATTTCATTTGAGTTTTTCTCGACTAACATTCCTGCTCCGACATGGTTTTGCGTTTTCCTACCTGTAGTTTTATGCGGTTTATAAACTTACGATCATAAATCAAGGGACCCCATGTTCACGTGTAATCCAAACCACTTTTAAAAATTCCATTTTTATTAATAGACCGAGAATCGAATCCAATCCGTCTGGTTGAGAAGCGAGTAGTTGGACCACTCTGGTTGGTTGGTTCCTCAGTTTAGGGGCTGCGACAACGCGGTCATGTAGCCCCGTGTACTTTGGGTGTGTGTAGAATCTGTCTGATATCCGGTGTTAATTGTGATGGCTGTATTAGTGTGTGTTATCTGTGCTTCATATAGAAGGACTGCAGACGATTAAATTTTTCAAGTAGTTCCTACTTTTGCTACCAAATGCTACCGTCGACGACATCTAGCTGCGAACGTGGCTACTAAATGCCATTGCAGTCAGCAGCTGGCGGCGAACGTTGGAACTAATATAGCGTTATCAAACTAACTTACACATTTTAGCTTCCACAAGTGTAGTTAGTGTACGGTTCTTTTTCATGCCCTAGTTCTATGACATGGGACCACCAGCTTTAGTTCCCCTCCGAAGGAAGGCATACTGAGGGATTTTTAACGCTCTTAAAAAATCCGACGACTTCGGTCGGATTTGAACCCTACCACTCTACAATCACGCCTCCTATTATTATTGATTCATTTATGGGCTTTGCGACATCTTGATCATTCAGTCCCGTGTACATAGGTGTGTGTGATTACCTGTGTTAGTGTGATGGCTGTATTTGTAATTGTGGTGTGGACTGGGAAGGAGGCGACCGTGGCCTTAAGTTAAGAATAAACCCTGCATTTGCCTGCAGTAGAAGTGAGATACCGCGGAAAACCATTTCTAGGATAGCTTAGATGGAAATCGAATGCATCCCTTCTCAGTTTTGCCTCACGAGGTTGATCGTACCTCGTTCCAGCTCTCAGACCAGAATTACATTTCTTGTCAGAATCGGGAATCGTACCCAGACCTCAGGGCGAGCCACTACACCACGAGGTGGTCTAAGAATCGAAGTAATTGAAGGGATTGATCTACTCACCAAATTTCGATGTTCCATTTGTACTGCCATCTGGTAGATTCTGAAAAACTATCAGGTGTTGAAGTAAAGTGCCTGCCTCTCACCCGGAGGTACCAGGTTTGATTCCAGGGCCCATCAGGGATTTTAGTAACCGACGTGAGGGCTGGAGCGGGCTGTACTCAGCCTCGCGAGGACTATTAAGTAGCTGCCTGACAGTGAGGCAGTGCCCTTGTCACGGAAACCAGGATTAGCGGCTGAGGGGGCCTATTTTCATGTATTCTACTGATGTCAATTGCCTCTATCAACATACAAAATTTCAGTTTGATTGTTGTAATAGATTCGTAGATATTGAGAACCGTCTACATATTCCGGATGGTCACCATGTTGGATTGTTATATGTATAGGCCATAGAGTCATGTACCATTAAAGGAAAATTATTACGTAGGTTCATTATTCAAACTTTCACTTCAATCGCATGACTACGACATAAGAAATAAAAACTTAATTTTAAAATTCGCACAGCCGCCATCTTGAGGGTATGTAAACAATTGAACTAAATTAGATGCCAGTTAATTACAATGTGTATAAACGTTTTCTGTACCAAATTTCATTGCGTTTGGATAATTAATTCGCGAGAAAAGTCTTTTTAAAACTTTCAATTCGCTTGGCCGCCATGTTCGTTTTGAAGTTAACCGGGTTTTGAAAGTCTAATAGATGAACTTCCAGTCGTGTCATTTATCTCCGTACAAAATTTCAGGGTTATACCGGTAATAGTTTCAGAGATATAGAATGTCGGTGAAATATTTCCCACAGCCGCCATCTTGAGGTTATGTAAACAATTGAACGAAGTTAAATGTCGGTGCATTACAATGTGTATAAATACATACTGTACCAAGTTACATTGCGTTTGGTTGGTTAAATCGCGAGAAACGTCTATTTAAAAGTTGCAACTTCGCTTAGCCGCCAATGTTGGTTTTTTAGTTACCAGGGTTTCAAAAGTCACATAGGTGAACTTCTAGTAGTTTCCTTTATCACCGTACAAAATACCAGGGTGATATCGGTAACAGTTTCGGAGATATTGAATGCTGGTGAAATATTTCGCACAGCCGCCATGTTGGATTGGTGAGACGTAACAAAATTAGAAAGCACAGTCGGGGTCGTCCGGAACAGTGCTATGAACTTACCGAGTTTCATTGTTATCGCTGCAGCCGTTTAGATTTTATTAGGGTGTGGGGGCACACACGAATCAGACACATACGCACACCCACACACACAGACAAACGGACAAAAGGTGATCTCATAAGCCATTTTTTTCATAATTGTAAATAGGCTAAAAACATAATATTATAAATCAATTAACCTTTAATGAAACATATTGTATGAAGGATAAATATAAGGGGTGTTCAAATGAAAAGGTACGAAACGATACTGTGGGTGCGATTTATTCGTTATTCAAAAGTAATCACCACAGGTCTGTGCACAGGTGTCCCATTGCTTCACGAGCCCCAGGATTCCCTGTTCCCAGAAGTCTTGTGGTTGTGACAGCAGTCAATCATGTACGGTGTCCTTTAGTTCGTCGTCCGATTGGAAACGTTTCCCCTTGAGATGCCTTTTTTAACGGACCAAACAGAAGAAAGTCGCAGAGTAACAAGTCCGGGTTGTAGGGTGGATACTCAAGTAGCTCCCACCTTGTGTGATATTAGAGACGTGTGGGCGAGCGTTATCATGGAGCAGAATCACTCCCTTCGTGAGCAGTCCAGGCCGTTTTTTCTTGATGGACTTGCGTAGGCTACCGAGTGTCACACAATACACGTCACTGTTAATGGTTCGACTCGAGGGAAAACGTTTCCAATCGGACGAGGAACTAAAGGACACCGTACAGGATCGGCTCCTGTCACAACCACAAGACTTCTGGGAACAGGGAATCCTGCGGCTAGTGAAGCAATGGGACACCTGTGCACAGGCCTGTGGTGATTACTTTTGAATAACGAATAAATTGTACCCACAGTATCGTTTCGTACCTTTTAAATTGAACATCCCTCGTATATAGGATGTTGTTGGAAGCATTAGCCCGTGACCTTCCGGCGTACCGAGAAGGATTTCTATTTATTTTATCATTTTTAATGATCTTGTCGACTTCGTCGTTACGCTGGGGTCTGGCGTTACGTTACGGTGACGGGACGAAATGTACCCAGATGCACTGAGGTGTGTGACGTCATAGTACCGCTTGGTGCATGTGTTCCCCGACAATCTCTACTTCGTTAGTATAAGACAAAAATCCCCGATTCTTGGATGTCACGGGTAATCTCGAGAACCACTGGATGGATTTTGATGCGGTTTTCACCATTCTGTAAAGGATATCTCGAGGAAAGATTCTGTAGAAAATAATTTATGTATGATCAAAGGAAGCCAAGCAGTAACGATTTCAGTGAAAAAGTCGAAAACAAACTTGGCGTCCGTGCGCTTCTTAAGCTTACGCTGGACAAACCGTTAAAAATATCAATATACTATGAGCATAAGAATTGGTCAGCATGAAAAGTTCTAAAAAAAAGTCCGAGAGAGCATATCTCTATCTTCAATACATCGCCCACTATAAGTGTTTTTAGACTGAATGGAAGGGGCACGTCCCTGCGCGCTCTGGTGAGCGTGACGGCATTCCACGCGCTTGACCTTTCTTTGCCCTTGGTTTGCACTTGCCGTTCGCGAGTAATTTGAAACAAGATAAGCAAGATAAGTATTATGCAGATAATTTTCTAACATGTCTCCAGCCTTTCTAGCATTTTTCAGCATTTGTAGCATTTAAAATGATACAAAGTCTAGTCTTTCAGACTGACTGTCACATATTTTTTGTACTAGGTGACCTATGGCTACTGTTTTCATTAATTTCATCTTGTATTTACCATCAATCACATGAAGCGAACGCACTTTTATGACTGATATTGTACGTCTCAAACGGTCTGTGTCCATATCGATATTTTTAAATTATACAATGGTTCGCCGTGCATTTACTATCGATTGGAAGGCATGCTAGATGTGATTGTGTGTAACGGTTTCCAAATGAGATTCTTATCAAAGTCTTGTTTTTCTGTAACCAAGCGACGTAAACCTTAAGTTTGTTGAGATCATCTCCTGATCATTTGTATGTTTAAAATGTGTTTGATTCCCTGTCTTTTATAGTGTCTCTGTTAAGTGTGTGTATCCAATTTCTAATTTTTATGGGTATTAGGATCATTAAAATTTCTTGGGACAAAAACTAAGATATTATTCCAACATTTAATTGGTGGATTTATACCTTATTGCGTATTGGCTAGCATTCTTGGCAGTACCGCGGAGGTTCAGCGGTTCTGATGGCTTCTATGCCCAAGATCGCGGGTTCAAACCCTGACGAAGTCGTCAGATTTTTAGAGCGTTAAAAATCCCTCAGTATGACTTCCTTCGGAGGGAAAGTAAAGCCGGCGGTCCCATGTCATAGATTTATGGCATGATAAAGAACCTTCCATTTGTGTGAAGCTAAATTATAGGTTCGATTTGACTGACGCTCTTAGGTTCCAACGTTCGTCGCCAGGAACCGACTGTGGTGGCATCTAGTAACCAAGTTCAGAACTAGTTGGTCGTTGACGGTGGCGTTTGGTAGCAAAAGTTGGAACTACGTGAAAATCGAATGTCTGCATTCCTTATTTGAATTAAAAACAGATAACACACACTAATACAGCCATCACAATTAACACCAGATATCAGACAGATTCTGCACACACTCAACGTACACGGAGCTACATGACCGCGTTCTCGCAGCCCCTAAACTGAGGAACCAACTAACCAAATATACTGACACGGTTCCCTGAAATGCCAGCTGACGGCACCAGGATTCGTTCCTGAAACTTTGGGAACAGCAGGCGAGGATGTTATTGCTGCGCTACGCACATAGATTTAATCGATTGAGTGTCTGGGATCAGATGATTGCTTGCCGATCAAAACTGGTCATCCAAGTAAATTTATTAAGCTCACATTATTTCTTTCAGGGTTAGAGCATGACACCCAATATAATCGGGTGCAATCGTGTTGACCAACTGCAAACCATAAATCTTGTTAACTAAGGCAACACTAAATAATGGCTTCCTTGATCATCATCATCATAATCTGTTTAGTAAAACAAAGTCCCCGATTCTTGGATGTCACTGCTAATCTCGAGAACCACTGGATGGATTTTGATGCGGTTTTCACCATTCTGTAAATGATATCTCGAGTAAGCTTTCAAATCATGTAATTCATGTCCGACATGTTGGATTTTCAGTGCATGTCAGACGCTATCCTTACCTAATTAGTCAATGAATTAAATTATTGAGCTCTGATTGGTTGGAAAAACTGTGTTACAATGAAAAGTAGTACATTAATGACACCCACGGGGAGCCCGAATCGCATGCGCCATAGACGTTCGTTATTCCTCGTCTTGCGCATGACTTCACTGTAGGAGCACGCAGCGTGGCACACAGTTTGTTTATGCTTGTATTCAGGTGATCACCGCATGTATATTCAAGTTTTAATAAGTGTTTAATAAGTGTTAGAAATGCGAGGGTGTGCGGTGACAGGGTGTTTGTCATACAGTAGAAAGACAAAAGGTACAGATATAGTATATCATTCATTTCCTAAAGATCCACAGCTACAAAAGGTCTGGGTACTGAAGTGCAGAAGGAAAGATCCTTTTAATGTTAAGACTTCTACCGTGTGTTCGCGGCATTTTACGGGGGGAAATTACATTCGGGACTTGAAAGCTGAATTATTGAATTCACCTCCAAAAAAGACGCTAAAAGAAGATGCAGTACCAACAGTGAGCCTACCTGGGAGCAATGACAATGGTAATAGAATACCGGGGACAAGTTCTGAAAGTGTAGGCCTACCTCTATTTACGGACCATGCGTCAGATGCACAGTCTTCGGGACGACATGCAGAAATACAGTAGAACGTCGTTTATCCGGACTAATTGGGGCCGAAAGTGTTCCGGATAAAGATTTTTCCGGATAATCGAACATGCGTTCATTTCATAGGGAGATACACCAAGCTTCTCATTTAGCTGCAACGCTTTCTCACAAAACAAAGGTTCAGAAATGGGATATCCTTTACTTTTTGTCTGAATAAACCGTGAGTGTGCCTCTTCTTTCAATTTTTCATATGTAGCTGATCTTATGGCTTTTCTCTGTTTAGACCCTTCTTCACTATCAAACTTCGATACATAATTCAGAATTTCGCCTTTTCGGTTCTTCCAATCATAATGTGGATTTTCCAACACTGTAAGTTTTCATTGGACACTGCACACTCTCACCTTTATTCAGTTCATTAATGATCTCCACCTTATTCTCAATCGATAAAACATTGCGATTTTAGCCACTCGTAGAAGCCATTTTCACAACGTAATGCAGTACAGTTTTACGCACACTCACATACTATAACACGTTGAAACATTATAGAGTAAGCAAACTGTAGGAGGCAACAATTGAAAACGAAAACCGACTCACTACTGTACGCAGCGCGCACTTCCGTCTTTTTTGTTGTTGTTGCTCGTCCGGATAATTGACGTTCCGGTTGTTTGACGTCCGGATAAACGAGGTTCTACTGTAAATAGAACTGAGAGGCTGTATTCCAGGGATGTTCGGAAGAGAGCAATCGAGTCTCTTGCTAATGTGTCGCCGAAGAAAAGGAAGTTTGATCAGTCTACCTCCACTGAGGATGCTACCTCTGGCGGAATACAGCAGCTATTGAAGTAAATAGAAGTTCTGGAAGAGAAGAACAAAATATTGGTCCAGATGTGTTCTAAACTTCAAATAAGAAACAAGCACCTTACCGAAGAACTGAAGACCAAGAGACGAAAACTGAGACGAAGTTCCAACCTAGAGTTAAACAAGTGGAGACTGAAATGCATAATATTCTTGGAAAACTATTTTCAAACAATCAGATTAAGTGTTTGATAAAGAATAATAAGCAGGCTGAATGGAACAGGGAAGACGTCTGGAAAGCAGTAGCGTTACGTGCAGTTTCCAGAAAGTGTTACATTTATTTAAGAAATAAAGGATTTCCATTGCCCGGAATATCAACTCTAAAGAGATGGCCGAATCGTTCCTTCCGTTGTCGAGCAGGAATTCTGAACGATGTGCTTCAACTGATGAAAGCGCAAGCAGAGCGATTCACCAGCTTGGAGCGTGTGTGTGTTTTATCATTTGATGAAATGAACGTTGACAGTAGGATATGTTACGATCAAGATGAAGATCGCATTATTGGACCTCACAGTAATGTACAAGTAGTCATGGTTCAAGGACTATTTGCTAAGTGGAAACAGCCATTATTTTATGATTTTGATGTGCAAATGTCAGCAGTTTTGCTGAAAGAAATAATAGCCTCTCTAGAAGATGTCGGGTACAGTGTTGATGCCGTTATTTCTGATCTTGGAGCTAAAAACCGTACTGTGTGGAATGAACTTAATGTTACACACACCAACACATGTTTTCCCAATCCACGAGTCCCAGAGAAAAGAATATGGGTATTTGCAGATGTCCCACACCTTTATAAATTAATGAGAAACCATTTCATTGATGATGGACTGACTCTTCCGGGTAACATTACGGTAACGAAGGGAACCATTGAAAAGTTGCTGACTTTAGATAGTGGTGAAATGAAGATTTGTCCTAAGCTCTCACTCCATCATCTAAATGTTAAAGGAAGGGAGCGCCAGCGAGTATATTTGGCAACGCAGTTGTTTTCAAACCACACTGCCGCAGCTATCCGCTACCTTATGCCAGACGAGGAGCATATTGCCGCATTCATACAGCTGTTAAATGACTGCTATGATATTCTTAATGCAAGAATACCCAGTGATGACAAAAAACTCGCGTGTGGTTATGGGAAGGACCTTGAAGCCCAAGAAAAGCTTTTGAGGAGGTTATACTATGCATGTTGCGAAGGTATGAAGGTAGGGAAAGCAAAACATTTGCTTCCGATCCAGAAAGAATTCATGACCACAATTCGGTCATTATTTGGACTTTATAGTGATCTTCAATCAATGAATGTGAAGTACATTTTGACAGCATGGCTCAACCAAGATTGTCTGGAAAATATATTCTCTCAGATAAGAGGACTTGGACATTTCAACGTCCATCCATTGCCAACAGACGTAAAATTCCGGTTGCACTTGATTCTACCGGGTCATCATTTTATTTCCCGCATGTACGCGCCGCTAGGCCGGTGAAGGTGGCCTTGGCGTTCTCCCCGCAATGAACACGTGCGCTGCGATCGGCAATGTTGCAATAAGCTCTCAGTATCTCCGGCGTATTCAAGCTTGTGAAGTGCTAGTTGATTTGACCTAACATACAGTGCAGTCTCGGGGCAATTTTACAGTTTATGTCTTGCCTTAAAGTGATGTTTCTATACAACAACGTGTATTCATTGTGCTTTGTTATGCGAAGTGATGTTTTCTATAGAACAACGTGTATTTATTGTGCTTTCTTATGCGAAGTATTCTTCTGTTAGAGAGTGCCGTTTACGATTCATATGCAAACAATCCTCACAAGTGAGGAGTTAAAAGAAAATATTCGTCAAGTTATAACGAACGTCATCCAGGAAGAAATTCGCCGTGTGTCTAGAAACTTGTTTACGAGGTGCCAGGCATGCTTGCGAGCTGACGGCCAACACTTTGAACATTTCTTGTAAAATCAGGTAAGTTTGTAGATAATTATTTTCACTAGAAATTGCTATTAAATGACTCTATGTTGACGCAAAGTAGTGGGGAGAAGTCGCGCACTTTTTACCGGCCAGCGAGCGGGTGTCAGCGCGAGAGCTTGCCGCGCCGTGATCGGTATCGGATGCGAGACTTAAATTGATGACCCTGTACTAAGCGCTAATTCGGCTGATATTCCCTTGTCCAACAAAGCTATGGTGTCACCAGAGGTTGATGGCGAGTTACTAACATCTAAACTCTTAGAGTTTCTGCCAGATATGTCTGAAGCTCTAGTTGTAAGTATGATTGACGGTGAAACAGAGATCCGAGACATTATTCTGGATAACAGCACAACAAATGACCCGCATCCGGTAACGATGGGACCTGATTGCTCTGTTGAAGGATTCCGCTACATCGCTGGCTATATCGCCTACCGAGGACGTGAGCATGTTCGATCAATGGGATGCCCGACAGGGCAAATACTTCCTGTCTCTTCTGATACAGCACCTGAAGGATGGATCGAAGTGTTGTCACGTGGTGGTCTACTCGTTCCATCAAGTGAATGGCTAAATAAAATAAAACGATTTGAGTTAACTTTTACGGACGTTCATGGAAATAGTGCTCTCTCACGGGACCAAAATATTGTGGGAAAACTATGTAAATTAATAAGCAACAATTTTCCAGATGTGCCACCAGAGGTTGTTAGGATATACGCCAGAACTAGAATATTTCTGCGTATGCGACATTTGAACGCTAGGGCGAAAGAAGCAAAAGTCGCGGCTGCGGAGCAACGAAAGGCACGTCAAAGGTTAGCACTGCTCAAGACCCGAAACCCCAGTCTCGAAAATAAAGGTAAGCGTATGTATTAAATTACTATTATTTTGTGAGTAATTTGTTGTACAACTGCTGTAGAATGAACGATAATTCTAAAATGAGAGTTGCAATTTGAATTGTTTATCAACAAGTGTTTTGAGAATTTCTGTGTTTATAAAATATGCGTGGTATAGTTCAGAGCACGAGTTCTGAATAGTTTGTATCCATGCACTGTTATGAAACACTGGTGGGTGTTTTAGCATCACTCATCAAGAATCATAATCGAAATATGCTTTTCAGTCGGTCAACACGATTTTACCCAATTGTAGTGGGTGGTTCCCTAATCCTGAAAAAAAAAAAACATGAAATGAAAGTAAATTTCATTTTTATCATTTCAAATGATCTTGTCGACTTCGTCGTTATGCTTGGGTTCAACGTTATGCGTTACGGAGACGGAGACGGAGACGGAAGTGACGTCATGCAGTCGAGCGGGAAGTGACGTCATGCAGCAGCGCGGGAACTGGGTGCGTGACGTCATGCAGCCACGCGGGAAGCAGAAGCTAATGGTTATTGGAGTCTGTTGAAAGAGTCCTGCGGCGTCGAGAGACCTGGGGCTTTGAGCGAAGCGAACACAAGAATACAGGGTGACTTCTAAAGAGAAAAGAAGAAGCCATATAAGAATACGGGGTGCCTCCTAAAGAGGTGTGCAGGATGTCAGAGCAAAATACAGTACAAGATGCCAGATAAGAATACACGGTGACTCTTAAAGAGGTGTACAAAATGGCAGAGAAGAATACAGGGTGACTCCTAAAGAGCAAAATACAGTACAAGATGCCAGATAAGAATAACGGGTGACTCATAAAGAGATAAACAAGATGCCAGATAAGAATACACGGTGACTCTTAAAGAGGTGTACAAAATGGCAGAGAAGAATACAGGGTGACTCCTAAAGAGCAAAATACAGTACAAGATGCTAGATAAGAATAACGGGTGACTCATAAAGAGATAAACAAGATGCCAGATAAGAATACAGGGTGCCTCCTAAAGAGGTGTGCAGGATGTCAGAGCAAATTACAGGGTGACACTTAACCAGGTGCCCGCGCGGGAAGCCTAAGTTTATGGGTAATGGAGTCTTTTGAAAGAGTCCTGGGGCTTCGAGCGAAGCGAGAAGCCCTCTTGAGCCTTTCTAACATGTGTAGCATTTGTAGCATGCGTCATTTGAAATGATATAACGTCTAGTATTTCAGACTGACTGTAATCGTGTTGACTGACTGAAAAACATTACATTTCGATTACTTAGGCAACACTGAAAAATCGCTTCCAACACGATAATAAAATTCATAATATTTCGATCATTTCAATGTTATGTTTGTTGTTGGCGTGAATTCATTTGAGGCGCTTGGGACATCTTGGCCATCAGCTCCGTGTATTTGGGTGTGTGTTGAACTTGTCTGATAACCTGTAAGTTATTGCTGTGATGACTAGTAGTGTGTGTAACTGTATTAGGAACAGGGATGAGGTAGGTTCCCCGGGACTTGAAGTAAGGTACTATCCCGGCATTTGGCTGGAGGGAGTGTGGGAAAACGCGGGGAAAACAACACTCAGGATAGCTGCTGTCAGAGCCGTAATTCGAGCCTACAATCTCCGGACTAAATGCAGGAACCCTCGAGGCCGTAGTGCATTATTTAACGAGCACGGCTTAGCCGTGGGGCAAATGTTATGTTACCACCGTTTTTTCTAACAGAAGCCGTTACTACGTCTTGACCTATTGTTATTGGCCGTGTGTGATTTACCATGAGCAATGCTAAGCTAGTTAAAACTATTGTTTTATTTCTGTTACGTCTTTCTGTATTGCTTGTATGACGCTGCGAAGCTAAATTGCTCCTACGGTGACGTCACTCTGTCAGCCAATGGTAGCTCGTAACGCGTCGGGCCCAACCTTTAGTATATTGAGAAACCTTGATGACACCCTTATGGTACAGTTTTCTGACATATAATATTTACATATCGACATCTTCGAACAGAAGCACACTTTATAAACAAATAAAATTTTTGATACCCTCCTTCTGCGAGGGGTCAGCCTTCTTTTTCTTTTCAACTTATCTCCTGCCTTCTGCGCAAGGCCCTCAAGGAGGCAGGGTGTATGTAGCCCCACCACTTCTGGTGCACCCTAGAAATTGCTACGCCCTCAGGGGCTCACGGCTGGTGAGTTGGCGTCCCCGAGGGATTCCTGAGCGGGGTCCGGGTTTCCCCCTTTTATCCATTACCTGTGGGGCGGACCCTCTCCTCTCACTTTCCTATCTGCCTTTTATGGCTCTCCTTCCTTCCAAGTCCCTTAATCCGCATTCTTCGAAGGTTGAGGGCATTTCTTTTTCTCCTGTCCTTAATTTGCCTTATTCTCCTTTTCTTTTCAATTTCTTCTAGTATATAAGTTAGTAGTTAGTTTTAGTTATAGTTTACATTTCATTATCATCTTCACGATCACCCAAACCATTAGGGGCCGATAACCTAGATGTTAGGCCTCTTAAAACAACAATTATCATCATCATCATCATGTAATTCATGTCCGACATGTTGCATTTTGATTGCATGTGAGAAGCTATCCTTACCTAATTGGTCAATGAATGAAATCTTGACAGGGGCGTATATACAATTTTTTTCGGGGGGGGGGGGGGGGGGGGGGCTGACTATCCTGGAAAATTGTGAGTACTTAATGAATGTTCTAATGTAGCCTGTGGAGTATGAATGGCAAGTATCTAAATGGATTACTTGTTAATTTATTCAGCAAATTTTACAAATTGATAAGCATCTCTTAAAAGTACTGTGAAATACTTTGTATTTTGTACCCAAGTTGGCTTTTTCGGTGGGGGAGGGGGGGGGGGGGGCTGGAGCCCCCTCAGCACCTCCCTTATATACGCCCCTGAATCTTGAGCTCTGATTGGTTGGTGAAACTGTCTCATAATGAAAAGTAGTACTTTAATGACTATAATTATGATACAGTTTTCTGACATATAATATTTACATTTCAATATCGTGGAACATAAACAAACTAACAAGATGATAGCACCTGTCTGAACTGTGTTATGTCCAGCCTGCATACCAGTAAAGTAGGGACAGCGCTTGTTTAGAGATATGGCTCGAGCCATGTGATCACTAGTCATAGAATTTCTCCATCATTCTTTCACCAGTTATCACCTATGTCATGTGAACAATAATTATATTTCTTTGCTAAATTATTGTGATAGTATTTCTGGTATTCAGGCCATGAAGTGTTCCCCGAATCTCAGCGATATATTACACGTTCAGGAGTGGATTGCAGAGTAACACATCATTACGAAATAACGATCATGTTCGCTACTTTTTCAAGGATTATCCTGGATGCATAAAACGGACGGAGAGTGATTTATTATTATTATTATGCGAGCAGCAGCATGAATCAATCGTCCAACCAAGACCAAGACAGTAGGCTATTCGACATGCTTCCTGCTGTGGTTGAAGACTGTGGGGCCCCCATTGGGCACACACTTTGCGCAAGTGCAGTCGTTCCTTCATGATGGTGTGCACACTTCCGACGCTCAATCCGACCACGGCGGCTATGGCGTTCACTGTCACTCGGTGGGCCTAGGTAATGAGTGCATCAACCAGCTGGACGTTGTCATCGGTAATGCAGGGGGTGCCCCAGACCGGGCATAATCGGCTAACGACACCCGTCCTTCTCTGAAGCGCTTGTGCCACGCCTTGACCCTTGCAAGGGACATGCAGTGTTCGCCGTACACTTGTGACATTCGGCGATGAATGTCCGTTCCCCCTACTCCTTCCGCTGTCAGAAACCGAACAACACCTCTTTGCTCTTCGTTTGACGCCTCCATATCACTGTTTGTCATGTGACTGGCAGCGTTGGACGATTGATGCATGCTGCTGCACGCTTTGTATCGTCACGTGATGTGCACGCGTGCCCTCTAGCGACGGGCTGTGACCTTCCACGCTCTGGTCGGAACCACACCTCGTTACACACGCCACGATTAGCCGATTTCGTCACCGGTTTTAGCATTACAGCCTAAAACAACAATAACTAACTAAACAAGTAAATATATGTATAGCAGCTCTCCAAGAGACTAGGTTTCCGGACGAAGAAGCCATAGAGTCTCAAGGATATAGAATATATAAAGGGAAACCTGGTAATAGAGTAATGGAAAATATACCATTCCTTGGGACTGGGTTTGCAGTACACCGTCGACTGGTTACAAGCATTCTTGACTTTTCCTCACCAAACGATAGAACATCGGTGCTTTCCTTCAGATGTAAGAATAGAGGATACTCTATGATTAACTTCCACGCTCCTACCAATGACTCTAACAGAAAAAAAAACAGAAATGACAAACCATTACTGGGATGCCATTGAGGAAACCCTAGACAATGTCCCAGATCACCATACGACTATATTGTTAGGAGATTTCAATGCCCTGATCGGTAGAGAACGGAAACACCGGAAGATTGTAGGAAGATATCCTGCCCATAAGAGAACCAACACCAATGGGGAACGATTAATCAGTGTCTGCACCAAGTATGGATTACGTTTGATGTCTACAGCTTTCAAACACCTTCCCGGGAAGGCCATGACATGGCGATGCCCAAATAGCATGTTGGGTGAATTCCAAATCGACCACGTAGCAATAGACAAGCTGCACCATAGGGATATTATGAATGTCAAGGTGCTACGAGGAGCCAACATTGACTCTGATCACTACCTGTCTCTGGTTAAGACGAACCTGAAACCACTAATAAAGACCACTGGTATGCTAGCAAAGAACACGAAGATCCCTAGGTTTGATATCACCAAACTTAAAGAAGACAGTACTAGTTACCAAGAGAGGTTGATTCATAATACCAACAGGATTAACACATCCACAAAATGGGATCCGCTTAGGGATGCAATAACAGTAGCGGCTCAGGAAACAATCCCCAATAGACCTAAAGGGAACAAGCATCCGTGGTGGTCCAGCGAATGTGATAAAGCTATAGAAGCCAGGCGACTAACGTGGATCAAATGGAATGTACATAAGAACGAAGCTAATTTACAAGCCTTTATTGCACAAAGGAAAACTACGTCAAGCATCATAAGAGGGGCCAAGAGGAAGCACAACCAGGAACTGATCAAGCAGGCAGAGGAGGATTTTGTAAGGAACAACTCTAGAGATCTATACAAAAGCCTCAAGCAACAAACAACCCAATTCGCGTCCCCTACCTTACACCTCCAGAGACCAGATGGATCCCTGTGTCTTAATGACAGCGATTGTACCAAGACCCTAGCTAACTACTTCAAAGGACTCTTAAATGCAGAAGAACCTATTGAGCGTCTCCAAGTTACAGAACCAGCTAACCCTAATACTGAGTATATCGCTCCTCCAACCTCTGAAGAAGTCAGAGGTACAATTAAACTACTCAAGAATAATAAAGCTTCTGGGGAAGAGGGGATAGTAGCAGAAATGCTAAAACATGCCGGAGAACACACCTTCAGGAGCATACATAAAGTAATTCTGGACATATGGACTAGTGAGGGCTCCCAGATGATTGGACGTCAGCCATTATCCATCCAATCCACAAGAAGGGAAGCAAAACAGATCCCAGTAACTACAGAGGAATATCACTCATTGCTGTTACCTATAAGATATTTTCCAAGATTCTGGAACGCCATGTAACGAGACAGCTGGATAAAGAGTTAGGAGAATATCAAGCAGGGTTCAGAGCATCGATGTCCTGTACCGAGCAGATACACAATCTGAAGACCATCCTTCAATACAGCAAGTCAAGAGCCAGACAATGGGTAGCTATATTTGTCG
This sequence comes from Meconema thalassinum, assembly GCA_946902985.2. NCBI lineage: Eukaryota > Metazoa > Arthropoda > Insecta > Orthoptera > Tettigoniidae > Meconema > Meconema thalassinum. Next base: position 89,628,805 of record OX336401.1, read on the forward strand.
ACTTCCAGAAAGCATACGACTCAGTGGACAGAATTACTCTTTTTAACACCTTGAGAGAACTAGGACTCAACGACAAGATCAATAGGCTGGTGCAAGCCACCCTGCACAACACCACAGCCAGAGTAAAGTTTAGGCTCTCGGAGAGTTTCACCATTAAAACAGGGGTGAGACAAGGAGACGGCATCTCATGCATATTATTTAATTGTGTTCTGGAAAAGATCATTAGAGAGTGGACGAGAATCCTACCAGAGAATACTGGATTACGGATGGGGATTAAAGCTGACAATCTAAGGATTCCATGCCTAGCCTTTGCAGACGATCTGACTTTATTGGCAAATGACATACAGGAGGCTACTACTCAGCTCCAAACACTGCACTCATTAGCGGCTAAAACGGGTCTTTTGATTATCATAGGAAAGACCGAGTTTGTTACTAACATCAAGGATGCCCCTAGAATGATGAGAGTCAGTGATAACATCTACATCAAGAGAGTCAAAAGTGTAAAATACCTTGGGGAATGGTTTTCAGAGGACCTCAGCGAAACAGTGGCTTTTGAACACAGGAGACTCAAACTAGATAAGGCTTACCATGCCTGTAGAAAACTATATGCTTCAAAAAATTTGTCGATGAATGTCAAACTAAGACACTACAATGCAGTAGTCAGACCTTCAGTCCTCTATGCAGCAGAGTGCCTATGTCTAACTAAGAAGACCCCATTAAGAGCCCTCGAGGTACAAGAAAGAAAGTTCCTGAGATGGATAGTAGGACCAAGAATTCTACCAGATGGAAGCCGATGGTATCAACCAAATCGTGAGCTATATAAACACCAAGAAAATCTCATAGATGCCATCAGAAGAAGGCGACTGGCTTTTTACGGACATCTATTCAGAATGGACTCAAACAGGTTATCCCATAGGATCTTCAAGGCTGCTAACAAGGGCAAAGCTACTGGATTCTTGTGGAAGAAGCAAGTGGAGAAGGATCTTTCGGAACTTCATATAAATGAAAATGACATAGCCGACCGGAGTAACTATCATACAGCTCTTAAAATTAAATCCTTCGTAACATCCCTCACAGAAGTTACCCACAGACCAAAAGACGAGACTAGGAAATGGTCTGAGGAACGTAAGATTCAATTTAGCCGGAAAATGAAGGACTACTGGGCCATCAGAAAAGCTCGAGGTACCAACATGAAAGCAGCTGCCAAACCCACCACTAAGAACACCAATCGTGGCAAGCCTGACGATGACATCAAGAAACAGCTAAAACACAAGCACCGTGGTCCATAAGATGGCCCTAACGAAATTAAAAAAAAAGTACTGCACCAGTATAATGAAAAAAAAAAAAAAAAGATGTATATCGGCTATATATAATTATATTATATAGTTATTATATTTATTTGTTTATTACTTACTTTCTTCTTTCTTTCTTTCTTTCTTTCTTTCTTTCTTTCTTTCTTTCTTAATTTATTTGTCTATAATTTACTACAGTAACACCTGCCTAAAGGGGAACCCAATCGTTCCGGATATATATATCAATAAATAAGTGATTAAAATAAAATAAATATATACATTATATAAAATAAATTAATAAATATACAAATTAAAAAAATAAAAATAAAAATAAATATTCCAATGAAGAAATAAATAAGAAATTGCAAAATGAACAAAAAAAATGAAGACATAAAATAAGTTATTAAAATTTGTTAATATATGAAAATAAAGAAATAATAATTGAGTATAAAAATATATATTTTAAATTAATTAGGAAATCAACATCTAATATAAAATTATTAGGTCTAGTAAATAAAAAATAAAAAATGGAATTCAAATTCACTAATTAACTAAAACAAAGATAATGGAAAATAACTTAAAATGAAATAAAATAATAAAATTTAAATAAAAAATAAAAAATAGATAAATATACAATAAAATGATCAATATACGATAATAAATTCGAATAAGAATTAAGAAAAACAATTACCGTATATAAAAATAATATATTTAATAAACATTAAAGAATCAATCAATAAATAAATAAATAACAATAATAAATCATAAAACATTAGCAAATAAAAACAAGTAGTTCCGTGAAGAACTATACAGCCTATTTTCATATATCCTACTCACGTTAATTGTCTCTATCAACATACAAAATTTCAGTTTAATTGCTGTTACAGATTCGTAGATATTGAGAACCGTCTAAATATTTCAGATGGTCGCCAGGATGGATTTTTATTTTTGTACTATTACATTAAGATTATTGTGCACGTGTGGTATTCAAACTTCAATCGCATGATTAGAACACAAGAAGTAAAACCGAGATTTTAAAAGTACGCACACCAGCCATCTTGTGATTATGCAAACAATTGAAATAAATTACATGCCAGTGGATCGACATTTGTATAAGCATTTAACGTGCAACGTTTCATGGCACTCGGATAGTTAATTCGCGAGAAACGTCTATTTAAATATTTATACTTCGCGTCGCCGCCATGTTGGATTTGTGCTCACCAGGTTACTGAAAGTCCTATAGGTGAACATATGTTCATAGTCTCTATGAACATAAAAAATTCAGTTTGGTTGCTGTAAAAGATTCATATATATTGAGAACCGTCTAAATATTTCGGAAGCTCGCCATTTAGGATTGTTATATGTATAGGCCATAGAGTTATGTACCATTCAAGGACAATTATTGCCTAGGTTCATTATTCAAACTTTCACTTCGATCGCATGATTACGACACAAGAATTTAATTTTAAAATTTCGCACAGCCACCATCTTGAGGTTATGTAAACAATTGAATTAAATTAGATGGCAGTGCATTACAATCTGCAAAATCATTTACTGTACCACATTTCACTGCGCTCAGAGAGTTAAATCATGAGAAAAGTCTATTAAAATATTTCAAATTCGCTTGGTCGCCATGTTCGTTTTGTATTTTACAGGTTTATGAAATATACATAGGTAAACTTGCATCAGTACCCTTTATGACCGTACAAAATTGCATGATGATATCTGTAATAGTTTCGGAGATATAGAATGTCAGTGAAATATTTCGCACAGCCGCCATTTTGAGGTTATGTAAACAATTGAACTAAATTAGACTTCATTGCATTACAATGTGTATATACATTTGCTGTACCAAGTTTCATCACGTTTGGATAGTTAAATCGTGAGAAATGTCTATTTAAAAGTCTCAATTTCGCTTGACCGCCATGTTGGTTTTGTAGTCAACAGGTTTTAGAAAGTCTCATAGGTGAACTTCTAGTAGTGCCCTTTATCAACGTACACAATTTCAGGGCGATATCGGTAATAGTTTCGGAGATATTGAATGCTAGTGAAATATTTCGCACAACCGCCATGTTGGATTGGTGAGACGTAACAAAATTTGAAGGGCACGGTAAAGGTCGCCGGGAATAGTGCTATGAACTTACCGAGTTTCATTGAAATCGCTCCAGCCCTTTAGATTTTATTAGGGGACACACACACACCTCACACACACACACACACACACACACACGCACACACACACACGGACCAAGGGTGATCTCATAAGCCTATTTTTTTCAAAATTGAAAATAGGCTAATAAATATAATTACCTTAATAAAATAAATAATTTAAATAATAATTTTAAGTTTTAAACACATAAATTAGTAAATTTTTAACGGACAGGGTTCTTCATTACTATAATAATACAGTTATTGCAGCCAAAAGGCCATCTCAGTTACACGAGTATAATGGATTTACACTTTCTGTTTCGTGTATGCACTTATTGATTTTATCGTTTCGTTACATAATTCTATGTGGTAGCGTTCATACTTTTTGTTGCACAATGAACACTCACACGAGGGATTTAAGTATTTATGGGCGATATTAACGGATAATTGAAAGAAGTGGAAGAAGGATAAAATGCTTCATACACGTCTCCACCCTGAAGTAATGCGAGAGCGGTTCCGGAGCGGAGACACACGTCATGGGATAAGAGAAGGAGGCTTTTAGTGGGTAAGGATCCCACACCCTTGTGAATTGCGGACCCCAGAAGCGTCAACACATTCCCTGGTAAAAAATATGTTATTCTTCTTCTTCTTTCTTCGTTTTGCCCACTTACGGAGCGCGTTTGAACTTGTAGACTCGGGTTGATGGAGCTTTCCTCTTCTTCTCCTCCCAAAATCTCCTCATGAACTCACTATGCCCCTTCTTATGTTCCTCCGTCCATTTTTTCCACTGGTATTTATAGCTTTTTCGTCGAAAGAGTGATTTGTAACTAGAGTTCCAAAAGTCTTGCGATTTATGATGATATCTTCTGTAATGTTTATTTCTTTTAAGTCGTGTTACTTAGGAAGCAAAATAACCAGTGATGGACGAAGCAAAGAGGATATAAAAAGTAGGTTGGCTCAGGCAAGGAAAGCATTTCTACAAAAAAGGAATCTGTTCACATCGAATATAGATTTAGGTATTAGGAAGTTATTTTTGAAAGCCTTTGTCTGGAGCGTGGCGCTCTATGGAAGTGAAACTTGGACTATTGGTGCAGCAGAAAAGAGGAGAATTGAAGCATTTGAAATGTGGTGTTACAGGAGAATGATGAAGATCAGATGGGTAGATAGGGTGACATACGAAGAGGTATTAATACGAGTGGGAGAGGAGAGATGTTTCTGGCGACTGCTAATGAAGAGAAGAGATAGGTTGGTAGGACACATACTAAGACACCCAGGAATAGCAAGCTTAGTTATGGAAAGAAGGGTTGAGGACAAGAACTGTAGGGGTAGACCAAGGTTAGAATATGTTAAACAGATTGTCTCGGATGTAGGGTGAGGTAGGTATGTAGAGATGAAAGGATGAGCTCAGGACAGGGAGGCATGAAGCGCTTCATCAAACCAGTCAAAAGACTGAAGACTCAAACAACAACAACAACACATGTTTTATTTCTTCTACCAACTGATTTTGAACTTTTTATAATTAATTATATCAAGCAGTTTTTTTCGCATCTCTGGTGTTGTCCATTCTGCAGATGTGACCATAAAATTTCAGTCGTCTCTTACGCACGGTATCAGTGAACTTATTGATTACTGTGTACAAGTCTGTGGTTTTTCTTTTAATCCATATACCATTAACATAAACGGGGCCATATATTCTCCTGAGAATTTTACGTTCCTGGATTTCGATTTCACCAATTTGAGAGTGGCCTCCTAGAGATATAGTTTCGGAGTCGTACAATGCTTCCGGAAGAATAACTGTCTGGTTGTACCGTAGTTTTGCATTCCGTGACATCACTCTTTTATTATAGTGATTCCATGTTATTCGCTATGCTTTCTGAAGTTTGGTAGCTCTTTCTAAATTAGCTTTCCTGTCCAATCCAGATGGTACAATAATTTCTCCTAAATATTTGAAAGGGAAGGTACGTGTCTAATTATTCCATAGTTCGTCTGTAGTGGGGATATTGGGATATTCTGGTGTCCATTTAATATGAAACGTGTCTTCTCATACGATATTTGAGTTATTATTATTATTATTAATAATAATTCAGTGGAACTTGGATAATTCGAACCTCAAGGGACCAGTAAAAACATTCGAATTATCCAAAAATTCGAATTAATAAAGTTCTTTGAAAAGGGTAGAGAAAATATTCAAATTTTAAGTTTTCATCCAAGAAACTTTATTAAACACAATAGTTAGGTACATAGGTTTTTAACAAGTAAAGTGCTTATATACTATGTATTACGTTTACATAATTATTTACGTTCAACAAAGCAGATTAACAGACAACGGTACTGTATAATGGATGTATCGTGAATAACCTCAAAAGTTTCAAATGATAAAATGAAACTAAAATGTACTATTCACTTATTTAACGACATTAGTAATCCAGCAATCTAGAGTAGTTCAGCCTTAGAGAAATCTACTGTTTTACAAAAAAGTTTGAGATTTTTACCTGATTCCTACAATTTAGTCTCTCGGCCATCACAAAAGAATCTAAAAAATTTAAGGAACGGAAAACAGAATCACTTACGTCATTTCTACTTTAAAGAAACGCCTAAGTTCTGTGATATGGTTTGTTACTTGGGCTGCACTCGGAACAGGTTTTTCGGGAACTTCCTCCACGAGGTCATCGCCAGATGCGTTGTCACAATCTTGTTTTTCGTAGTTCAGTACATCGGCGATGATTTCTGCGTCGGTTAGCTCACCACAAACTGCGACCTTTTCGTTTACGTTCCTGACCCTACTGTTTGGCTTCCGATCAGCTTTTTACACGTTAAAACTTCGAACTATCCAAAATATAATTCGAATTAACCACGATATTTTAGCATTGATTGTATATAAAATGCCAGGGACCAAGAGAAAAAGTCGAATAAAAGAAGATTTCGAATTTTAGAAGTTCGAAATAGCCTCGTTCCACTGTATCATTATTATTATTATTATTATTATTGAAGGGTGAATTTACGATATTTAGGAAAAATAAATAATTTTACACGCAGCATTATCTCGGCCAACAAATGTTCTTTTAGTGTTTAAAGTTGGTAGACTTCGATTGTAGACAAAAGGATGATGTTATATTACACACCTCGTGAATTAGAGCCATTCATATCGCATGTATTACGATGTTTTTCCGGTTACTCACACTCAATCCATGATTCATACTGTGCTTCAAATAACAATACGGTATCGGATAAACTATCCGGTCTTAAAAATAAATAAATATGAAATGAAATGAAGTACTTCTTAAACAGTTCCCCTTACTTACCAAACTTAATATTAACCCTTTACAGGGCATTGATTTTAATTTTATGTGTTTTTACAATTTCATTTATTTTAATTATTAATAATGTTAGTTTTTGTTACTCGAATTCTAATGTTTATACGTATTTATTTTTAATTTTCAATTTATGTTCTTATAGATTTAATTTTGATATTTTTATTGAATTAATTAATTAACTAATTTCGAATTGATTTTTACAATTATTTTCATAATATTTTATAGTTATGTTTATTACTTTAATCTTTATATTTATGTTATTATTGTAATTTTATTTTTATGATTTTTAGCCTATTTTCAATAAAAAAAAAACATGAGATCACCTTTTGTCCGTGTGTGTGTGAGAGACCCCCCTAATAACTTCTAAACGGCTGGAGTGATTTCAATCAAACTCGGTAAATTCATAGCACTATTCCGGACGACCCCGACCGTGCCCATTACATTTTGTTACGTCTCACCAATCCAACATGGCGGCTGTGCGAAATATTTCACCAGCATTCGATATCTCCGAAACTTCCCGATATCACCCTGGATTCTTTTACGGTGATAAAGGAAACTACTAGAAGTTCACCTATGTGACTTTTGAAAAACTGGTAACTACAAAACCAACATGGCGGCCACTCGAATTTGCGACTTTTAAATAGACGTTTCTCGCTATTTAACCAACAAAACGAAATAAAACTTGGTACAGTATATGTTTATACACATTGTAATGCACCGATATCTAACTTGGTTCAATTGTTTACATAACCACAAGATGGAGAACATGGTGGCCAAGCGAATATGAAAATTTTAAATAGACCTTTCCCGCGATTTAATGTTCCAACCGCAATGAAATCTGGTACAGGAAATGTTTATACACATTGTAATACAATGGTATCTAATTTAGTTCATTTGTTTACATAACCTCAAGATTGCGGCTTTGCGAATTTTGAAATTAAGTTTTTATTTCTTGTGTAGTAATCATGCGATCGATGTGAAAGATTGAATAATGAACCTACGCAATAATTTTCCTTTAATGGTACATGACTCTATGGCCTATACATTTAACAATCCAACATGGTAACCATCCGAAATATTTAGGCGGCTCTGAATATCTACGAATCTATTATAGCAATCAAACTGTTTTTTTATGTTCATAGGGGCTATGAACTTAGGTTTACCTACAGGACTTTAAATAACCTGGTGATCACAAATCCAACATGGCGGTGACGCGAAGTATAAATATTCACATGGACGTTTCTCGCAATTTAACCATCCTAGTGCAGTGAAACTTGGTACAGTAAATCCTTATACGAATGTTAATCCACTGACATCTAATTTATTTCAATTGTTTCCATAAACACAAGATGGCAGCTGTGCGAAATTTTAAATCTCCTTGTTACTTCTTGTGACCTAATCATGCGATAGAAATTTGAATGCTACATGTACACAATAATCTTCATGTAACAGTACATAACTCTAGGACCTACATATTGTACCCATGTGAGTAATCTCGATGGTAAATATGCAGCTGCCTCCAGCTAGCATCAGGTCTCAGGCGCGTGCCGTTCCCCCAAATGAGCAGTGCATATTTTGGATTTGAGGCTATAAGGTAACAACTCTACAATAACAAGGCACAACTCTATTCTAAAACTTTAATTCAGTAAATAAAAATCATGGCTTCAAACACAAAAACAATCCCAAAACCATAAAAAAACAAAGCAAACAAAAATTTACTTCCACAATCCACAAACAACCAAAATGAAATCATAATAAAATCATATTAAACCATAAAGCTGTACCCTTATGTGAACTTCATAAAGATATATTCTAGTGCGCTGATGCACCTACGACTTCAATACAAACTGTACATTAACATAACAGTCATACAATGTGACTTCTTTAATATCACAAATTAATTATTCCTTAAACCTCTTGGTTTTAACAATTATGTGTGCCGTGCGTGTTTTGATTCCTCTCTTCTCACCAAACAAATGCTTTCATGCATTTACCTATTCGGACGTTGCACCGCAATCAACGTGCAACTCCATAATTATGTAAGCTACCCCTCCACTTCCTCTATTTACATGGTTCCATTGCATGCTGTATGTGATTCCTACATAAAACGTTACGTTATAGCTGGTGTCGGATGGTACAATAGATTACCTCGCTCTCGTGGCGATTGGCATCTGGTAACTAACTTCAAAACTTGGTTTCAGTGACAGTACAAATACATCATCTAACTATTCATCAGATAGCTAAAATAATGAACCATCAGGATATTCTATAATTATCCATGTGTTCCTAAACCACATGGCTACATTACTCAACATAACAATCTTTCATTATATGTCATTTACCAGGTTCTAAAATCTGTCCCTTTCAACTTGCCTTAACGGCTCGAGTTTAGACTGCAGACCCTCGGCTAGAGGAGTCCGCACACAATAGAAAGTGGGATGGGTGTTCCACCAATTACCTCGACCCTCCTTAAAGGTTTTGAATGCTTTCCTTTCTAAGCAGTAAAGATTTACAAGACAAATACTGTCGTCTGACCGACACACATATCCCAAAGGATCTTAATTGACTATTATGCAAACAGGTATTGAATGAGCTTTTATAATTACTCCTACACAGAGGATATAATAATTACTGGCCTCACACGGGTCCATTCAACATGAAGGTTCGGGGTTCGTAATGCATTAGTCTAACGGGTGACCGATGCCTCAAGTAAAATATAGGCGCCCACTGCAGCTGTCGCCATGAGTTTCGCTACCACAAGCGGAATAACTCATCAAATAAGTTCTCGGGAGACCATAGAGTTTCGAGGTGTCCTCGTTCTCCTCGTCTCTATCACAGGATCCCAACCCGGAACACTTTCATATCCTTCCTCAGAGCTAGGGTACACACTACAACTCTGGCATAAAATTATATCTCCACTTATGCCCATGACATAGGAGATTTCATACGTAGAATAGACCATCTGGCCCCTACTCAATGCTACGACCTCCGACCTATATTATTAAGAGAAATCTAACAATTTACTCTATAAGCTTCTCATATAAGCTGCAAATTCAATACTAAAAGCTCTTTCATGCCTGGCATCATTACTGAATATATGCAATATTCTGATATAAAACTTCTTTCCTTAATTACTGTAACGTAATCTTACTGTATCATCTTACTGCTTAGATTGATAAGTCTTGCAATTAGCGTAAATCTCTCGCTTACAACATTTATTTGTTTCCTGATGTGTTCATTCATACTTTTAATATTCATTATTATTATTACCATTAATCTCACTGACATAAATGACCAAAATCATTACTTTCTTATTATTCTCACATAGCTTACCAAAAACCCGACATAGCTAAACGTCTTAAAATCCGAACAATCGCGTTCGTCACATTTACATAACTGATTGCCATTCTTAATTCATAGTGGGAATAATTACTCCACTTAATGATGCAAATTAACATCTCAACTCTATAAAAATCAACACAATATTGATTAAACATGGAGGATCTGCCTCCTAAACTGATTTTTACTGGCATCTTTACGGAATCACAACATGCAATGGCCCATATTTCTACATAATCATAACTTGTGGGGTACTTACATTTCTATAGGCGTCTATGGTGGCTCCAACCAATCATATTTCTCCATGTCGCCCGCCATAGCAGGTTTAACGCGACATATTCATCTTGCAAACACACATTTTATAACACATAATTTTCATCAACAACACGACACGTTGCATAACTCTCAGGAAGCTATTGCTCCCACACATATGAAACACTTATCTAATCACTATTTTTAAAGGATATTTTACATATGTTGTACATTTAACACACGTCACTTTATACACTTTTCAATGCTGAAATTCCCTAGCAAAGATCGAAATTGCAGGTGTCGACAGCATCTCCCGTGCTCCTATCAACTACTGATTGAAAGTCTGGTTTGCCTGCTTTCGGAATTCACCAACAGTTTTTATTATTCTTACTCCTACGGTAAGCGTCCTGCGCTGCATAAATATGCTAGCTCCTGTCCTGAGTTTTATCATCTGGTACTCTCATGACATTACCAAACACGTCATAGAGTTTCATTTAGCGCATACCATCGTATTTACACATATACGATCATTCAATACTTTACACATTGCGCTTAACACTGTCCAATACTTTACACAAATAATTATTTACAATAGTTCTGCCATTAGTCTACACGGTGCTTCGTAACTGAACACGGCATAGTTCGTACTGCTGATTATGCCTATAGCACGACTATTATTCATACAAGCTTATTAAATGCTTCATTTACATGTACCAGTCTCTGTCCGGCGTCTATTATGAGTAGAACCGCCATGCGTTCTGCCTTGACGAACTTGCTTCACAGTGGCCGTACCTGACTGAAGATTCACTTGAAGACTGCTCGTGCCTTACTTGAAGACTGCTGTATACTGCTTACATACTGCCTCGTACTGCCCTCGTACTTGCTGCATACTGATTGCAACTTACTGCAACTGTGCTGCAACTGGGTAACTTCTAACGTCGTGAAGACTGCGTAAGACTTCAACTTGCTCGACTGTAACTGGGTGCAAACTGCACGTGAACTGCGCGTAGACTGAGCTTCAACTGAGAGAGACTGGGTTTAACTGAGCGTAACTACAAGGGTCTACTCCCTTATATCAGATTCTCACTGAAAGTAGGGCGAAATCTTCCCGCGTAATTTTGGCTCCTCTCACAGCGTGAATCTGGTCTCCAAACCATGATCATTGGGTTCCTCTTTCTTCACAGATTCCAAAACTATCTGCGTGCAAAGGAATCGCTCGTCCAATTAATTAATATTAATTCCTTTCTCCATAGCGTGGGACGCTATCTTACGGGTATTCCCCGGCAACATTCTCAAATCTATCCGCGCACAATGGTAGCTTTACAGTCCTTCCGCACTTCGTTAAATATGCCCCAATTTCGCAGGTAAAAGGCTCTAAAATTAGCCTCCTGCCAAAAGATTCATCTGTGAGCAACTCTCATCTCAATTCGTTACTCCAATCACGAGTAATCAATGATTTTCCTGGGCATCTCTCCTCCCACTCCTCAAATCTATTCTCCGTCGGGGAATAACTGGGTCATTATTCAGGCCTCCCCCTGCTCCAGACGACAGAATGGGGTCACAGAGATGGACATGGCTCCACTGGGCCCCACCCACAATTCTGGGCTAATTTGTAAAATGTCAACTCTGTCCTCTCCGTGCTTCAAGCCTCGTATAGCCTACACCAAGTAGTCTAATAATGCTGTAATCTGCTCATTATTCCCTGCATTATTTTAATAAATAATGTCATTGCACCAAAAATCACACCAGTGATTAAATATACACTTCTTTCGAGGGGTTTTTACCATGAAACTGCCTCTACAGATCTCTGGTTCGTTCCCTGGTGGAACCTTTATACTGAGATCACAGTCTCTGAGAACCACGTTCAATTCCAGTCAGCCTAACCTCCTCGGGTTCATATTCCCCTTGCGAAACTTATAAAAGTCAATTGCAAGTGGCTTTCTATAAGTAACCAGCTGACTGTCTACCACTGTCTATGTTTACATCAGGGGTCCTTCACCTCGTCTGGCTGCGAGTAGGTTAGTACTGTTCCCCCTTCCACACTCGGCCTTCTTCCTAAGCTGTTCATTCTCCATGCGGAGGGTCGCGTTTATGGCCTCAACCTCTCTCGCCACTCTGACCATTTCTTCATAGAATTCTCGCAGACACTGGCAGTCTTTCTTCTCTTCGCTTACACTGGGTAAACTGTCTGCTTCTCGTCCCGTCTTGCCGTTCCAACTTTCAGGTCTGACTGCTTGGCTGACTTCGCTCTCCCCGTTGAGTTGGGTGTGCGTTACCAATACTTCTTCTTGTTCGTCGAATACTTCTGGCGAGTAATAAACTTTTAAGTTGGCTACGTTCATAACGACCTCGTTTCCATTTTCTAGATGCCTTAACCTGTATGCATTGTTCTGGAGGTCTCTTATCACCTCGAACGGGCCGTGATAAGCAAAATTAAACTTTTTATACTTGCGTGCCTCTGGATCTGAACTGGCGGGTTTCTTAATTAAAACATTCTCTCCCACGAGAAGCGGTCTATGATACCTCTTCGCACGATTTATTCTCTGACGTCTCTCCGCCTGTGCTTTGAGATATTCAAAGGTTCGTTGGATCCTCAATTCTCTACCGGGCTGTGCATCTACTGGCAATGGAATAACACCAGTCCACGGTCTCGCTGGTCTTTGATCCAGATGTAGAGTCACGGGAACCTGACCTGTCGCCTCATGTACAGTATTATTTATACAGTATTCAATTACTTCTAGAAATTCTATCCAACGCCAATTCTCCTCAGAGCAGTAGATCTTCATGTATTTCTGGATCTCTCTCATTACTCTTTCAACTGGACTTGCCTCAGGATGGCGAATGGTAGATAAAATCTGCCTAATTCCTAGAGTTTCCAGTTCTCGACGAAATTCTGCACTTGTAAAGCAACTTCCGTGGTCCGAGAGAATGTTATCCGGCTTCCCAAGAATCGGAATAACTCTCTCTTTCAGGCGCTTCAAGACCTGTTTTGAACTTGTCTTTTGTATGGGGCATAACACCACCATTTTCGAAAATACATCCATGGCTACAAAAATGTGTCTATTGCCTCTACGTGCTCTAGGCAATGGTCCAAAGTTGTCTATACTCAATAGCTGCCTTGGCTTCTCCGGTAACAACGGGATAGGTCGTTGCCTCATTAAAAAGGGATTTGGCTTAACCCTTTGGCATAGATCACATGTCCTAATAGTATTTCTCACCGTTTCTCTCAATTTTGGCCAAGTAAATGCTTCCTTCAACAGAGCACAGAGTTTATCTATCCCTGGATGTCCAAATGCTCTGTGGGCTAGCCATACCAATCTTCTCTGCAAAGATGCAGGAATTACAATCCTTTGACGTGTATGATCTATATCGTCCCACTTGTGTAATATCTGATTATACCATACATACTCTGTTGCCAATGCCTCCGCCTCTCTGTATACCGCAGTTCCCCTTGCTAAGCGTCCCTCAAAGTAATCGATCATCATCTTCAACCATGGGTCTTCGCGTTGTAGGTTGGTAAGATTCTTTAAGTCATCCAACGTCTTCTGATCTCGATTCTCAATCTGGACCGCTAGCGCTTCCTCTTCTCTAGGGTAACGACTTAATATGTCCGGTATTACATTTTCTTTCCCTGGACAGTATTCTATTTCCACATTAAATTGCTGGATATACAGGGACCATCTTGTCAATCTCTGGCTAGACAAGTCTGTCTTTAACAAAAATGTTAAAGCTTTATGGTCTGTTCTGAGGACTATTCGGAAGCCATACACGAGTTTGTGCCAAGATTGCAACGCGTACAAAATCGCGAGCAACTCTATCTCTGTGATCGTGTAGTTTTTCTCATGGGCTTTCAGTCTCCTGCTTATAAATGCGATAAAAACTTTCTTCTCAGGCTGGTCAACATTTTCCTGGAATAGCATCGCTCCGATCCCAATAAGTGATGCATCCGTCTGTATGATGAACTTCTGGGTATAATCCGGGTATCCCAGCTTCACATATTCCAAAAGCATTTGTTTTGACCTCACGAATGCTTCCTGACATTGCTCCGTCCAATTCCATCTGCCGCCTTTCTTCAGTAGGTCCTGCAGGGGTGCTACTGTCGCAGTATAGTTTGGGCAGTGGTTCGAAAAGAATCCAATTACTCCCAAATACTGTCGGACGTGCTTAACTTTCGTGGGTCGAGGGAAATTTCGAATTACCTCCAATTTATCTGGGTTAGGCTTCACTCCATTTGCATCAATAACATGCCCTAGGAATTTGACTTCCCTCTGACAGAAGTGCGATTTCTTGATATTAACCTTAAAGTTAGCTTCTCGAAGGTCATCTAGCAACTTCTTCAGGTCTCTCATGTGCTCCTCCAGAGATTCTGATGTGAGTAGAATGTCGTCTACATATCTGATGGTACTCTCTTTAACCTCATCTGATAGATTGCGATCTAACGCTCTTATCAGGGCTGAACCAGCTGTTTTCAACCCAAAAGGTAGCCTTAAAAATGTGAATGTATGTTGATCAAACATAAATCCTGTCAACAGACTAGTTTTCTTCTCTAATTCAAGATGATGGAAACTGGATGTAATATCCAAGTTTGTGAATATGGTTTTCCCTTTAAACTTCCTGAGGATCTCTTTAATAGGTGGCACTTGGTCAAATTCCGGAATAACTCGCGAATTTAAGCGTCTCAGGTCCAGGCAGACTCTGACAGATCCGTCTGTCTTTGGTACACTTACCAATGGACTTACATAAGGCGTAGGTGTCTTCTCAATAACACCGGCCTCCAACATCTCCTGAATTGCCTCTTTCACTTTAGCATAATGCTTTTCAGCTATTGGGTAGGGTTTCTGCCTAAATGGTGTCCAATCACTGACTTGAAAAGCATAAGTGAAGTTCTTTATCCGACCAGGTCTCGAATCAAAGACTTCCTTCTGTTCCAGTAATAACTGCTTTAAATTTTCCTTCTCTTTTAGCCCAATTTTCGCTTCTTCTAGCTTTTCCGAAATATATTCTTCCAATTTGGGTTCCAGATCTTTTTCCAAGTCTGTGGCTAGTGTTTTAAGCTCCTCTTCTAACTGCTCAATAGCTAACACTCCCTCTTCAGCCACATCTCTGTATGTATGCCATACTTGTTCACTTGATCCTGGTTCAATCTCATTGAGTGCGACCTCTAAGCCTTCAGCTTCTTCATTCACATGGAACATAACCCTGTCCTGTGCTAGGTCGATTATCACTCTGTATTCCCTTATAAACTCTGCCCCAATAAGTAGGTTATAAGGCAGTTTGTTTACTAACAGAAAACTCTGTGAGAAAATAGAGCCTCCTATCTGTAAATCTAGGAATACCTGGTATTTACATATCATTGTTCGGTCTGGAATTACCCCTTTAATCTTGACACTAGAGATCGGTATTTTCAAAATGTTCTCTCTCCCGGCTATTTCATTATATAGAGCTTGTGTCATAAGGCTCACTGTTGATCCTGTGTCTAGCAGACTTCTGACTTTTAATCCTGCCACTCTTACAATTATAATAGGCAATTCTCTCTTGACCATGACCTGTGGTCCTCCTGTATCCTCAATCAGTTCTTCTGGTTTGGCTATCCAATTGATGATGTTAATAGACTTCCATCCATCAGTCTCAAACTCTTCTAATTCTGGCGGTTTTTTTTCTTCAGCGCCCGCCCCCTTGGAGTTTCTTCTCTCCTGTTCGCTGCGCTGTAGTTCCAAACTCTTAGCTCCATCTCCATATCTGTCTGGCGATGTCCTGTTCTGCATGACTTCTTGCCATCGAACTTGTTGTTTCTGGGGCTCATCTCCCCTTTCTTCGAGGTATCGCAAAGAAGCATGATATCGTTCTTCTACCTCGTCATCGAAGTTACTTCTTCTTTCTTGGGGTCTCCAATTTCTATTATTGCCTTCTTGGCCATTATTACCTCCATTGTTATGGTACGGTTTACCCCTGTTATTCTGCTTATTCCACGAACTTCGACCTCTTCCTCCTCTATTAGCATTTCCTTTGAACTTTGACTGCCATCTTCTGGGTTCCTGTTCCCATTGCCGTCCATAGGAATCTAAGGTTTCTGTGCTCGTAGCTTTGTTGTTCCTTGGAGCTTGCTGTTGGTCAGTCAGTGTGTTGGTCACGTGGACTTGTTCCACGGTTCGACTCTGACGCATTGTATTTGCTGTGGTGAGGTCCAGTTGCCTTAGAACTGTCTCCATTTCCATAGCAGTTTTCGCATTAGCCGAGATTAGTAGCCTTTGGATCTCGTATGGAAGCTGTTTGGCGATAGCAATACATAGCTCCAGTTCGCTCGGTTTTTGATCCAGCTCTTTAAAGCGACACATCTGCGATATGAAAAATTCTGCGTACTTTGTTGGATTATTAGTACTGTATTTCTTTGCATATAAATCCAACCGTAAATTCTGTTGGGTCGCGGCGTCCCAATATCTCTTCAAGAATGCCTCACGGAACTCCTCAACAGTATCGAAAGTGTAACGGAAGCTGCGAAACCATAATGCGCACTCCCCCTCTGTTAATTTCTCTATAGCACGTAGCCTACGCTCCTGCGGTATTCGTGCATCATTTAGATATTCAGTCACTTCCTTTAACCAATATTTTGGTGTCATACTACAGTGGCTACCTGAAAATTTCCTTGGTTTTTCTTCGCTTGCCCTAATGACGTTTATCACCTGGGTGTGCATAGCATTTTCATGTGGCGTCGATGCCGCAATTGGTACACCTGGCGTCATATAAGGACTTTCCCCTGGGCCTGTAGCATTCCTGCTCATAGGTTGGGTTTCCAAGTCTGCCCACCTTGTTTTCCTCATATCCTCCATGCTGCCTTCACTTGACTTAGGACCTTTCAGAAGCGTTTCCTCCTGTGCTATTATCCTAGTCTCCATTTGATTGTGGCGCATCTCTGCTCTTTCTAGGCGAGTAATGACTTCTTTCTCTATTCTTGTAAGCCTATCTCGGTTTTCCTCGGCTACTTGAAATATTTTCACCTTGTCTTCTTTCAGACTTTGTTTGATATGGGATATTTCATCCTCTACATCTTCTTTAATTTGAGCAAGGGTCTTGTCGCTTGCCTCTGTTTTCTGGCCTTCTCTTATTTCGAGTTCTTCTCTTAACCCTTTAATTTCATCTTGAATGTGTCCATTGACTTTAGACAATTCGTTCCGGACCTTGGTGATCTCACCTCTATTCTCCTCTTGCATTTTGTTAACTATAACAATGTCAGTTTGAACTTGGTCCAGTTCTTGATGAACTTTGCCCATCTGACTTTTCACGTTGCTTACCAGCTCCTGACTTTCATGAGCGATAGCCTTAATTTCGCCTATTTCCTGGCATTGACCTAATATATTCTGGTCCTGTTTCTTGAGGTCACCGTTAATTGCTCTAGCATAGCTTTTCAATTTCTGGTCCCATTTGGAGTCGTTCTCCTCTAATCTCTGGTCTACCGTTTTTGTAAACTCTGCGTACTGTTTCGCTTGGCGTTCGAGATTCGCCTCATTTTGGATTTGAATATCCTTAATGTCGTTAGACAACGCATCTAATCTACTGTTGGTTTCCTCCTGAGCATGCTTACACGCTTGTAAATTACCCTCAAGTTTGGCTTCTATAGCCTCGAAACGTTTATCAGTTTTAACCTGCATTTCCGATACAATGCTTACAACAGTATCTGTTACTTCGGTCTTAATTACCTCTTGCATTTGACCTAACTTATTGTTTAGTTCAGCTTTATTTGCATCTAAACGGTTGTTTATTTCAACCTGAGTTGCATTAATTGCCTCCTGATTGGCATCTAAACGAGTGTTTATGCTATCCTGGAAAGCCTTGGCTTCCAGTTTATTCTGCTCGTTAGCAGCATCAAAATGCTGTTTCAATCCTGCAATAACCTGCAAGATTTCCTCCGTACCTGACATTTTACAATAACACACTTAAATATGCAGGCAGGCTTCCTGAAAAAATATGTGGATACGTTTCGAAGAGAAACATCAAACACTGCACACATATTGTGAAGTCGTACAAAACCTGATAATATTATGGTAGATTGTGGATCTGGTATGTAGCGCTCATACCCTTGGGCAATTCTCTTCTCAATAGAGAGATTCTGCGTTACATAAAAGCCTACTGAATTCAAAAATCACTCAAACACAGTTTGAGGCAAAACAATTACTATGGTTTTCCCCATGAAATACCATAAAAATCTATGGGTTTTCCCTAAATCCCATAAGCTCCACCCACGTTGGGCGCCATGATAAATTATACGCGAGTAAGTACATTCGTTCATGTATGCCATGCATGTGCAATGCCAAGATCGCTCATATCGCACTGACGCAGGCGGTTCCATAATGAATTAATACCGCCCCACGTCGCTTGGGCCATGATAATAATAAGAGTATACTTACAAAGGAGTTAGAACTGTACTTATACATCTATCAAAATTTATATGTACGTATCGGAACTTATCTAGGGATAGGAGCGGTCATTCCCTACTTCGTTAATTCTTACTTTAATAGAGTTGTGTGCACTAGATCTGACCGACTTTAGTTGTACCGAATAGCTCAAATCACAATATAGGACATCAAATCCCATTATAATTGTAATTTTATTTTTATGATTTTTATTTATATATTTCTAACTTCGTCATGAACTTTAGCCGAAATTTGGCTTTAAGATTCAACTATCAGCATCTTTGAAAGCATAAACTGTCCTTGTGACAGGTGGTTAATATAGAGACCCCTATCCCATAGAGCGTTAATGAAGAAGTGTCAACTGAACCAAGTTTAATATTGCTGACGTATTCTACTGTTCAAGATCAACCAGGGGCGTATGTATATACATCTTTTTCGGAGGGGGGCTCACTATCCTGGAAAATTGTGAGTATTCTCAGGGGATCGTCACCGCAAAATACTCCGAAATATCAACCAATATTTTTGAGCATATAACTAATTATTTTTTGGATAAGAGTTAATTGTAAAGTTCTAAGTTTATATAGTCTACAATTTAGTCGCAATACAAAAAAAAGTTGTAAAATACAACACACAAATAACATTTTATACTTAACTAGCAACCCGACCCGGCTTCGCCCGGGAACAGTTATGAATGCATTACGTAATAAGCACTTTTCTTTCGATGTCAATGAACAACGACCAATATCCGTTTTACGTCTCGGCATGATGGGCTAAAATCACTGACTGGACTATTAATTATATAATCATGGAGATGCAAGTGCAACAAATTCTTGTCTGACGTAATTTAAGAATGGCGAGGTGCATGAAACACAAATCCCCCTTCCGTCCAATCTTAACTTGACTGTGTATTTTGCGGAACGAAAAGTTCACAGGCGAAATGAAGAAAAGCCGAGTTGCAACGGTTTGCTGCTGGTTGTATCAGGGGCAATAGGTTCGCCCGCTAGCTAGGCTGTAACAGGGATGATAGACTCGCCCTTAGCTAGCTCGTAAACTGTCACCTCAGTAGTTGAATGGACATGGTTGGAAGAAATTAAAACGTAAAAACACTTATAGTGGGCAATGTATTGAAGATAGACATATGGTCTCGCGGACATTTTTGTAGAACTTTTCATGTAGAACAATTCTTACACTCATATTAGTTAGATATTTTTAACGGTTTGCCCAGCGTAAGCTTACAAAGCGCTCGGACGCCAGTTTTTTTTTTCGACTTTTCCACTGAAATCGTTACTGCTTGGCTTCCTTTGATCATAAATAAATAATTTTCGACAAAAATCATCCTCGATATATCCTTTACAGAATGGTGAAAACCGCATCAAAATCCATCCAGTGGTTCTCGAGTTTACCCGTAACATCCAAGAATCGGGGACTTTGTTTTATACTAAGAAGATATGAATTTTCTAATATGGCCTATGGATTATGAATGGCAAATATCTAAACATTTGTCAATTTATTAAGCTGAAAGGTAAACAGTTATTTATATTTTTTTACAAATTAATATTTCTCAAAAGTACCGTAATGTGGAATTCCCAGTTTTGCCTCACAAGGCTGATGTACCCCGTTCCAGCCTTCAGACGAGTATTAAAATTTCTTGACAGAGCCGCCAATCGAATTCGGACCTCCGGGGTGGCAGCCAAGAATGCTAGCCACTACACCACGAGTTAGTCTAATTTCAATCTTAATATTGTTTATAACTTAGCCAATAAGTTAAGATTAGGGTACAACCAAATTTACAATTATTCTATGCTTTTACCAAAGCACTTTTTTTTAATTTTTATTGGCTATTTTTTGGAGGGGGTGGGGGGCACAGCTCCCCCCTTATATACACTCCTGAGATCAACCTAGGATCGAATGCAGCATCTGTACTGGGTGTAAGGTTTATTGCTGAAAGTACGGCAAGGAAGTGGTTGTGTGGTTTCCGGGAAATCCTATTCCTCTTATCTCAAGGTCCACGGTGAGGAAGACCGTGAGACGGAAAGTCCTTCTCAGTGAATATCATCCCAGAACTGAAACTGTTATTGCTTTCTGGTTGTTTAGGGGTCATCAGCCCCATGTAGTTGGTTGTGTGTTTAACTTGTCTGGTAACCTGTATTTGTGTTATCACTAAGGCCCGGAAGTCCATGCAAAATCATATTTTTGCATATTTGTGCATATTTTAGTTATTTCGGCACAATGCATGATATTTTTCTCCTTTGCCTGTTTCAGAAGGGTAGTTATTAGTTAGTTATTGTTATTTTAAGGGGCGGAACTACGAGGTCATCTGCCCCTTGAGATGGGTAGATAGGGTTACAAACGAAGAGGTATTAAGACGAGTGGGAGAGGAGAGATGTTTCTGGCGACTGCTAATGAAGAGAAGTGATGGGTTGGTAGGACACATACTAAGACTCCCAGGAATAGCAAGCTTATTTATGGAAGGAAGGGTCGAGGACAAGAAATGTAGGGGTAAACCAAGGTTAGAATATGTTAAACAGATTGCCTTGGATGTAGGTGTGGTAGCTATGTATAGATGAAACGATTAGCTTAGGACAGGGAGGCAAGGAAAGCTGCATCAAACCAGTAAAAAACTGAAGACTCAAACAACAACAATTCTGCTTGAGAAGGGCGTATATTCTAATTCCCTATTGTTTTGAAGCGCTTTTTGCTACTTCATGTTCTTGAAGTCGTATATTTCGATTTGGACTAAGAGAGTCTATCACAGATTAATACTGAAATTATTTTAATACCTGGTACGTTTCAGTCCTTTTTGCAAGTTAATCATTATTTTTATTCACCATTTACTATGACAATATTGTAGAATTAAAAACAATTCTGTGGCTATTAAAATTGGATATCAGTTATACATAAACATTAACATAGTAAAATGATTATTGATGGTCAACACTGCTTGAAGTTACATAAAATAACATTTCCTACTATTTAGAACTGTTTCCTAGTTGAGATATTCTAAAAAAGGTGTAGTTATATGTCCGTCTATTCATATTTCCTTTATATTCAAAGTAGAAACGCTAAAGAATATGGAGTGATCGTAATTGCCGTAGTTATTTCAAAGTGCATATTTTTAGCCTACTTTTCACATTTTGCAAAAATGAGGAAAATGTAGACTTATGAGATTGATCCGGGCAAATGTGTGCATGTCTGTCTGTCCTTCTGTCTGTCTGTCTGTCTGTCTGTCTGCCTGTGTGTCCCCCCCCTATCAACTCCTAAACGGCTGCAGCAATCGAAAACAAATTTGGTATCAGTAAAGATCTATACCTGCATTTTTGAAACCCATATATGAAAATGATGTCAGTTCTACCAACTGCTGAAAAATCATAATTGAAATTTGAGCTCCATGTTGAATATCTTGGGAGATATGCATGGCACCTATTCCAAAATTGGCATACGTAGAGATAATAATATTTCAGTTTAATTTCCAGGAGGCCATACATTGCAGTTTTGCCAAAATGATTCAAAGCCTGCTGATAGGTCCAATTTTTAGCCTATTTTCAATTTTGAAAAAATAGGCTTATGAGATCACCTTTTGTCCGTGTGTGTGTGCGTGTGTGTGTGTGTGTGTGTGATTCGTGTGTGTGTCCCCCCCTAATAAAATCTAAACGGCAGGAGCGATTTCAATGAAACTCGGAAAGTTCATAGCACTCACTATTCCCGGCGACCTCGACCGTGCCCTTCAAATTTTGTTACGACTCACCAATCCAACATGGCGGCTTTGCGAAATATTTCACCAGCATTCAATATCTCCGAAACTATTACCGATATTACCCTGACATTTGCTATGGTGATAGAGGGAACTACTATAAGTTCACTTATGTGACTTGAAAACCTGGTAACTACAAAACCAACATGGCGGCCAAGCGAATTTGCGACTTTTAAATAGACGTTTCTCGCGATTTGACCAACCAAACGCAATGAAACTTGGTACAGTATATGTTTATATACATTGTAATGCACCGACATCTAACTTCGTTCAATTGCTTACATAATCACAAGATGGCGGATGTGCGAAATATTTCACCGGCATTCTATATCTCTGAAACTATTAGCGGTATCTCCCTAAAATTTTGTACGGAGATAAAGGGCACTACTGGAAGTCCATCTATAAGATTTTCAAAAACCGGTTAACTACAAAACGAACATGGCGGCCAAGCGAATTTGAACATTTTAAATAGACCTTTTTCGCGATTTAATGTTCCAAGCGCACTGAAACCTGGTACAGGAAATATTTATACACATTGTAATCCACTGGTATCTAATTTAGTTCAATTGTTTACATAACCTCAAGATGGCGGCAGTGCGAATTTTAAAATTAAGTTTTTATATCTTGTGATGTAGTCATGCGATCGAAGTGAAAGTTTGAATAATGAACCTACGCAATAATTTTCCTATAATGGTACATGACTCTATGGCCTATACATTTAACAATCCAACATGGCGACCATCCGAAATATTTAGACGATACTGAATATCTACGAATCTATTTTAGCAATCAAACTAAATTTTTTAATGTTCATAGGGGCTATGAACTTAAGTTCACCTATAGGACTTTAAATAACCTGGTGATCACAAATCCAACATGGCGGTGACGCGAATTATAAATATTCACATGGACGTTTCTCGCAATTTAACCATCCGCGTGCAGTGAAACTTGGTACAGTAAATCTTTATCCGAATGTTAATCCACTGGCATCTAATTTATTTCAATTGTTTCCATAACCTCAAGATGTTAGCTGTGAAAATTTTTTAAATCTCCTTGTTTTTTCTTGTGTCCTAATTATGCGATTGAAGTTTGAATACTACACGTTCACAATAATCTTCATGTAACAGTACATAACTCTAGGACCTACATATATAAAATCCAACATGGCGACCATCCGAAATATTTAGTCGGTTCTCAATATCTACGAATCTATTACAGCAATCAAACTGAAATTGTGTATGTTGATAGTGGCAATTAACATAAGTAGGATATATGAAAATAGGCTGTATAGTTCTTCACGGAACTACTTGTTAAATGCATATTACTTCTACACTATGAATTTGATTTCAACTAAATTTCGTATGTACTATGTGTACATAAACAAATATGACTGAGCGTATTCTCAAGAGACACCAGAGCTGCCAACTGTTAATAAATGCTCTCTCTCTCTTTACCCTAATATCAATATATCAGAAAGTATGCAAGCCAACAGCTCTAAACTTTGCACACGTATAGTATCTGACATTCTAGATTAATTTGGAGTAACTAATATACGTCAGTGCCGCCAACATGATTCTAAGCCTGCTGATAGGTCCAATTTTAAAATACATGTAACTTCTATACTAACAAATGGATTTCATCCAAAATTGGCACAGCAAGAGATCATAATATTTCAGATTACTTCTGAGCAACACGTGCATTAAATTGTTGCCAACATGATTTTACGTGCGCTGATAGATCCAATGTCTAACTGCATGTAACGCCATGCTATCCATTGGACTTCAACCAAATTTTGTATTCTGTACCTTAAGAGATGGAACTAACAATATATTCAGTCACCAGGGCTGCCAACTGTAGTGGTCTATTAGGCTACATTATAACAAGTATATTTCGAACTAGTTAGAAATTTCGATATTACCAACTTAATTTCGTCATTATTCTAGATAGGTCCATATAGATTAATCATTGGCATGAATCTTAAATTTTAAGAAAAGTGTGTGTCAACTGTATTAGGGATAGGGGTGATGTAATTGCCCCAAGACTTGAAGTAAGGTACTATCCCAGCATTAGCCTGGAGCGAGTGTGGGAAAAAAACTGCGAAAATCTGTACTTAGAATAGCCGCTGGCAGCGCCGGGATTCGAACCTGGGATCTCCAAATTTCTGCAGGTGCCACTGAGCTAGTTCGCCAGACGGGAAGCGGCAGCATACCTCCGCGGCTGGTGCAGAACGGAAACATTAAAAAAAGTCGCACTTTCTCGACGCGGTGTTGCCAATTTGCCTCGTTAAAAGTTTAACGTCGCACAGTTTTTTAACGGTTCGTTTCCGGCCATAAGTGTCCTATCTCAAGTTGCTTCAGATAAGGGCCGGAACCTCTGGTTTTAGTTTGTCGACGTAATTTTGCGACACCTTGTATAATATCAGCATCACTCTTCTAGTATCAGACCTTGCGCTGAAATGTCGCCTGAACTCATTCAACGCGCCACCACGAACACCGGCGTCAAACAAGGCCTTATTAAGACGGCGAGTAATCAGCTGTTCAAACGTGTAG
This sequence comes from Meconema thalassinum, assembly GCA_946902985.2. Classification (NCBI taxonomy): domain Eukaryota; kingdom Metazoa; phylum Arthropoda; class Insecta; order Orthoptera; family Tettigoniidae; genus Meconema; species Meconema thalassinum. The sequence continues at coordinate 89,653,858 of OX336401.1, forward strand.
AGAAAATTGAGCTGTGGTATTGAGGACACGCCAACGTAATCTTAACTTAAAAATTGCCGGAAGCAGAACAACAAACAAACACACACTTTCATTTCCCTCATCAGCCAAGTAGCCTACTGACTAACACACTAATGTAGTCAAATACCATTACCACGAAATTCGACAAGTGCCACAGTTTCTCTGCAATGTTCTTATTAAATACTAGCCCGGGAACAGTTATGAATGCATTATGAGATAAGCGCTTTTTTTTTCAATGTCAAAGAACAACGACCACTATCCGTTTTAGGTCTCGGCATGATGGATTGAAATCACTGACTGGACTATTAATTATATTATCATTGAGATGCATGTGCAACAAATTCTTGTCAGACGTAATTTAAGAATGGCGAGGTGCATGAAACACAAATCCCCTTTCCGTCCAATCTTAAGTTGACTGTGAATTTTGTGGAACGAAAAGTTCACAGGTGAAATGAAGAAAAGCCGAGTTGCACTTCCAGGGAAACTCCAAACACAACCACTCTTCTCTAAAGTTTTTAACTAAACACGACTCGACAGTTTGCTGCTGGCTGTATCTGGGGCAATAAACTCGTCCACTAGCTCAGCTGTTACTGGGGTGAAAGACTCGCCCCTAGCTAGCTCGTAAACTGTCGCCTTAGTAGTTGAATGGACACGGTTGGAAGAAATTAAAACGTAAAAACACTTATAGTGGGCGATGTACTGAAGATAGATATATGCTCTCGCGGACTTTTTTTTGTAGAACTTTTCATGCTGAACAATTCTTACACTCGTAGTATTTAGATATTTTTAACGGTTTGCCCAGCATAAGCTTACAAAGCGCTCGGACGCCAGCTTTTTTTTTCGACTTTTCCACTGAAATCGTTACTGCTCGGCTTTCTTTTATCATAAATAAATTATTTTCTACAGAAATCATCCTCGAGATATCCTTTACAGAATGGTGAAAACCGCATCAAAATCCATTCTGTGGTTCTCGAGTTTACCCGTAACATCCAAGAATCGGGGACTTTGTTCTATACTAAGTAGAGATTTGAAAAGCGTCCTCAATAATTATTATCTCTACTTAGTATAAAACAAAGTCCCCGATTCTTGGATGTTGCCCCTAAGGGCTCACATCTAGTGGGACGTGGATTGGCGACCAGGGGACCCCAGCTGAGTTTGGCATTGCTTCCACTTACTTGTGCCGGGCTCCTCTACGTCTTCTTTCCTGTCGACCTCCCTTGGCTAACTATTGTTCTTTTCCGACCCTGACGGTATTAGGGTATCCGAGGCCTAGGGAGTCTTTTACTTTCCTGCCTTAATTGACCCTTATCTCTTCTTTCCTGATCCCTCATTCTTCGAGGGGTCAGACCTCTTCTGTTCTCTTCCAATCTCCTGCCTTCTGCTCAAGGCTCTTAAGGAGGCAGGCTGTGTGTAGCCCCACCACTTCTGGTTCACCCTCGTTAGTGCTGCACCCTCAAGGGCTCACGGCAGGTGAGTTTGGGAGTTGGCAACCCCGAGGGATTCCTGAGCTGGGTCCGGTTTTCCCCCCCTTTTTCCAGTGCCTCTGGGACGGTCCCTCTCCTCTTTCCCTTTCCTATCTGCCTCTTCTTGTTCTCCTTCCTTCCAAATCCCTCAATCCGCATTCTTCCAGGGTTGAGGACATTTCTTTCCTCCTGTCCGTTGTTTGCCTTTTTCTTTATTTGTTTACCGTTTCTTCTTCTAGTTTGTAAGTCTGTAGTTAGTATTAGTTTTCATTCTCATCTCATCTTTCACTATCACCCAAACCATTAGGGGCCGATAACCTAGATGTTAGGCCCCTTAAAACAACAATTATCATCATCATCATCATCATTAAATATTTGAAAAGCGTCCTCAAGAATATTATTATCTCTACTTAGTACAAAACAAAGTCTCCGATGGCGGCTTCGGAGGCGTAGTCGGTAGCATGTTGAGCTTCTATGCCCAATATTGCGGGTTCAAACCCGGCCGAAGCCATCGGAATTTTTAAGAGCGTTAAAATACCTCAGTATGCCTTCCTTCGGAGGGGAAGTAAAGCCGGCGGTCCCATGTTATAGATTTATGGCATGTTAAAGAACCTTCCACTAATTACACCTGTGTTAAGCTAAATTGTATAGGTTAAGAATGTAAACAACGCCCTTAAGTCCCTATGTTCGTTGTCAAGAACCGATTGCGGTGGCGTCTAGTAGCTTAAGTTCTGAACTAGGCCTAGTAGTCGTTGACGGTGGCGTTTGGCGGCAAAAGTAGGAACTATTTGATAAATTCAAAGTTGCAGTCCTTCCTTGAATTAAAAAACAGATACACACACTAATACAGCCATCACAATTAACACCGGTTATCAGACAGATTCTACACACACCCAAAGTACACGGGGCAACATGACCGCGTTGTCGCAGCCCCTAAACTAAGGAACCAACCAACCAACCAACCAACCAACCAAAATCCCCGATTCTTGGATGTACCGGGTTATCTCGAGACCCACTGGATGGATTTTGATGCGGTTTTCACCATTCTGTAAAAGATTTCTCGAGGAAGGTTTCTCTAGAAAATGATATATTTATAACCAAAGGAAGCCGAGCAGTGACAATTTCAGTGAATCGAGTAAAAAAAGTCCGCGACATCATTTCTATTTCTTCAATACATCGCCCACTATAAGTGCTTTTATGTTTCCATTTCTTACAACAATCTCCATTCAATTACGAGCTTCAGAGACAGTTTACGTGCTAGCTAGTGAGCGAGCCTATCACTCCAGTATCAGCCTCCGTTCCGCAGAATACACAGTCAAGTTTAGACTGGACGGAAGGGGGATTTGTGTTTCATGCACCTCGCGATTCTTAAATTACGTCTTACAAGAATTCGTTGCACATGCTATCTCCATGACAGCCCAGTCAGTGATTTTAACCCATCATGTCGACACGGAAAATGGACATAGGTCGTAGTTCATTGACTTCGAAAAAAATGTTCTCCCTTTTAAGCTTACGCTGGGTAAACCATTAAACATACCGGGCGTAGCCGGGGCGGGTTGCTGGTTATTAATAATAATGTTATTGGTTTTACGTCCCTTTCAACTACTGTGACTTGTAGAGAAGCTGGGGTGCTGGAATTTTACCCAGAAGGCGATCTTTAACATGCCAGTAAATCTTCTCACACGGCTCCCTCGCATTTGTGCATCCTCAAATGCCAACTGGCTGTGCCAGGATTCGATCTTTCAACCTCGGGCACAGCAGGTGAGAACGCTACCACTCAGCCTTGCAGCCAGTCAACCTAAGAATTATAAGAGGTTAATGTACAAGGGTAGTTTTGGTTCAAGTATATACCGCGATACGGACGTCTATAGGGAGATTTTTAGTGTAGTCACTGACGTCACAGATGACGTACGGACGTTGATATTCGTTTGTTTGTTTGCATCTATTGCCACCGTAAGAGGTTTTAAACAGTGCGTAGCTACATGCGGATGTAGTCACATGTGTTCAAGTACGAGGTTTGGTGGTGAGCTACGAATGTTTATACAGGGTCATTATCTATGTGCGCGCGAGTAAACACGCCGGGCTAAGCCGGCTGTGACTGGCGCAGATCGCGGCCGCGCGTACCCGGTTCAGCTGGTAACAAAATTTCAGGGTGGTATCAGTGATAGTTTTGGAGATATAGAATGCCGATGAAATATTTCGCTCAGCCACCATGTTGGATTTGTGAGACGTAATTAAATTTGAAGGACACGGTTGGGGTCGACCGTGATAGTACTATGACCTTACTGAATTTCATTGAAATCGCTTCAGCCGTTTAGAAGTTATTACAGGGGGAGGCACACACATACGCACACACACGCGTGTACAAAAGGTGATGTCATAAGCCTAATTTTTCTTAAAATGAAAATAGGCTAAAAACAAGTAGTTCCGTGAAGAATTAAAGCCTATTTTCATATATCCTACTTATGTTAATTGCCACTATGAACATCCAAAATGTCAGTTTGATTGCTGTAATAGATTCGTAGATATTGAGAACCGACTAAATATTGCGGATGGACGCCATGTTGGATTTGTGTATATGTAGGTCTTAGAGTTATGTACTGTTACATGAAGATTGTTGTGTACGTGTAGTTTTCAAACTTCAATCGCATGATTAGGATACAAGAAGTAAAAACGAGAGTTTAAAATTTCGCATAGCTGCCATCATGTGGTTATGTAAACAATTGAACGAAGTTAGATGTCGGTACATTACAATGTGTATAAACATATACTGTACCAAGTTTCACTGCGTTTGGTTGGTTAAATCGCGAGAAACGTCCATTTAAAAGTCGCAACTTCGCTTGGACGCCATGTTGCTTTTGTAGTTACCATTTTTCTTAAGTGTCATAGATGAACTTCTAGAAGTTCCCTTTATCACCGTACAAAATTCTAGGATGATATCGGTAATAGTTTCGGAGATATTGAATGCTGGTGAAATATTTCGCACAGCCGCCATGTTGGATTGGTGAGACGTAATAAAATTTGAAGGGGACGGTCGGGGTCGTCCCGAATAGTGCTATGAACATACCGAGTTTCATTGAAATCATTCCAGCCGTTTAGAAGTTATTAGGGTGTGGGGGGACACACATCATCCCACACACCCTCACACGCACACACATACAGACACACGGATAAAAGGTGATCTCATAAGCCTATTTTTTTTTCATCAATGAAAATAGGCTAAACACAGAGCTGTTACAAAATTTGTTAAGAAAATCATGAAAAAGTCTTGATAAAAACAGCGTGGAATAGGAGAGATGTGGATGTGAAAGGAGATAAGTTGAAATAGTTAGGTTATAACTGGTAGTTTGGTATGTATTTCATTCCATTATTTCTCTACCTCGCAAATATAAACCAAACTATCAGTTATAACTAGGCCTGCCATATTTTTGGTGATAGAAACCGGGACACATTAATATGGGATGGCCTTACCGGTATGGAGTACCTCAGCAGATCGGGGGTTCGGGGGTCCTCTCCCGGGAATTGTTTTAAAAATTAGAAGCAAAATGGTGAGTTTTAAGCCTTTTTTTTAAGCCTCGTAAGTGACAGGAGGGTATAATCTGGCACTCTAAATTGTTAGTTCTACACACCTTTTAAAAATAAAAAAGGTATTTTTGTTATATAAAAATATATAATTTTTCCTTTTTAATGATATTTTTTCTGGTCTACCATCTAGAAAGAAGTGTTAATAAAATACAATTTAAAATACTTCATAAAATTGTTTTATTGAACAATTACTAGGTCTTAACATTTTTTGTCAAACTAAAAAAAAAAAAAAAAAAAAACAATTAATTAATGAGTTATCTATCAATGCAAAATTACGACATTTTAATACTGTTGTTAGACCAGTCATCTTGTACGGCATGGAAACTACAAATATAACCGGAATGGAGAATTTGCTCAAGATAGAAAGAAGAATTTTAAGAAGGATTTATGGTCCTAGGAAAACACAGGAAGGTTTATAGACTGAGATCGAATGCAGAAATTTATAGTAAAATCGACAACCTTGAAGTGATGATCAGAAAACGGCGACTTCAGTTCTACGGACATATGGTCCGCATGGATTGCTCAAGGTTAAACAAACAAATTTTTGATAAAATCTGGAACTATAAAGGACAAGGAGGCTATGTAAAACAAATGAAAGAAGAACTTCAAAAATTCAAAATTACTGAAGAAGATTGTCTAAATCGAATAGAGTACAGAAAAAAAATTTTTGGTCTCAAAATTCTTGTCGGGGAGAAGAAAAATCTCAACAGAGGAGAATGGACTGCTGAAAGAAGAGCTGCACAGTCGACCAGGATGAAAGACTTCTGGAAGAGAAAGAAGGAAACTAGACCTATAAAGAAGTGATATTTGCGTGGTCCTTGTTGGCCTGTCCGCGGTGTATATATATAATGAGTTATCTTTGACGCTGTGGGCGATAGTCAACGATGCTGATTGTTGAAAAGTAACCGATTCATAAAAGATTCTTAAACACATAGATTCATTACTTTTTACATCTTACAGCCGTTTTCCGGGACAATGATAAAACCGAGTGGGACACCTGGACAAGACCAAATACCGGGACGTATGGCAAGCCTAGTTATAACCTAAATATTTCAACTTATCTCCTTTCACATCCAAATCTCTTCTATTCCACGCTGTTTTTATCAAGACATTTCGTGTTTTTCTTAACACATTATGTTACAGATCTGGTTTCTAAAATTTTAATTTGTAAGCTTTTGGAACGAGAATATTTTCAGAATCCTCTGTTATGGCAAAATTTATATTAAGCGTATGTTCTTGCACATTTATATAATTACGCTGAGGAAGGTTACAATGTGATTGAAACCGGTGTGGCCTCCGGAGAGGCCGAGTGCAGGTCTTTCAATTGACGCCCGTGGGCGACCTGAGCGTCGTAATGAGGATGAAGACGTCACATGCACCCAGTCCCCGAGCCACGGGAATTAACTCCAGGAAATTAAAATCCCTGATGGCTCAGCCGGGAATCGAACCCGGGGCACTTCGGGCCAAAGCCTAGCGCGCTAACCATTTAGCCACGGAGCCGGACGACCGGTACGGTTTTAATGTACAACATACGGTACATTGACTTATGGTTACATAAACTTTTATTATAAATAGATTTAGGTATTAGAAAGTCATTTTTGATAGCCTTTGCCTTAAGCGTGGCGCACTCTATGGAAGTGAAACTTGGACTCTTGGCGCAGTAGAAAAGAGCAGAATAGAAGCATTTGAAATGTGGTGTTACAGGAGAATGTTCAAGATCAGTTGGGTAAACAGAGTAACAAATGGAAGAGGTATTAAGATGAGTGGGAGAGGAGAGATGTTTCTGGTGACTACCAAGCTCTCACTTCCATACAGCAAGGTCGATCTAAATACTGAGTGATGTAGGTAGAGTTTCGTCGTCACACTAACGTCTTTCTTGCATAATACTGTAGACCGCAACTGGGAAGTCACTGCATTGGCTTTTCCACACCTCAACTCTATTTCCTTCGGTTTTTGTTTTTGCGAGAATTTCCATACAATCTAGTAATATTTCTGTTGGTGCCGGATTTCTCACTTGTAAAATTTCATTGAAACATATAGGTAATTTCTTTATATATAGTTTTCAGGTTATTTTATTGAATGTTTGCAGTCATTTTATTGATAATTCTTTAAATATTTTTATGTTCGACCCTGACTATTATGTGTCAGAAAACTGTATCATAATGAGGCTCATTATAACACTCTTTTTCATTATGAAACAGTTTCTCCCACCAATCAGAGCTCAAGAAACAGCTGTGTGACCAATTAGATAAGGATACCTTCGCGCATGCGCTCAAAACCCAACATGTCTATATAAATTACCGAAAGTGCACCGTCCATATGTTCACGTAAATAAACTGGTGAATATGAGACAAGAAATAGCACTGTACTTTAATATCCCCAAATCCAATTTCTACACAGCGCGTTGTATTCAAACGACTTCGGTGACAGTTTTACTGAATACTGGTGCACAATCTGAACATATGGCATTGAAGCTCACAAAGCGCATGCGTCGGTCGGCCAGAGAGCTTGGAAATCAGAGATATGCTACCCAGCGCAGCACCCGATCATAAAATTCTAGTGACAATCTCAACAGATATTTATGAATATTTATGTTAAAACATATAATAAAGTTATAATTATCGTCGAACTTAAACAGTCGTATGCAACTCGCCTATAATGGTAATTAAGACACTCGTAAGGAAATTATAAAACTCGCATACGCTCGTTTTATAAACATACTCGTGTCTTAATTATAGCCATTATAGGTTCGTTACATAATGTACTATTACGTCATCATAACCGCGCCATAACAATAGTCTTTTGAATAGAGAGAAAAAACTGCAATCTTTAAAATACATTCTGTTTAATTCGAATTGCAATGGTTGTTTTCCTTTTTTTCGTCAGACAGAGGTTTGGAAACCCATATACCCTACCTATCTTTACTGCTGACATATTCGCGACATACACACTTTCATTAAAACCACACCCATGGCCTCCTAAACGCTCACGCTCCATTGTGTTTCTAAGACTCATTCATAAGTTATACATGTTTACAGCAGGCCTTGCTTGATCTTCGCTTTCAGCCATCAATAATAGCGCCGCCATGCAGATTGCAATATCCCGTTAGCTTCTTACTCCCGTGCCAACTAACGGATATGTGGGTAGACTGAACAAAACACTAACGCTGTAGTAGGGTAAGTCGGGGTAATATGGAATGGTGAGGCAAGATGTATTGTATGTACTGTATGTCCACCCCTCATTAATCCCGTTTCCAACGGGGTTGGGGATGTTGTTGTTGTTATTGTTGTTTGGGTCTTCAGTATTTTGATGATTTGATGCAGCTCTCCAGATCTCCCTGTCCTGAGCTAATCGTTTCATCTCTACATAGCTACCACACCCTATATCCGAGGCAATCTGTTTAATATAATCTAACCTTGGTCTACCCCTACAGTTAATGTCCTCGACCCTTCCTTCCATAACTAAGCTTGCTATTCCTGGGTGTCTTAGTATGTGTCCTACCAACCTATCTCTTCTCTTCATTAGCAGTCGCCAGAAACATCTCTCCTCTCCCACTAGTATTAATAACTCTTTGTTTGTAACCCTATCAACCCATCTGATCTTCATCATTCTCCTGTAATACCACATTTCAAGCGCTTCAATTCTCCTTTTTTCTGCTGCACCAACAGTCCAAGTTTCACTTCCATAGAGCGCCACGCTCCAGACAAAGGCCTTCAAAAATGACTTTCTAATACCTAAATCTATATTCGATGTCAACCGATTCCTTCTCTGTAGAAATGCTTTCTTTGCCTGAGCTAACCTACTTTTTATATCCTCTTTGCTTCGTCCATCACTGGTTATTTTGCTTTCTAAGTAACAGAAATCTCCTACTTCCTTAAGTTTTTCACCTGCCAATTTGATGTCCATAGAGGTTTCTGATTTATTTCGGCTGCATTCCAATATTTTTGAAATTGTATTTGGCGGATGGTTCTTACGGCCTGATGCCCTTCCTGACGCCAACCTCATTATAGGAGTTAATGAGAGATGAAACGGATGAAGATGAATGAAACTGGGCAAGTTCAATTTCAAGAAGTTCCAACTTTGGCTACCAGACGCCACTGTCATCCAGCGGCGAACGTTGGAACTTGATAGAGCGTTTCTAACCAAATTACCTACAAATTTAGTTACACACTACCAATTGTAGTGGTAGGATCTTTTTCATGCCATAAATCTATGACATGGGCCTGCCGGCTTTACTTCCCCTCCGAAGGTAGTCATACTGAAGGATTGTAACGCTCTTAAAAATCCGACGACTTCGGTCGGCTTTGAACCTGCGTACTTGAGCCAACAGTTCAGCATGCTACAGACTACGCCACCGAAGCCGACGATTCTTCATTATGAAACAGTTTCTCCAGCCAATCAGAGCTCATTCATTGACCAATTAGGTAAGGATAGCTTCGCGCATGCGCTCAAAATCCAACATGTCGGACATGAATTACATGATTTAAAAGTGCACATTGGATATCGGATCAACCATTGTAGTTACAATCCCAAACACAAAGACAAAATCAGCACGAACCTTTACGGTAAAAACAAAATACTATGACATATGCAAGAAATTTATGAATCTACGTCCAGAAGTTAGCAACACAGAATCCTTCTATATAAATTACCGACATGGAAAGTGCACCATCCATATGTTCGCGTAAATAAACTGGCGAATATGAGACAAGAAATAGCACTGTACCTTAATATCCCCAACACAAATTTCTACACAACGCATTGCTTTCAAACGACTTCGGTGATAATATTATTGAATGCTAGTTTTGATCGGCACTAGGCATCATGCAGGCTGTAAACAATAGCATTGCCAAACAAGGTAAATGGTCCCTGCTTTCGAAATTCTTTGACCCACGCATGCGCTCTGTTCAGTCAGCAAACCACCCAGAGCGCTCTGTTCACTAACTGAAGTTACTGAATCCCACAGATATTTATGAATATTTATGTTAAAACATAAAAAATAAAGTTATAATTATCCTCGAATATAAACAGTCGAATGCAACTAGCCAATAATGGTAATTAAGACACTCGTATGGAAATTATAAAACGAGTGTGGTCGAGTCTTAATGATTGCCAATATAGGCTCGTTGCATAATGTACTATTAGTAAACTATTTTCGCAAGCATAATCAACGCATAGCTTTCAGAACGGATAACACCACAAGTAAGCTACTATTTAATAGCCACACACTGAATAAAACAACATTTTTCCAAAAGTGAGGAGTATATAAACTGACATGCCATGATTGTAGTGCCTTACATATCGGGCAGACAGGTCGATATCTCAACACCCCTTTTAAAGAACATTTTAATGCAATAAAGCATAACACACATTCAGCAATGGCCATTCTTAAAAAAAAAACACTTTTTAATATAGATATGTGTTAGAGCTAAGGGTGTCTATCTGTGATAAGCATGGACAAAATAAACGGATACGGATATCCGATGGTTGCCATGGCAACAAGTGATCGTCATCTACGCCTATTCATCCTAGTTCAGTAGAGACATCTGTATGTTACTATAAGAACATCTTACTATTGTATGTCTACCCCTTATTATTCCCGTTTTCTAACGGGGTCGGGGATGAGATGCGATGGAAGTCTTTGTGGCATGGATTTTACGGCCGGATGTCCTTCCTGACGCCAACCTCATGAGAGGACTTAATGAGAGATGAAATGAATGATGGTGAATGAAACTGGGCAAGGATGTGGAAGGAAGCGGCCGTGGCCTGTCAGAAGGTACCGTCCCAGCATTTGCCTGGTGTTGAAAATGGGAAACCACGGAAAACTATTTCAAGGACGGCCGACGGTGGGGCTCGAACCCACGCGTCTACCGAGTCAGCAGAGAGCTTGGCCCCATGACCTAATGCTGCGCTTTAGCCAGCGTAGCCACTACTGTCGGTATAAGAACATCTTACTATTTATTGAAATATAGTACGTCTATCGGTCGCTAGTGTTACTAAAAGTTTTTGTTCAAAATTACGAGTTTTTTTCCTAGCGTATCTTGGTGTCTATTCAAACTTAAAATCAGTACTACCAATATAAAATTTCAGTGCCAACAAAAGATGCGTAAAAAGGTAAATTCAAATTATTTCGTGTTATATTAAGTGCGTGAGTGTTCTAGGACTATATGGTTTTCCAAGGCAATATGGCTCTCAAAATGGGTCATTAGCCTACTATGAAATAACGTACATGAAATGTTGCGTAATAATAATAATAATAATAATAATAATAACAATAATAATAATAATAATAATATTTCTGGAGTGAAGAAGACTTTCTATGTTTCACGTAATTAGGGATGTGTTTTAAGCATTTTTTGTATAAGGTAAATACATAAATAAATAACTAAATTAAAGAACAGACAAAGAAAGAAACAAACAAATAGGTTAAATAAGTAATCTCTACATAATATAAAAAGTCCCCGATTCTTGGATTTAACGGTTAATCTCGAGAACCACTGGATGGATTTTGATGCGGTTCTCACCTTTCTATAAAGGATTTCTCGAGGAAGGTTTCTGTAGAAAAACATTCATTTATGACCAAAGGAAGTCGAGCAGTAACGATTTCGGTGAATCAAGTCGAAGAAAAACCTACCGTCCGTGCGCCTTTTAAGCTTTTAAGCTTACGCTGGATAAACCGTTGAAAATATCTATATAGTCTACTATGAGTGTAAGAATTGTTCAGCATGAAAAGTTCTACAAACAATCCGTGACAGCATATCTCTATCTTTAATACATCGCCACTATACGTGTTTTTACGTTTTCATTTCTTCCAACATTCTCCATTCACTGTTAATTTAAATTACTAGCTTCGGAGCGAGTTTACGAGCTAGCGAGCGAGCTTATCATCCCAGCTTCGGCCAGCATCAAACTGTTGAGTCGTGTCGAGTTAAGACTTCCGAGAAGAGTATATGAGTTTGGAGTTTCGCTATTCACCTCGGCTTTCACTTTCCCGCCTTATTTGGCCCTTGTCTCATCTCTCCTGATCCCTCATTCTTCGAGTGGTCAGACCTCTTGTTTTCTTTTCATTGTATCTCTTGCCTTCTGCTCAAGGCCCTCAAGAAGGCAGGGTGTGTGCACCATTCATGGTGCACCCTGGATTGTGCTACATCTTCAGGGGCTCACGTCTGGTGAGTTCGGGAGTTGACGATCCCGAGGGCTTCCTGAGCTGGGTGCGGTTTTTATCCTTCTTCCATTCCCCTTGGGGAGGTCCCTTTCCTCATTACCTTTCCTGTCTGCCTTTTCTGGCTCTCTTTTCTTCCAAGTCCCTTAATTCTCATTCTTCGAGGGTTGAGAGCATCTCCTTTCCTCCTGTCTTTTGTTTCCCTTATTCTTATTTTTGTTTACAATATCTTTTTCTAGCCTGTAAGTTTGTAGTTGGTTCTAGGTATAGTTTCATTTCATTTACATTTTTGCTATTACCCAAACCGAAGCCTCCGTGGCTTAGGCGGCAGCACGCCGGCCTCTCACCGCTGGGTCCGTGGTTCAAATCCCGGTCACTCCATGTGAGATCTGTGCTGGACAAAACGGAGGCAGACAGGTTTTTCTCCGGGTACTCTGGTTTTCCCTGTCAACACTTTCATTCCAACAACACTCTCCACTATCATTTCATTTCATCTGTCATTCATTTAATCATTGCCCCCAGAGGAGTGCGTCAGGCCTCGGCAGCCGGCACAGTTCATATCCTCGCCGCTAGATCAGGGCTCCATTCATTCCATTCCTGACCCGGTCGGAGACTGGAAGCAGGCTGTGGATTTTCATTTCTATTACCCAAACCATTAGGGGCCGATAACCGAGATGTTAGGCCCCTTAAAACGACAATGGTTGGTTCGTTCCTTAGTTTAGAGGCTGAGACAACGCGGTCATGTCGCCCCGTGTACTTAGTGTGTGTCTGTGGAATCTGTCTGATAACCGGTGTTAATTGTTATGGCTGTATTAATGTGTGTTATCTGCTTCAACTCAAGTAAGGACTGCACACAGTAATTTCAAGCAGTAGTTCCTATTTTACCTCCAAATGCTACCGTCCACGACACCTAGCTTTCGTACTTGGCTACTAGATGGCATCGCAGTCAGCACCTGGCGTCACCTGGCGGCGAACGTTGGAACTAATAGAGCATTATCAAGCTAACCTACAAACTTTAGCTTCCACAAGTGTAGTTAGTGGAGCCGGCCTCTCACCGCTGGGTCCGTGGTTCAAATCCCGGTCACTCCATGTGAGATTTGTGTTGGACAAAACGGAGGCAGACAGGTTTTTCTCCGGGTACTCTGGTTTTCCCTGTCAACACTTTCATTCCAACAACACTCTCCACTATCATTTCATTTCATCTGTCATTCATTTAATCATACCCCCAGGGGAGTGCGACAGACTTCGGCAGCCGGCACAGTTCATATCCTCGCGCTAGATCGAGGCTTCATTCATTCCATTCCCTGACCCAGTCGGTCGACTGGAAGCAGGCTGTGGTTTTTCATTTCAAGTGTAGTTAGTGGACGGTTCTTTTTTTTACGCCATAAATCTATGACATGGGACCGCCGGCTTTACTTCCCCTCCAAAGGAAGGCATACTGAGGGATTTTTAACACTCTTAATACATCCGATGATTTCAGCCGGGTTTGAACCCGCGATCTTGGGCATTTTAGCTCAGCATGCTACCAACTTGGCCACCGTAGCCGCCTAAACAACACTTACCCAATAATATCTGTTAAAATGCGTTGTTGTTTTGTCTTTATACGTGCCATTTAGGCAGTATTTAGGAGGCCGTGACTAATACGGAGGTCGCACTCAATATATCTGAAAGGGAAATGTGGTACAATTTACCATTCACTAATATTGTGACAGTCAGTCATTCCTAGTTCGAATATAATCATTTCATGAATAATAATACATACTCCATATTTTAAACTGTCCTTGTCGCCCAGGAGGTTCAGGTTTGATCCCCGGATCTGCCAAAATAAATTAATTCTGATCTGAGAGCTGGAACAGTGTACACTCAGCCTCGTGAGGTACTGTAGGTTCGATTCTCATCTCAGCCATACTGATAGTGTTTTTTCCGTCGTTTCTCCACTTCCAATCCAGGCAAATGCCGGGATGGTTTACAAATACACAGATGAATACAGCCATCACAAAAACACATGTTATTTTAGGTTTTCAAAAACATAAAATAATTTTTTAAGGTTTTTAGTAGGTAGTGTTGTTTGAGTCTTCAGTCTTTTGACTGGTTTGATGCAGCTCTCCATGCCTCCCTGTCCTGAGCTAATCGTTTCATCTCTACATAGCTACCACACCCTACATCCGAGGCAATCTGTTTAACATATTCTAACCTTGGTCTACCCCTACAGTTCTTGTCCTCGACCCTTCCTTCCATAACTAAGCTTACTATTCCTGGGTGTCTTAGTATGTGTCCTACCAACCTATCTCTTCTCTTCATTAGCAGTCGCCAGAAACATCTCTCCTCTCCCACTCGTCTTAATACCTCTTCGTTTGTAACCCTATCTACCCATCTGATCTTCATCATTCTCCTGTAACACCACATTTCAAACGCTTCAATTCTCCTCTTTTCTGCTGCACCAATAGTCCAAGTTTCACTTCCATAGAGCGCCACGCTCCAGACAAAGGCTTTCAAAAATGACTTCCTAATACCTAAATCTATATTCGATGTCAGCAGATTCCTTTTTTGTAGAAATGCTTTTCTTGCCTGAGCCAACCTACTTTTTATATCCTCTTTGCTTCGTCCATCACTGGTTATTCTGCTTCCTAAGTAACAGAAATCTCCTACTTCCTTCAGCTTTTCACCTGCCAATTTGATCTCCATAGAGGTTTCTGATTTATTTCGGCTGCATTCCAGTATTTTTGTTTTACATTTATTAATTTTCATCATGAATTCTTTCCGTAAGACGGAGTCCATACCATTCAAAAACTCATTCAAATCCTCAGGCTTGTTGGCCAAGATGACGATGTCATCAGCAAATCTCAGAGTTGAAATTATTTCTCCTTGAATCTTCACTCCCACTTTAAATTTTTCTCTAATTTCCTTCATTGCTTGTTCAATGTAAAGATTGAAAAGTATGGGTGATAAGTTGCAGCCTTGCCTTACACCTTTCTGAATACCAGCTTCTCTCTCATGTCCTTCAACTCGAATGACTGCTGTCTGGTTTCTGTATAGATTGTATATCACCCTCCTATCCCTGTACTTTATTCCAATCGATTTCAAAATGTCAAACAATTTAGTCCAATCAACGTTATCAAAAGCCTTTTCTAAGTCTACAAAAGCCATGAACGTTCTCTTATCTTTCCTTATTCTACCTTCCAAAATCAGCCTAAGACTTAGTACAGCTTCCCTTGTTCCTACATTTCTCCTGAAACCAAACTGGTCTTCACCCAACTCCGTTTCTATCTGGCTCTCAATCCTCTTGTAAATTATTCTAGACAGGATCTTTGAAGCATGAGTAATCAAGCTGATTGTACGGTAATCTTCACATCTGTCAGCTCCCACTTTCTTTGGTATAGGGATGATTACATTCTTCTTGAAATCAGGGGGTACCTCACCTGTCTCATAAATCCTACACACCAAGTGAAATAACCTGATCAGACCTTCCTCTCCTATGCAGCGTAGCAACTCAATCGGTATATCATCTATGCCTGGTGCTTTGTTCCTGCTTAAGTCTTCCAAAGCTCTATCAAATTCTGATCTCAATATTAAATCTCCTTTCGCATCCTCATCAATTTCCTCCTCCCTTTCCATTACATGATTCTCAATCTCCTTTCCCTTATACAAACTCTCTATGTAAGCTTTCCATCTCTCAACCTTTTCTTCCCTATCTGTTAGAGGCTTTCCATTTGTGTCCTTAATATTACAGCACTTAGTCTTCTTTTCCCCAAAAGTATTCTTAATCCTTCGATAAGCTGTGTCTACTTTTCCTAATTTCAGACAATTTTCTATACCAGCACATTTCTCTTTCAACCATTCTTCTTTCCCTTCCTTGCACTTCTTGTTAACCTCATTTCTCAGACGTCTGTATTCTGCTTTCCCCTTTTCATCTCTTACATTCTTGTGCTTCCGCCTTTCATCCATCAATTCGAGTATATCCTGAGTGATCCACGGTTTTCTACCTATTCTCTCTTTCCTACCAATGTTTTCTTCTGCGGATTTTGTTATTTCATTCCTCAAAAGTGCCCATTCGTCTGCAATTGAAGTTTGTTTAGGGTTTTTCATTAGTCCTTCCTTTATACTCTTCTTGAATCTTTCTCTTACATCCTTCTCTTTCAGTCTGTCTATTGCCCACCTTTTTGGCTTTTGACTTTTCTTCAGTTTCTTCAACTTTAATCTGCATTTCATTACAACCAGATTGTGGTCAGAGTTTATGTCAGCACCAGGATATGTTTTACAATCCAAAATCTGGTTTCGAAACCTCTGCTTGACCATAATGAAGTCGATTTGGTAACGCCCTGTATCTCCTGGTCTCATCCATGTGTATATTCTTCTATTGTGGTTATTGAATAAGGTGTTAGCTATGACCAACTCATGCTCAGTGCAGAATTCTACCAGCCTGCTTCCTCGATCATTCCTTTCACCTAATCCGAAATCTCCTACTATCTTCCCTTCTCTCCCTTTTCCTACCACAGCATTCCAATCTCCCATTACTATAACATTTTCATCACCCTTGATATACCTCAGAATTTCGTCTATTTCATCGTAGACCTTTTCAACATCCTCATCATCAGCTTGACTGGTAGGCATATAGACTTGTACCACTGTGGTGCAGGTAGGTTTAGTATTTATTTTTGCTACAATAATCCGTTCACTATATTGCTCATAATATTCCACCCGCTGTCCAAGTTTCCAAGTAGGTAGAATAGGTTTTTATGTTTAAAGTGTAGCAAAAGTTGATATAAAATGCGGAAATCTCTTAGGTTCCAACGTTCGTCGCCAGGCATCTAGTAACCAAGTTCAGAACTAGTTGGTTGTTGACGGTGGCGTTTGGTAGCAAAAGTTGGAACTACTTGAAAATTGAATGTCTGCAGTCCTAACTTGAATTTAAAACAAGTACTGTAGTTCCGTGAAGAACTATACAGCCTATTTACTTATGTTAACTGCCACTATCATCATACAAAATTTCAGTTTGATTACTGTAATAGATTCGTAGATATTGAGAACCGACTAAATATTTCAGATGGTCGCCATGTTGGATTTTTATATATGTAGGTCCTAGAGTTATGTACTGTTACATGAAGATTATTGTGTCCGTGTAGTATTCAAATTTCAGTCGCATGATTAGGGCACAAGAAGTAACAAGGAGATTTTTAAATTTCGCACAGCTGCCATCTTGTGGTTATGGAAACAATTGAAATAAATTAGATGCCAGTGGATTAACATTTGTATAAGGATTTACTGTGCCAAGTTTCACTGCACTCGGATGGTTAAATTGCGAGAAACGTCCATGTGAATATTTATACTTCGCGTCGCCGCCATGTTGGATTTGTGATCACCAGGTTATTTAAAGTCCTATAGGTGAACTTAAGTTCATAGCCCCTATGAACATAAAAAATTCAGTTTGATTGCTATAATAGATTCGTAGATATTCAGAGCCGTCTAAATATTTCGGATGGTCGCCATGTTGGATTGTTAAATGTATAGCCCATAGAGTCATGTACCATTAAAGGAAAATTATTGCGTAGGTTCATTATTCAAACTTTCACTTCGATCGCATGATTACGAGACAAGAAATAAAAACTTAATTTTAAAATTCGCACAGCCACCATCTTGAGTTTATGTAAACAATTGAACTAATTTAGTTACCAGTCCATTACAATGTGTATAAACATTTCCTGTACCAGATTTCATTGCGTTTGGAACATTAAATCGCGAGAAAGGTCTATTTAAAATTTTCTAATTCGCTTGGCCGCCATGTTCGTTATGTAGTTAACCGATTTTTAAAAGTCTTTTAGATGAACTTCCAGTAGTGCCCTTTATCTCCGTACAAAATTTCAGGGTGATACCGCTAATAGTTTCAGAGATATAGGATGCCGGTGAAATATTTCGCACATCCGCCATCTTGTGATAATGTAAACAATTGAACGAAGTTAGATGTCGGCGCATTACAATGTGTATAAACATATACTGTACCAAGTTTTATTGCGTTTAGTTGGTTAAATCGCGAGAAACGTCTATTTAAATTCGCAACTTCGCTAGGCCGCCATGTTGGTTTGGTAGTTACCAGTTTTTCAAAAGTCACATAGATGAACTTCTAGTAGTTTCCTTTATCACCGTAAAAAATTCCAGGGTGATATCGGGAATAGTTTCGGAGATATTGAATGCTGGTGAAATATTTCGCACAGCCGCCATGTTGGAGTGGTGAGACGTAACTCAATTTGATGGGCAAAGTCGGGGTCGTCCGGAATAGTGCTATGAAATTGCCGAGTTTCATAGAAATCGCTCCAGCCGTTTAGATGTTATTAGGGACACACACACACACATCACACACACGCACGCACAAACACACGGACAAAAGGTGATCTCATAAGCCTATTTCATGAAAATTGAAAATAGGCTAAAAAACAGGTAACACACACTAATACAGTCATCACAATTAACATAGGTTATCGGACAGATTCTACACACACCCATAGTACACGGGTATACATGACCGCGTTGTCGTAGCCCCTAAACTGAGGAACGAACCATTCCTGACTGTCCTGACTGCCGGCGCCATCTGACCAAGTCAAGTTGGGATCGCTAGCACACCGGACGTAAATGTAAACAAACAAATTGTTCGTTGTCGACACACATCTTCTGCACATCAAATTATCGACGTCCCACTGTAATCAAGCGGATGTGAGTAATATTCCGGTACATCAGTAGATGTGTTTGTTCTGTTTATGTTCGAGGAAATGTTTCTGAGTGACGACCTTCCTGCAGCTGTTGGAATGCTGCGATACCGTAATGCAGTCTCAAGGCTGTTCTTGGGAAATTCTTATAAACGAACGATGTTATTGGATTTATATCCATTATGATCTATCTTCGGAGAATCTCACCTCACGTTGATAGAATGTGCCGAGAAGGCCTGGTATTATTATACTCGCACAATAAAAGGCTCCCAAAACACAAGAGCGATATGAAGTTCGGGACGATACCTAATTACGTTGTGGTAAATGGAAACCCCCTCAGGCCCTACTGACGCGGTATTCCTGAGAGCGCGATATTATCGCGTTAAAAACAATGCATAAGCTTTGTAGAAAAAAGTAGAAAACTTGGCAGACTTATTTCAAAGAATATTATGATTTATTTTAAATCACTTGTATTTTCTGCCATATAAGTTATAATGCGCCAAACACTTTATACCTGATTTAACGAATGAACGGATTCGACATCGCAACGGTTGACCAATGTCACAACAATGTCTTGCGAACACCACCACGCCATCGGTCAAGCGCTCTGAAGTCATTTTTTTCTACAAATTGAATGCATTGTTTTTAACATGTGCATATTTAATGTCTGTATGTTTTAAACCTAGTCAGACATTATAAAATTAAATTTAGACAATAATAGGTGTATAATTTGTATCTTAAAAAATACTTTCGAGGCATCAACCGAAGAGCAAAGAGGTGTTGTTCAGTTTCTGACAGCGGAAGGAGTAGGGGGAACGGACATTCATCGCCGAATGTCACAAGTGTACGGCGAACAATGCATGTCCCTTGCAAGGGTCAAGGCGTGGCTCAAGCGCTTCAGGGAAGGACGGGTGTCGTTAGCCGATGATGCCCGGTCTGGGGCACCCCCCTGCATTATCGATGACAACGTCCAGCTGGTTGATGCACTCATTGCCCAGGACCGCCGAGTGACAGTGAACGCCATAGCCGCCGTGGTCGCTCCACGACAATGCACGACCTCATACGGCCAACACAGTCGCGGCACTCTTGCAGAAATTCAAAAGGGGAGGTTCTCGGCGACCTCCATACAGTCCAGACCTCTCTCCCTGTGATTAAGCCATGTTTGGTCCCCTGAAAAGGGCTCTGTGGGGCCAACGATTCACCTCGGACGCCGACATCCAGCTGTCCGTGCGGAACTGGTTCACATCGCAGCCCAGGGAATTTTATGAGTCAGCCATTCACCGCCTCGTGTCACAGTGGGACAAGTGCCTCAAGAGCCATAGCCAATACTTCTAACATACAGGAGCTGGTTTCTGTAATTATGCCTCCGGCTCGTTACTTTTAGAACGCACCTTATATAATCAGAAACTAAGATTACAAGGTCGATATTCCTGGAATTTCGTCTGTTATAGAGAAATTAGGGAAAATGAAGTTATTGACTTCACGTCCTTTTTTAACTACTGCGGCTTTTAAAGACGCCGTGGTGTAGGAATTTTGCCGCAAAGGGGATCTTTAACGTGCCAGTAAATCTACTGACACGGCTCTCTCACATTTGAGCACCCTCAAAAGTCATCCCCAAGGTCGCGGGTTCAAACCCGGCCGAGGTCGTCGGAATTTAAGAGCGTTAATAATCCCTCAGAGTGGCTTTCTTCGGAGGGGAAGTAAAGCCGGCGGTCCCACGTCATAGATTTATGGCATGTAAAAGAACCTTCCACTAACTTAACTTGTGTGAAGCAAAATTCGTAGGTTAGATTTGAATAATGTTCTTAAGTTCCGCCGTTCGTCACCAGGCACTGGTTGCGATGGCATCTAATAGTAGCCAAGTTCACAGCTACTGTAGGTTTCGTGGACGGTAGCATTTGGTAGCGAAAGTAGGGACTACTTGAAATTATCGTCTGCAGTCCTTACTTGAATTAAAAACAGATAACACACACTATCACAATTAACACCGGTTATCAGACAGATTCTACACACACCCAAAGTACACGGGGCTACATGACCGCGTTGTCGCAGCCCCTAAACTAAGGAACCAACCAAATATTTTTCGGGAAGTCTTGAAATTCCCACCTATATTGGTGTTGACCGACTAAAAATAAACAATGCATTTTTAATAAGACAACACTGAAGAGTGGCTTCATATCCTTCTACACACTAGTACAGCCACCATAATGACACAGGTTATCAGAATGAATCAACGACACCAATACCTGTAGTGACTCTGCTCACCTTGACTCCATTGCCCTTTGAGCCCGTGTGCAAGTAGGCCTACTCTTGTGACCTTTATCTCGGCGACATGTCGCATACACAATTATTGTGGCTACGAATGTAGACCTACCAAGGACTTGACATGTGCAGTGACTGACCTTCGAGCTGACTTCGACAAGGAACTTCCATTTTCACACCACCACTTTCCAGGTGAGATCTGTCACATTTCAGTACACTTCAGGGTCGACCCTTCGCTTTGCT
Source organism: Meconema thalassinum (assembly GCA_946902985.2). NCBI lineage: Eukaryota > Metazoa > Arthropoda > Insecta > Orthoptera > Tettigoniidae > Meconema > Meconema thalassinum. The sequence goes on from OX336401.1 coordinate 89,675,289, forward strand.
TTGCGTGAGATCTTAGTCTTGCCCAGCATTGTTTCAACATTACTATTATCTTTATTTTCTCACAAATATGGTACAATTCGGGCTATGAAATACATATTTCGCAATCAAGAACATCTTACTGAGATAAAAAATAGCCTAACAATATGACAAGTATCCAGTAGCACTGCCCTCTGTATTCTGGTAATCAGCTGTTTCATTTGCAGTTCCTCCAAAGTTATTGCTCATTACCCACGTCTCTGGAATAACTCCTGTGGAAGAGATCACCACTGAAAAAATTCTCACGCATTCTTAGTCCCCATAATTGTCGTATTTCTTCAGCCAACGGTGCGTACCAGTACTATTTTTTTTATTTAGCCAGGGTAGTTAGCATATTTTGGCTAAGTGGGACAGCAACGTCTATCAAGTAGGCCTCTTGTTTTTTTTTTATTGAGAGGGACAATATCGGGTCAATTGACCAAGATTTTCTGCTCATTTAAAATAGGTTTATCCCAATATATTTTATGATATTCATTTTCAAGCACGTTGGCTTCTTTTTATTATTGTATACCGTATATATAATTCGCTGGGGCCATCAAGACCACGTTAAGTCTTGTTGCATTTGACACTGAACTTGTCCTTGTTCAGAGCCCAGATTTCCCAGCATATAGAACTACTGGCTTTAGAATTGTTATTATTATTATTATTATTATTGGACCACTAAACTTGATGTTGGACCCTTTAGAATTCATCACCATAATTTATTCATTTATTTTATTAGCAAATGGGGGTAATTCGTCGGTAAGAAAATTACCATCAATAATATCAAAAACAGTTATACCCTGTATTTCAAGAGTAAGAACCTGAAGCATTTGTCGGGAACGATATAAAAATGGCCACCGCGGGCTCCTATTGGCTGGATTTTGACAACTAATGCCACACGTTGCCAGTGTTGCCATTCAGTCGCCTGTTAACTGTGTCGGAGTTTGTTTCATTGTGATCGTTTCGTTTACTTTTAGCATCGAGTTTTTAATATTTTTTGTTTCCATTTTTCTTCGTTATTTCTTTTATAGTACGTCAATAAGTTGCAAATCGTACCTTAGTGTTCAAATTAACGCTTGTCATTCACTAGCCGACAAATCGACAATGTAAAAATACGGCAATAATATCGCCACAGAGCAGCTTGTTTGTGTGCTTGGTGCTAAATACTTCTTTAATATAACATTACGTATGTGGAAGCTATTATTAACCATACAGAGTCGCGATACAGTGAGTGAGTGTGTGTGTTTGGTATTATCATGATGTTAATTCTGCGTTCTGTGTTAACTGCTGTAAACTGTGAACGACCTTCACCCAAACTCCTGTTTCATCATGAAGGATATAATCATTGCATGGTGAGTGTTGATATATTCATCATCAGATTACTTTGTGTTTGTATTTTGTATTATATTTGTATAGCTGTCGAGTGTTTGGCCTCTTTCTAGTATTTATTGAATAACGGTGACAAAGGTAGCATAGCTTCGGTGTGTTATTTATTTTATACCGTGTTTCTCTATTTGAATGTCCTCGGCGTTGACTTTGGATCGACATTTGCATTATATTGGGCATAATAGTACCGAAATAATGTCCGAAGTGTAGTCCTGTGTATTATTCGAATCAGCTGATCTACATCAACAATAAAAACTTGGCAACACAGCTCAGCTGTTCCAAGCTCCCGCCATTTCCTTCACGTTCTTTCTTTTGAAATACAGAGTATTGACGTCAGAAAAGTTGGATGGCGCAGCCACGCGGCAGAATATTGAAGCTGTAACATTGTGACTGGTGAGGTTTATTTAGATGGTGAAGCATTGACGTCGTGATGGAAACAAAAAGAAATTTGTCAAATTCGAGGAGGTACTGCTCTGTATACGGTTGCAAATCGTTTAAAACGGCTACGAAATATCTTCACTACTTTCCTGTACAAAAAGTTCAGAGAGAAAGATGGGTTTCGGCGCTGTCAATTGGAAAACGTGTTACATGTTACATGACAGTGTGCAGTCTGCATTTTTGTGAAGACGACTTCTTTCCACCGGTACCGTACTGTTGATTATTGATAGTTATTGTCTCTAATTTGTATTCACATGGATTTAGCTACATCAAAAATACTGATAAACTTATAGCCTATTACTTCTGTGCCGTACAAAGAATGTAATCCGCTCTTCGTTAACTTATTTTAGGGGTTCTTCCGATTGACAATAGCCGAATGGTTAGAAAACTTAAGAAAAATGCTGTTCCTAGCCTTAATTTGCCAGAGAATTTATATTCTTGCCTTTGAACAGCAAGTATGTAGGTCATTGAAGTATGATTTGGCTTAAATTGTGTTTTTGGCTATGATCTCCCTACTGTTGAATTTAGTTAATTAAAATGTAAAATCTTAGTTTTAAGTACCGGTTTGGCGACCCATCATCCCAGTCAGGCCGGCAACACCTATACTACTCAGGCAGATAGGTCACTTAGCCGTAATTTTGAAGTTATAGTGATGTTAAGTATACATATGCGGTAATGTAGCAGGAGACCGGATCGGCCTAGGCTATTCTAACTTTAATTAGTTCCCATTTCAGGGGTTTACAGTTTTGAGTGCGAAAAGTTGGTTTGAAAGTTGTACAACAGTAAGGAGAGTATGTTTTGTATAGGTTTTAATTGGTATTATGGTTTATGTCGAGCTGAGGAGTGAATTTGTTTTGGCTTAAAGTGTAGTTTTTGATCTGTTCCGTTTGCTTATGACAAGTTCAAATGGAGACTCCAGCTTTGTTAAATATCTGTATTTTAAATATTTAATTAAATATATTGATAAAGAGGATGTCTCCATTTTAACTTGCCTGTGGCAAGAGATTAATAAATTAACATTCTTGCCTTTGAACAGCAAGTATGTAGGTCAATATTTGCAATATTGAAGTATGATTTGAGCATCCCAAGTAACGCTTCTTTGAACCCAAAACATTCATGAAAATTCAGGGTTGCTTGATTCAATTTATTGTCAGGGAGTCGTCCTTTGTGTTATGTGAGATATATATATATATATATTGTGAAATTAATAAAAACATCGATACCGCTAGGCTCCTAAGTACAGGCTTCATATATGTAACAGCAGACAGTAAATTAACTATCTACATGTGGGTAATATTTTTAACTGGTAGTAATTAGGCACTGCATTTAAATTGATTATAAAAATATTTCTATCAATGAAAGGAAATATGTAGTATTTTGCCATCATAAATTAGAAGCCATAACAAACGCACACCCAATTTCTTCATGTCACTATATCGCCGCCATATTGCAAACAGCTGACCGTAAGCTCCTCCCCCGTTTCGGACGTCAATAGTGTACACAAAAGGAAAGGAAGATTGTAGTTTTACGTGACCGTGAATCTTGTGATTATAAGCCACGGGACCTCCTTTTTACGTGGAATCCGAACCACAGGACATGGCATTTCACTTCGAAAATCTCACATGCATTGACCGGGAATCGAACCCGGACCGCCTTGGTGAGAGGCATACAGCTAGACCGCTGGGCCACCACGCCCCCTAATAGTGTACACAATTCTCGATTTGGAAATTATAGTAATTACACAAAGTGTCAGTCTTCTCTTAAACACATCAACATGTTTGGTGAACGGTTCTAAGACTGTGGCAGGTAATGAGCTCCAATACCACGATTAATGAAAGAACTAGCGGACCCGAGCGAGAAATCTCGCATGTTCATAAACCACACTTTCCCCAATAGGTTTATAATGAGAGACTTAAGGTGAAAGGTTGTTATGTTTTTATTTCTACCAAATGATTATAGAACACTATTTACATTTCAGTTAGAATTCCAAGTTCTACGTTCCCTAACTTAAGAAGGCAATCACGGAAAATTGGATCATTATAACACTCACCGGTTATTCGATATTTATGAAATGATACTGTTTCTGAAAGCCATGCAAAATGAAAAAGTAAAATGCTAAAATGGCATGAAACAGGCGTCAGAGCGGCCGAAATGTGAAGTGGACAGCAATTATGGAGCGTATTTTCCTACAGCAACAGTATATGCAAATCGCACACTTCGTACATTATTTTAAAAGTCTTTTTTTTAAAGAAATTATAGATATTTATAAAATTAGAGTGCAATTTGTCACTGCTAATGTCTATTCTCTTTCATTTGAATGCTCATTTGTCACGATCGGTCGCTTGTGAGCGCCGCAGGAGGGATCTATACTACTGAAATAATATATATGATGCTATTTCCCTTAATTTGTACACGGAGACGGCCTTTAATCTGCCCTGCTTAGGTAGGTGGGATTTCCCAGACGTTTGCTTAGTTCTCACCATGTTGGCCGATTAGTGTAAGTGTTAAACATAGCGGCCCCATCTTTGACCAGGAAACACAAAGATGGGTTTTCAGATCAAATCATGAGCTGTACAAGTTGGCCAATCAACCCAGAGTAGTGGACGTCATGAAAGCGAAACGGCTGCAATGGGCAGGGCATGTTATCAGAATGGACGCTGCCAGAATAGTTCGCCAGGTGTTCGAGAAGAAGATCGAAGGCTCGAGACCTCCTGGAAGACCTAGGAGTAGATGGCAAGATGAGGTGACCTCTGACTGCAGACAAATGGGTATTACTGAATGGGAGAATACTGCGCTGGATAGGAGGAAATGGAGGCAGATAGTGAGAGCGGCACGGGATCGTCACGTCCCAGAAAAGCCAACGGAGTGAGTGTGAGTGTTAAACATAGCGTGTAGTCTGGATTTCGTCCTTCTATCTTCCAGAGATTCCCACCCTAGTTTTTCTATCATTGGAGTAACTACTTCTAGGATTAAAATCGTTGAGCTCAAACCTAGCAGCCTTCTTTTGTACCATCTCCAGGTCATTGACGAACCCTACTTGATATCGGTTCCAAAACGCTGAGCCGTATTCGAAGATTGGCCTCACCAGGGTTAAATATCCTAATTGCTTTTTCAGTGGAACTACTGCCTTTTAATACCCTTATTACAAAATAAAGTGATTTGTACGCTTTGGAGACTACACAACCCACATGAGTACTCCATTTCATATCATTTCATATCATGCCCAATTATTTGTACGAATCTTCTTCTACAAGTATTTTCGAGCCGATATTATATTATATTGAAAATCATAACTTCGCCCACTCCCTATTCTCATGAGATTACATTTACTCGTATTTATCTATATTTTGTTGTCAACCACCCATTTACGAAACAGGTTGAGGTCATTTTGCAACTGATCATTCTTGTGTGCTATGCATTTTTCGGTATATTACACAATCATCCGCAAACAATCGGCAGTCGCTTAGAATCCCATGTCAAATTCACTATAAATTCTGGTGAGGTAGTTCGATATTCAGAAGATTATTTCTGTGCCTTTGAATCGGATTACTTGTTCTCCGTCCCAGACAGGTTGCTCTACAAGAAAAAATGAAAATTCACAGCCTGCTTCCAGTCTCCGACCGGGTCAGGAATGGAATGAATGAAGCCCCCATCTAGCGGCGAGGGTATGTATGGACTGTGCCGGCTGCCGAGGCCTGACGCACTCCTCTGGGGCAATGATTAAATGAATGACAGATGAAATGAAATGATAGTGGAGAGTGTTGCTGGAATGAAATTTTGATAGGGAAAACCGGAGTACCCGGAGATAAACCTGTCTGCCTCCGTTTTGTCCAGCACAGATCTCACATGGAGTGACCGGGATTTGAACCACGGAGGCTTGTTGGTCTACAAGAGATTTATGCATTTGTTAGAGTCTGCAGATCATTTAGGCCTTATGATCTAATCTAGCGATTACATAATTACAATGTTATTGGATTTACGTCCCCTTGAACAACTGGGGCTTTTAGAGACGCCGGGGTGCCGGAAGTTTGCCCCGAAGGGGATCTTTAACGTGCCAGCAACTGGCTGCGCCAGGATTCGATCCTGCAACCTAGGGCCTCGCAAGCGAGAACGTTACCGCTGAGCCACGCAGCCAGTCATAGTGATTACAAATCATGGGGTTAGTCATATGGAAAACCCAAGGTGTGATTCATGTTGTTGTTGCTTATCGTGGTTATATAACCCCGTGTATTTGGGTGTCTGTTTGAGGGGGGAATTGTGTGATAACCTGTGTTATTGTGATGGCTGTACTAATGTGTGTATTTGCAAATTGGGTTGTTTGGTTGATTCCTCAGTTTAGGGGCTGCGACAACGCGGTCATGTAGCCCCGTGTACTTTGGGGGTGTGTAGAATCTGTCTGATAACCGGTGTTAATTGTGATGACTGTATTAGTGTATGTTATCTGTAATGCAAATAAGGACTGCAGAAGATCAATTTCAAGTAGTTCCCTGCTTTTGCTACCAAATGCTACCGTCAACGACACCTAGATGTGAACTTGGCTACTAGATGCCACCGCAACCGACAACTGGCGACGACCGTGGGAAATTATAGACTATTAATCAAATCTAACCTATAAATTTAGCTTCACACAATTTTAGTTAGTAGAAGGTTCTTTTACATGCCAAAGATCTATGACATGGGCCCGCCGGCTTTACTTCTCCTCCGAAGGAAAGCATACTGAGGGATCTTGAATGATCTTAAAAAATCTGACGGCTTCGGCCGGGTTTGAACCCACGATCTGGGCATGCTACCAACGACGCCACCGAAGTCGCCTAGGATTGGGAAGGAGGTGGCCATGGCCATAAGTTAGTAACCATCCCAGCATTTACCTCGAGTAGAAGTGGGGAGAATCCACGGAAAATCACTTCCAGGATGGCTAAGGTGGAAATCGAACCCGGATATCCAGGATGGTAGATTGAATTCCAAGCAGATCACGTACGTAATTGATTGCTAGGTATATGAAGATCTCCTTGACCCATTGTACGATGCTCAAGAACACAGGATGAGCACGAGTTTGACCTCCGGCAACTTGAGTCATCGTCATTGTGATCAACTCAACCATAAACATGCCACTGCTAAGAGCATTCAAATTAGAAGTCCTGTGTGAGAAATCTGGCATGTGTATAAACCATCCGCTCGGCTTTACTGTTAGGCGGGGTTGACGTGGCACAGTTCTGACAGGGGCTACAGCCTTATTTACTTAGGTAAAAATATAAATAATAGCCCCTGGCACTACAGCCCATGAAGGTCCTAGACATATCAAACGACCGCTGCACAGCCATTTGGCCTGCAGATATTAGGGTGACGCGTGATCAGCGCATCGGGTCCCATCGGCCGTTAATTTTGGTTTTCGAGATCGGGGCGCTGCCTCACTGTCAGATTCTCATTTGTCCTCACGAGGCTGGGTGCACCCCGTTCCAGCCCTCACGTCAGTTTCTAAAATCCCTGACGGAGCCGGGAATCGAACCCGGGGCCTCCGGGTGAGAGGCAAGCGCGCTACTTCAACACCACGGGGCCGGCTTATTTATTTAAGTGCACTTTATAAATAAATAAATTAATAAATAAATCTACTATATAAAGCTCAAATACCACTCACTGACTGACTGATTCATTCATCACGAAATCTCAGAAACCACCGAACGGATTGGAATGAAATTTGGTATGCAGCTTCCTCAAGGGCCGCAAACGCCCACTAAGAAAGGATTTTTGGATATTCAGGTTCTAAAGGGGTGTTAAGGGGGTAGACCTGCATTTCATTGAATAGCAATATCTCCCGATTGGTTTCATTGGGGGATGTGATACTCGGCATATAAACTCATCATTAAAAATAAGAAGACATGTGTCTGAGGGTTTTTCGATGTGGTGTATATTTTGAGGTGAAAGGGGTGAAAAGTGGGGGTTGAAGGATTCCTAACGGAGCGTGTATCCCTTAAACGACATAGGCCAGGAGTTTGGAACTCAGCGGGAAAAAATCAGCATAAAAAATAAGTAAATAGGTGTTTGACCGTTTTTTCATAAATCCAATTTAAGGGGCTCATAGGGAGGGGTGAAATTATGGAGGGGGGCGTAATATGTCTGAGTGTAAAATTATACATGGCCTATGTTGTAGACAATAACACATTACATCTTTTTTGTCTCTTGCTATTTCATCATACGACGAATACTTAGGGAGTTATTAATGATTTTGTATTTTTTGGCCGGAATTTTCAAAGTCCCAGGAATGACATAAAAATTGATTCGAATGAAATTTCAAAAAAAAAAAAAAAAATATATATATATATACTTTTATTATATTTTTCACGTCTTTTAGGGTCCGAAACCAACATGATATTTTGATGTTTTTTTTCGTCCCATGCATTTTTGGTTTCAGGTGATAGACCATGCTTATCTATCTATATAACTAATGTTATAACGGGATTCCAAATGTTATTGCGGGCGAAGCCGCGGGTAACAGCTAGTAAATAAATAAATAAATAAGCGCAGGAGTGCTTCTCATAAAAAGGGAGGTAGCGCGCAGTTCGCAACTCCTGTGGGGGTCCGGGCACGGACACCAAGAGCCCGCTGACGAGCCAGCTTAGTGTTCCTAGGCGAAACCCCACACAAGACACGGAGAGTACAGGAGGCGACGTAACAACGAACTCTACATACGTGTGGAAAGCATAACGGACTTGATACGAAAAAGGAGAATTAGTTTCTATGGCCACATAACACGCATGATTTCGCATATTTTCCTACTTTGTAGACAAGAAAACCAAGGGACCATGGTTCTCTGAGATTGAAGAAGATCTTATAGAAGTAGGGATTTCGCTTGAGGACATTCAAGAACGTCTTCCTCTCCAGAAAAAAATAAATACAGTCAGTCTGAAAGACTAGACGTTATATTATTTCAAATGACGCATGCTACAAATGCTACGCATGTTAGAAAAGCTCAAGAGGGCGTCTCGCTTCGCTCGAAGCCCCAGGACTCTTTCAACAGACTCCATTACCCATTAACTTAGGCTTCCCGCCCAGACAACTCTTTAAGGGTCACCCTGTATTTGAGTCTGACATCTTTTACAACTCTTTAAGGGTCACCCATTATTTGAATCTTATATCTTGCAAACCTCTTTAAGGGTCACCCTGCATTTGAATTGAATCTAACATACTGTACACCTCATTAAGTGTCACCCTGTATTTTGCTCTGACATCCTGCACACCTCTTTAGGAGGCACCCTGTATTCTTATCTGGCATCTTGTATTTCTCTTTAGAAGTCACCCTGTATTCTTGTGTGACATCTTGTACACCTCTTTAGGAGTCACCCTGTATTCTTGTCTGACATCTTGTGCACCTCTTTAGGAGACACCCTGTATTCTTCTTTGCCATCTTGTACACCACTTTAAGAGTCACCTTGTATTCTTATCTGGCATCTTGTATATCTCTTTAGGAGTCACACTGTATTCTTATCTGGCATCTTGTACTGTATTTTGCTCTGACATCCTGCTCACCTCTTTAGGAGGCACCCTGTATTCTTATCTGGCATCTTGTATATCTCTTTAGAAGTCACCCTGTATTCTTGTGTGACTTCTTGTACATCTCTTTATGAGTCACCCTGTATTCTTGTCTGACATCTTGTGCACCTCTTTAGGAGTCACCCTGTATTCTTCTTTGCCATCTTGTGCACCTCTTTAGGAGTCACCCTGTATTCTTCTTTGCCATCTTGTACACCTCTTTAAGAGTCACCTTGTATTCTTATCTGGCATCTTGTATATCTCTTTATGAGTCATTCTCTATTCTTATCTCGCATCTTGTACACCTCTTTAGGAGTCACCCTGTATTCTTATCTGGCATCTTGTACATCTCTTTATGAGTCACCCTGTATTCTTGTCTGACATCTTGTGCACCTCTTTAGGAGTCACCCTGTATTCTTCTTTGCCATCTTGTGCACCTCTTTAGGAGTCACCCTGTATTCTTCTTTGCCATCTTGTACACCTCTTTAGGAGTCACCTTGTATTCTTATCTGGCATCTTGTATATCTCTTTATGAGTCACCCTCTATTCTTATCTGGCATCTTGTACACCTCTTTAGGAGTCACCCTGTAATCTTTTCGCTTCGCTCGAAGCCCCAGGTCGCTCGACGCACCAGGACTCTTTCAATAGACTCCATTAACCACGGTGGGTGAGTGGATAGCGTGTCGGTCTACTAACCCCAAGATTGCAGGTTCGCCCCTGGCCGTGGTAAGTAATTTTTGAAAGGCGGCAAAAATACGATACGCATGTCATACGATGTTGGCATGTCAAAGAACCCATTTGAATTCAGTAGGCCGAGTTCATAATGGCAAAATTAATCTCGGGAGTTTCCGCCAACACAAAGTTCCTCCATTCTCTACTAGAAAGCGCTGTAGTGTCAAGGAACTTAGATATCTAACCTCCTTGACTTTCATAGCGTTCAAAGGAACGATGAAATTTGACATGCAAGCTACCCTCTGGGTATATAACAAAGGAGAAACTGTTCCGCCTACTCAATACATTTATTTACAACAAGTTATAAACTTGCTATTATGTGGTACATGATTCGGGGCCTCTAGTACTGGTCCCTTCTTCAGCCATAAATTAAGTTGCAAAATCCAGCATAATTAAAGATATCATAATAAAAAATACATAAAATGATGAGTGAATGGATGAAATGAGGCGAAAAAGAACATATTACTCATGAGAAGTAATGTGAGTGCACATCAGTAAAAATTAACACCATTGGTATTGCTAGGTTCTTGAGAATACACTTATATAGCACTGTTCTAATGTTTGTGCATGTGGAAATCACTTCACTTGGGATTTATAGCCTGTTGTTTACAATACTGTTGACTGAAACTTGCTATTCAAGCTGGGGCTTCTGAGCTTATAGTCTTGCATTAGAGGGAAAACATCGAATGTCAAGACTATAAGCTCAGAAGCCCCAGCTTGAATAGCAAGTTTCAGTCAACAGTATTGTAAACAACAGGCTATAAATCCCAAGTGAAGTGATTTCCACATGCACAAACATTAGAACAGTGCTATATAAGTGTATTCTCAAGAACCTAGCAATACCAATGGTGTTAATTTTTACTGATGTGCACTCACATTACTTCTCATGAGTAATATGTTCTTTTTCGCCTCATTTCATCCATTCACTCATCATTTTATGTATTTTTATTATGATATCTTTAATTATGCTGGATTTTGCAACATAATTTATGGCTGAAGAAGGGACCAGTACTAGAGGCCCCGAAACATGCACCATATAATAGCAAGTTTATAACTTGTTGTAAATAAATGTATTGACTAGGCGGAACAGTTTCTCGTTTGTTATATAGTGAATCTGTCAATACGGAAAATGAACTTTCAGAGCACAATTTACCCTCTGGGTGTCAATTAACAAAGCTTGCACCAGGCACCCGAGGCCATACGATATTATTATATTATTATTATTATTACCATTAACTTAGGCTTCCCGCGTGGCTGCATGACGTCACGCACTCGCCGTCCATTACCCATTAACTTAGGCTTCCCGCGTGGCTGCATGACGTCACCGTCTCCGTAACGCAATCGTCTCCGTAACGCAACCGTCTCCGTAACGCATAACTTTTGACTCAAGCATAACGATAAAGTCGACATGATCACTTGAAATGATAAAACTTCGAGCACACTAGCAATTACAAGAAAAGCCAAAACTGAGAACAGGCAAGAAGTGGACGGGTGGCAGAGAGGAGGCGCACAGGAGACGGATGAAGGGAAGCCCAGGCTAGCGGGGCCAATCCAGTTGACTGGTCCACGCTATACTGGCTTCCATGCATTACGAAAGCCTCATATTACACTATCAACAGTCTATATTAACAATAATTAACCATTATACAAGCCTCCGTGGCTTAGGCGGCAGCACGCCGGCCTCTCACCGCTGGGCCCGTGGTTCAAATCCCGGTCACTCCATGTGAGATCTGTGCTGGACAAAACGGAGGCAGACAGGTTTTTCTCCGGGTACTCCGGTTTTCCCTGTCACGATTTCATTCCAGCAACACTCTCCACTATCATTTCATTTCATCTGTCATTCATTTAATCATTGCCCCAGAGGAGTGCGTCAGGCCTCGGCAGCCGGCACGTTCATATCCTCGCCGCTAGATAGGGGCTTCATTCATTCCATTCCTGACCCAGTCGGAGACTGGAAGCAGGCTGTGGATTTTCATTTTCAACCATTATACAGCATAATAATTACATATAAATACTTTTAAACTCCATCCAGCCTTCAGCCAATCAGATCACTCCTCCAGCCAATCAGCGAACAGTAACTCTAAATTCAAACTCCCCGCTCCAGTGTCAGTCTTAACACTACAATAACACAAGTTACATACTCCTCTCACAAATTTTAACAACATGAGGTGGTAGCTGAGGCCTTTACAAAGCAATGCATTGTTATAAAACAGTGCAATACCCACTACGGATCTTTATTTTCCACTTCTCTCAAAGCACTATTTAACTTCTACCTACTAAAGGTCTTCTTCATTTCTAATAAAATTACGAAGCTGCTGCTTAAATTAAACAATTATACACACTGCAAAATTAAACACATTCAAACCATGGCGAGTGAACTGTTAATTAACATCTACAGCATCGGCAGGAGTGTGCACTGGCCAACAATGGCCATCAGGCACATCCTGACCCGAACCTAAGCTGAAACAGACTTCTATTCTCTTCTTAAATTTGCACTGCCCCAAACTAATTGACTGGTTGCTCTTGCAATTAGTAATTAAATTATAACTTAACTCCTCGCACAACTAAAAGCCATTTCACTGCAAAAACTCTGGCTATCGGTTACTCATTAAACCATAGCCAGAGTAAATTTATTTAATTCATCAGTATTTTTTTTAATCCTCCTCCAAAACTCCCCCCTTCAACCTAGAGTAAAAGGAGCCCGGTTTACGGGCACCAGACTCTACCTCTTCTTGCACTCACCTTTCAAAGGTGACTTGCATGTCACTGCCAGAGAATAGTACTGCTGGGAAAAGATTAAAGCTTAAAGACAGAAACAGTTGAAGTAGCGTGGTCCTTAGCTGGCCGAAGCGAAGAAGAAAATGAAGAAGAAGAAGAAGAAGAAGAAGAAGAAGAAGAAGAAGAAATTAAATAAATAAATAAATAAATAAATAAATAAATAAATAAATATATTTCCGTTGACTTTTCAAGGAATGTAAGATTTTTCCTACAATGCTCAAAAACGTTTTGCATATTGCGATTTAGAGACTTGTTTATTTTTCTGTGGATGTAATCACACTGTACACAATATAGGGCATTTGCAAAGGAAAACAACACACAATCTGCTGTGTAAAAGGGACAGAAACAATAATGCTTTTTAGTAGCAAATGTACACTTATTCATCATTTTATTCTAATTATCAGATAATTCACATGTTTTGATTATCCGTGGTTTTCGATTATCCGTGGTTTTATTATCGGCGAGTTTTCAACATATACTACTACGTATAATCGACGGTCTACTTTGCTGTGAAATGTTTTTAAAAATGTGCCAGGGTTTAATAATGTGGCAAGGTAGTGAAGTTTTAATATTAGATAATGGCTTTAGTTGCAATTAAGAGTGTTGATTCTGATGAAGTTAAGGGTACATGACACAGTCTCTCTCTTTCAGTAAATCTGTCTGCAGACAGGTTTCAACTGGACGTCCTCCATTTCTCTGTCCTGAGCATCTTCTTTCATTTGCTTTAACTTCTTCCTCTTCTCACTACTGTTAATATTCTAAAAATATCGGAATGCAGCCGAAATAAATCAGAATCCTCTATGAACATCAAATTGGCAGGTGATGAACTAAAGGAAGTAGGAGACTTCTGTTACTTAGAACGCAAAATAACCAGTGATGGACGAAGCAAAGAGGACATAAAAAGTAGGTTAGCTCAGGCATGGAAAGCATCTGTTGACATCGAATATAGATTTAGCTGTTAGGAAGTAATTTTTTAAGGCCTTCGTCTGGAGCGTGGCGCTCTATGGAAGTGAAACTTGGACTATTGGTGCAGCAGAAAAGAGGAGAATTGAAGCGTTTGAAATGTGGTGTTACAGAGAATTATGAAGATCAGATGGGTAGATAGGGTTACAAATGGAGAGGTATTAAGACTAGTGGGAGAGGAGAGATATTTCTGGCGACTGATAATGAAGAGAAGAGATAGATTGGTAGGATACATGCTAAAACACCCAGGAATAGCAAGCTTAGTTATAGAAGGAAGGGTCGAGGACAAGAACTGTAGGGGTAGACCAAGGTTAGAATATTGCCTCGGATTTAGAGATGAAACGATTAGCTCAGGACAGGGAGGCATGGACGGCTGCATCAAACTAGTCAAAAGACTCAAACAACAACAACAACAACAACAACAACAACAACAACAACAACATTCCAAACCTCCTTCTTCCTCTCCCTCTTTCTCCTTCTACTTTTCCTTCCATGATTCTTTGTAGTAGACAATTCCTACGTAGTATGTGGCCCATCCAAGATTCTTTCCTCTTCAGCATCATCCTCAGGAAACTCCTCTCCTCTCTTACCCTTCTTATAGTCTTTCCGTTTGGCCATGATACCCAGAGGATTAAGGGAACTCAACTCACGTCATTCACTCAACCTCCCAACCCGCTCGCCGGACCGGCCAAAGTATAGTTATGTGGCCAGGTAATGAGGTTAAGGGTACATGATGCAGCGCGAAGGAAATATAATTGCACACAAAGTGCGGCCTACCAGCAATAACTAACTATATCACCGTGACCTTTATTTCACTCATGCTGTGCTTCACAAGGAGGTCAATCAGAGCCGCAGTGGTGCGGGCGGGGGTCATTGCCCTACACTTTCTCCTCTCAGCTGACCAGAAATCCACTTCCTGTTCTAAAATTAACATCGCAGTACCAACACGAGGAAAAAGACATTAACCATATTGGAAAATGCCTAATAATACGTATTAACTTCAATAATTAATTAAATTCGTTTGAACACTTGTTAATACTAATATGTTCACTTCTTAATAGAAACATGTTTTCGGCCCTTGAGTGAGACCTTCTTCGGCTTGTTAATTATACATTTGGTATATGTGAACAGAATCTATACTTTGTATAAAACTAAGTCCCCGATTCTTGGATGTCACGGGTAATCTCGAGAACCAGTGGATGGATTTTGATGTTTGTAATGATTGTGAACATGTGGTAAGGTTATATTGTTAGTAACTTATTTAAGGTGACGCGTAGTATATAATCACCATGTTTGTAGTGATGGGAGACAAATGGTATGGTTACATTGTTAGTAACTTATTTAATGTGAAGCGTGCTATATAATCACCATGTTTGTAGTGATGGGAGATATGTGGTAAGGTTATATTGTTAGTAACTTATTTGAGGTGACGCGGGCTATATAATCACCATATTTGTAGTGATGGGGGACAAATGGTAAAGTTATATTGTTAGTAACTTATTTAAGGTGACGCGGGCTATATAATCACCATATTTGTAGCGATGGGGGACAAATGGTAAGGTTACATTGTTAGTAACTTATTTAAGGTGACGCGGGCTATATAATCACCATGTTTGTAGTGGTGGGGGACAAATGGTAAAGTTATATTGTTAGTAACTTATTTAAGGTGACGCAGACTATATATAATCACCATGTTTGTAGTGATGGGAGACAAATGGTAAGGTTATATTGTTAGTAACTTATTTAAGGTGACGCAGACTATATATAATCGCCATGTTTGTAGTGATGGGAGACAAATGGTAAGGTTATATTGTTAGTAACTTATTTAAGGTGACGCAGATTATATATAATCACCATGTTTGTAGTGATGGGAGACAAATGGTAAGGTTATATTGTTAGTAACTTATTTAAGGTGACGCAGACTATATATAATCACCATGTTTGTAGTGATGGGAGACAAATGGTAAGGTTATATTGTTAGTAACTTATTTAAGGTGACGCAGACTATATATAATCACCATGTTTGTAGTGATGAGAGACAAAAGGTAAGGTTATATTCTTAGTAACTTATTTAAGGCGACGCGGGCTATATAATCACCATATTTGTAGTGATGGGGAACAAATGATAAGCTTATATTGTTAGTAACTTATTTAAGGTGACGCGGGCTATATAATCACCATGTTTGTAGTGGTGGGGGACAAATGGTAAAGTTATATTGTTAGTAACTTATTTAAGGTGACGCAGACTATATATAATCACCATGTTTGTAGTGATGGGAGACAAATGGTAAGGTTATATTGTTAGTAACTTATTTAAGGTGACGCAGACTATATATAATCGCCATGTTTGTAGTGATGGGAGACAAATGGTAAGGTTATATTGTTAGTAACTTATTTAAGGTGACGCAGATTATATATAATCACCATGTTTGTAGTGATGGGAGACAAATGGTATGGTTACATTGTTAGTAACTTATTTAATGTGAAGCGTGCTATATAATCACCATGTTTGTAGTGATGGGAGATATGTGGTAAGGTTATATTGTTAGTAACTTATTTGAGGTGACGCGGGCTATATAATCACCATATTTGTAGTGATGGGGGACAAATGGTAAAGTTATATTGTTAGTAACTTATTTAAGGTGACGCGGGCTATATAATCACCATATTTGTAGCGATGGGGGACAAATGGTAAGGTTACATTGTTAGTAACTTATTTAAGGTGACGCGGGCTATATAATCACCATGTTTGTAGTGGTGGGGGACAAATGGTAAAGTTATATTGTTAGTAACTTATTTAAGGTGACGCAGACTATATATAATCACCATGTTTGTAGTGATGGGAGACAAATGGTAAGGTTATATTGTTAGTAACTTATTTAAGGTGACGCAGACTATATATAATCGCCATGTTTGTAGTGATGGGAGACAAATGGTAAGGTTATATTGTTAGTAACTTATTTAAGGTGACGCAGATTATATATAATCACCATGTTTGTAGTGATGGGAGACAAATGGTAAGGTTATATTGTTAGTAACTTATTTAAGGTGACGCAGACTATATATAATCACCATGTTTGTAGTGATGGGAGACAAATGGTAAGGTTATATTGTTAGTAACTTATTTAAGGTGACGCAGACTATATATAATCACCATGTTTGTAGTGATGAGAGACAAAAGGTAAGGTTATATTCTTAGTAACTTATTTAAGGCGACGCGGGCTATATAATCACCATATTTGTAGTGATGGGGAACAAATGATAAGCTTATATTGTTAGTAACTTATTTAAGGTGAAGCGGGCTATATAATCACCATATTTGTAGTGATGGGGAACAAATGGTAAGCTTATATTGTTAGTACCTTATTTAAGGTGACACGGGCTATATAATCACCATATTTGTAGTGATGGGGAACAAATGGTAAGGTTATATTGTTAGTAACTTATTTAAGGTGGCGCGGACTATATAATCACCATATTTGTAGTGATGGGGAACAAATGGTAAGGTTATATTGTTAGTAACTTATTTAAGGTGGCGCGGACTATATAATCACCATGTTTGTAATGATTGGGAACATGTGGTAAGGTTATATAGTTAGTAACATGTTTAAGGCGACGTGGACTATATAATGACCATGTTTGTAATGATGGGGGACAAATGGTAAGGTTATATTGTTAGTGAGTTATTTAAGGTGGCGCGGACTATATGTATAATCACCATGTTTGTAGTGATGAGAGACAAAAGGTAAGGTTATATTCTTAGTAACTTATTTAAGGCGACGCGGGCTATATAATCACCATATTTGTAGTGATGGGGAACAAATGATAAGCTTATATTGTTAGTAACTTATTTAAGGTGAAGCGGGCTATATAATCACCATATTTGTAGTGATGGGGAACAAATGGTAAGCTTATATTGTTAGTACCTTATTTAAGGTGACACGGGCTATATAATCACCATATTTGTAGTGATGGGGAACAAATGGTAAGGTTATATTGTTAGTAACTTATTTAAGGTGGCGCGGACTATATAATCACCATATTTGTAGTGATGGGGAACAAATGGTAAGGTTATATTGTTAGTAACTTATTTAAGGTGGCGCGGACTATATAATCACCATGTTTGTAATGATTGGGAACATGTGGTAAGGTTATATAGTTAGTAACATGTTTAAGGCGACGTGGACTATATAATGACCATGTTTGTAGTGATATGGGACAAATGGTAAGATTATACATAATACATAATAAGTAACTTAAAAAAATTGACTGTGATATTATACATTTTGAGTTATTGAAGTGCAAATTAAAAATAAATGAAATATGTAATTGCTATCTCTTCAGTATCCTACTCTTTCTGATATTCAAATCCTTGTCGTCGTGGCACGCAAGCCGCCACTGTCGTGTCTTGATAATAAACCCCGTCTTACAGCTGGAGACCGCACGGGAGATGGTTATCAGCTCATTAAATACGCTTTCTGATTTTCATCCATTAGCCTGGGAGCTTGTTATTATAAGCCTAACAGGACGTGAAACACGGTTTCATTTGAACAAACATTCCTTGCCGTAATCGGTAAGCCTCTCGCCTCTCGCCTCCTGTGCTTGACATTGCGCGATCTAATCGAAGAGCAGCCATTTGGTATTTGAGGATACTTAAATATAGAAACTCTTGCGTCTCTCGATGCATAGTAGTTTAATGGGACGTGACAACCATGCCATTTTAAAAAAAAATATTCGTTATGCCCAACTACGGAGCGCGCTTGAACTTAGTTGGTTGGTTGGTTCTTAAGTTTAGGGGCTGCGACAATGCGGTCATGTAGCCCCGTGTACTTTGGGTGTGTGTAGAATCTGTCTGATAACCGGTGTTAATTGTGATGACTGTATTAGTGTGTGTTATCTTTTTTTTTTTAAATTTAAGTACTGCAACTTAGAATTTTTCAAATAGTTCCTACTTTTGCCGCCAAGCACCACCGTAACGACTACTAGGCCAAGTTCAGAACTTAGCTACTAGATGCCTCTGCAGTCGGCTCTTGGCAACGAACGAAGAAACCTAAGAGCGTTGTTTACATTCTTAACCTATCCAATTTAGCTTCACACAGGTGCAATTAGTGGAAGGTTCTTTAACATGCCACAAATCTATGACATGGGACCGCCGGCTTCACTTCCCCTCCGAAGGAAGGCATACTGAGGGATTTTTAACGCCCTTAAAAATTCCGACGGCTTCGGCCGGGTTTGAACCCGCTATCTTGGGCATAGAGCGCTTGAACTTATTTTGTACAATGTTCCTTCTTCTTTTCTCCCCAATATCTCTTCATTAGTTGACCGTGTTCCTTTCTGCGTGCTTATGTCCAGCCTGTATTTTTCCTTTTAGGTTTCTCTGCAAATTTATGTTTGTTTACTAGGCTTCTAAATTTTACTCAATCTGGAATGGTTTTCTCAGCAATACCCATTTCTTGTAGATCTTCATGTATTTCTGTTAACCAATTGTTGCGGATTTTCAGGGTTAGCGCTAGATTTAGAATTCTCTTTGTCAGCCTGTCGTTATCCATTCTGTGAAAGTGTCCGTAGAATTTTAATCGTCATTTCCTGATAGTAGCTGTGATTTTTTCCTGCGGATTGAAACATTTCATGTGGTTTCTTTTTCATCCAAATTCCATTTTCGAACTTTGGTCCTAGGATTTTTCTGAGAATTTTCCTCTCTTGTTTCTCGATGCTTTTCATTTGTGACCTGCCCCCAATTATCAGTGTTTCGTAAGCATACAGTGCCTCTGGTTTGATGACTTGTGTTGTAGTGTCGCAATTTTGCATTCTTTGAGATACATCTTTTGTTGTATCTGTTCCATGTGATTTTGTAAGCCCTTTGCAATTTAGCAGTTCTTTCTTTGTTAACTTCCTGATTTAACCCTGCTGGCTGAATAATTTCGCCTAGTTACTTGAATTTGTCTACTTGGAAAATTACTCCGTATTTGGTGATTTAGTGCCTTCCATAAACTGCGTCGTTTCAAATGATATTTGGAGTCCGGTTCTTGCGGCTATTGCATGCAATTTTTCTATGGAGTGATTTGCTTCTTGTCTGTTGTTTGCCATTATTATTATTATTATTATTATTAATATTATTATTATTGTTATTATCCCTCCCTATATTATTCTGCTAAGGTCCCATTCCAGTTTTGTACCGAAAATAAGGTCCCATTAACACCAACCTACACATATGGGGTACCTACAGGTTCAGCATAACCCAATGCGTAAGGGAAACGCACTCACTTACTCTTTAAACGCCTCACAATTAAATAAATACCTTAAAACATGCATATTTACAATGAAATAATGAAAGAATGCAACACGGTAACCATGGTAACAGAATCTCACAGGTCCATCTATTTCTGTAAGACGCAATGCAATTCCAATTATTACATTACTGTGAAAGTTTCCAAACGGTTATAAGGTTATCACGGAACCAAATTAAGCTGTAAAATTCATCAATACATACAGTATAATGCGCTTAAGGGGGTCAAGGGGTACTCTAGATTTTTTTCACGCAATTTTCACGTGTGAGTGTGGCACGAAAGGTCTTCTTCACCCGACTATAAAGGGTCTCCGAAAACCACATTTAAAGGCCCTTAAATTAGCAGTGTCTGTGATATTCCCAGAAAACTAACTTCGCTCTGATATATCTATGTAGGAATGACAAATCCCTAACCACTGCACCAGTAGCTGAATTGATAAAGCATGATTATTCATACCAAGGATAAATCAGTCATAGCATTCATGATTGAGATTTTGCTAAGTGTACTCTTTACAACTAGAATATTCGCGGGCGAAGCCGGGACGGGTAATGCTAGTTTTTATTAAAGTAGGAGTAAAGATTCAAGAAGAAATTTAATATCAACACTGAGATTTACTGATAATATCCTCATCTTAGCCGACACATCAGAGGATTTGATTACCTTTTTTAAAATGGCATGGAGTCCTTCTTGAGGAAAGAATAATCATGATGGAAATCAATAAATGTAAAACAGAAATAATGCAATTCAGCCGAAATAAATCAGAACACCTGTTGACGCCAAATTGGCAGGTGAAAATATAAAAGGAAGTAGGAGACTTCTGCTACTTAGGAAGCAAAATAATCAGTGATGGACAAAGCAAAGAGGATATAAAAAGTAGGCTGGATCAAGCAAGGAATCTGTTGACATCGAATATAGATTTAGGTATTAGAAAGTCATTTTTGAAGGCCTTTGTCTGGAGCGTGGTGCTCCATGGAAGTGAATCTTGGACTGTTGGTGCAGCAGAAAAGAGGAGAATAGAAGCGTTTGAAATGTGGTGTTACAGGAGAATGATAAAGATCAGATGGGTAGATAGGGTAACATATGAAGAGGTATTAAGACGATTGGGTGATGAAAGGTATTTCCGGCGACTGCTAATGAAGAGAAGAGATAGGTTGGTAGGACACGAACTGAGACACCCAGGAATAGCAAGGTTCGTTGCGGAAGGAAGGGTCGAGGACAAGAACTGCGGGGGTAGACCAAGGTTAGAATATGTTAAACAGATTGCCTCGGACGTAGGGTGTAATAGCTATGTAGAGATGAAACGATTAGCTCAGGACAGGGAAGCATGTAGAGCTGAGACTAACCAGTCGAAAGACTGAAGACTCAAACAACAACAACAACAACAACAACAACAACAACAACGACAACGACAACGACAACATGTGGTTAATGAATTTTTGTTGTAGCTTTACTAGTGTGTGTATTTGCGAATTGGGAGATAGGATTGGTAAGGAAGCGGCCGTGGCCTTAAGTTAGGAACCATCCCAGCATTTGCCTGGAGTAGAAGTCGGAAACCACGAGAAATCACTTCAAGGATGACTGAGAAGGGAATCGAGCCCTCATCTTCTCAGTTTTGCCTCACGAGTCTGAGTTTACCTCGTCCGAATCCTCAGAAAATCCACAGCTTGTTTCCAGTCGACCGCCCATCTAGCGGCGAGGATATGAACTGTGCCGGCTGCCGAAGCCTGTGGCACTCCCCTGGGGCAATGATTAAATGAATGACAGATGAAATTATAGTGGAGAGTGTTGCTGGAATTAAATGTTGACAGGGGAAACCGGAGTACCCGGGGAAAAACCTGTCTGCCTCCGATTTGTCCAGCACAGATCTCACATGGAGTGACCGGGATTAGATCCAACGATCCAGCGGTGAGAGGCCGGCGTGCTGCCACCTAAGCTACGGAGGCCCTCCAGTCCTCAGACCAGAATTAACATTTCTTGGCTAAGCCGGGAATCGGTGACAGCCAGGAAATTAAGAATTACAGCTGGCAATGAAAGTAATTTCATTTCCCCTTCGATGGAATTTCTATTAAATAGAAAAAAGAAAGGACAACCGACTCATGAAATTTCAGTTCTAACCAATAAAGTAAGCTGACAATTACTTGAATATCAATTAAATGCCATTAAAGACCACTTACTGTTTCCGTTCTAATTCCCGTTCAACAAGGTATTAAGTCACCTGTCACTCTGTCCAACACTTTCCCAGAGAACGTGTTACGTTGCTCAACGTAATCCTTGAAAGGTGTTATTTTCTTATTCGAGTCAGAAGCACTACAATATACAGAAGAGGGTTGATACACAATATTACAACGGAATAATACAATAGTATATACAACAATGTCTCGAATTAGATTTTCTTCGCCCAGAAACGGGCCACTGTCGCACCACTTTCATGACCTTCCATTAACTCTTGCGTTGTGCAAGAGCACGGGCACAGTTCACACGAACACAGGTGTACCATGGTCTGTCTCTCCACACACTCACAGAGTTCCGATTCCTGTAGGTATCCCCATTTGTGGAGATTAACTTTGTATCTCCCAACACCACTCCGAGGTCTGTTGAGTGACCGCCAAGTTTCCCAGTTGTTGTTGTGGTCTGCTGGAAGCCTTTCCTTGGCCTTCATCCAATCTGGTGGTATGGTGGATTGCCATAGCTGCATCCTGGCTACCTCGGGTTTTGTAGTAGGCATCGATGTTGTTTGCAGAATACTTTCCCTCGATTTTAGCCGCCTTCTTGAAGGCTGGTCACCAAAGACAGGGTGAGCATTGTCCTTTGCGGACTATTTTCGTTCCGTTTGTGCTATGACCTCTCGGCGTACCTCAGGAGGGGCTATTCCTGCCAAGGAATGTCGTTTGTGGACAGGTGTAGATTTCAGGCAACCAGTAATTATTCTGCAGGACTCGTTGAGGGCAACATCAACCTGTTTTTCATCACCTGAATGATACCATACAGGGCTAGCATACTCAGCAGCTGAATAACACAAACGCATTTCAATTCATTTGTGTTACTATGGGAAGGGTGATTGTAAGTGTTGTATAAAGCGGAGAAACACCTAGGTCATTTGCCTCTAATGAAACTACTGACGTATTAGAATAAGCCCCGTTATCACCAACGTCAACTATTTCTCGATTCATCATTAAAGGTTGTTTAGCATTTCATTAAACAGAAACGCTCGTTAACTGACCACTAACAAGCATTTACTTTAAATGGCCAAATTTGACCGCTCAACTCTCTAAAACATCGTTAAAGTGTAGGGAAACATGTGAATTCTACCTCGTGCATCTTGCAATGGCGGTAGAATTGGTGTGTTTCCGATTTTCACACGAACTTTCATCAATATGAATGTAAAATAGGTTTGCGTTGTTTGAGTCATAGTCTTTTGACTGGTTTGATGCAGCTCTTCATGCCTCCCTGTCCTGAGCTAATCGTTTCATCTCTACACTCAACATCCAAGGCAATCTGTTTAACATATTCTAACCTTGGTCTACCCCTACAGTTCTTGTCCTCGACCTTTCCTTAACTAAGCTTGCTATTCCTGGGTGTCTTGGTATGTGTCCTACCAACCTTTCTCTTCTATTCATTAGCAGTCGCCAGAAACATCTCTCCTCTCCCACTAGCCTTAATAACTCTTCGTTTGTAACCCTATCTACCCATCTGATCTTCATCATTCTCCTGTAACACCACATTTCAAACGCTTCAATTCTCCTCTTTTCTGCTGCACCAATAGTCCAAGTTTCACATCCATAGAGTGCCACGCTGCAGACAAAGGCCTTCAAAAATAACTTCATAATACCTAAATGTATATTCGATGTCAACAGATTCCTTTTCTGTAGAAATGCTTTCCTTGCCCCGGCTAACCTACTTCTTATATCCTCTTTGCTTCGTCCATCACTGGCTATTTTGCTTCCTAAGTAACAGAAGTCTCCTACTTCCTTTAGTTTTTCACCTGCCAATTTGATGGGCATAGAGGTTTCTGATTTATGAAAATGAAATTTTAAGAGATCATACATGTTACCAACACCAGGAAAGAAGAATACGGAAATAGAACGAAACATATCCAAAGTGGGATTCGAACTCCTTCCAGCTCTCCATAATCAAGTCGGAGTCTGCAACGCTACCACTTTCGCTACAACGCAACGGGGAGAACGTATCCTATTTAGCTAAGTAAACAATGTATACACACAACTGCCAGTTCTCCTAAATACTTGGTTCATGTAATTTTAAGCTTTTGCTAGGAATAATGTCTTCTGTATTTCCCTTCCTTTTTAACTACGTTCCAGCAAACCTCAAGGAAGCATCGCAATCAACGATCAGTGCTACAAGCTTCTTGATCTGTCTGCCATGTTTCTCCAGGGTGAAACAGTCCACGCATGCGTGAAAGTCATAAAGCGTATTTAAGTAATTACTAACTCGAATGGTCTCGTGAAGTGCTACAACGATAACCATGCATTAACTCTCTTATTTAAGTAAAATAGGAATTAACTAACTAAAGGTCAATGAAGAGTTGGTGAAAAATGCGCTAAGGGATATACACACATCAAAAAAAGTTTTGCATGACCTCGGTTCCAAGAGTTCCGGAACCGTTAAATACAAAGGGAATAGAGATCAACACAAACAACATTTCAGCTCGTTTTATTGCTCATGAGACCCACACATTGCATGTTGTACCATCATACAGCTAGACTTTCAGCATTTGTGGTCCAGATTGCAGTACACACCACTACCTCTAATACCCAGTAGCACGTCCTCTTGCATTGATGCATGCCTGTATTCGCCGTGGCATACTATCCACAAGTTCATCAAGACACTGTTGGTCCAAATTGTCCCACTCCTCAACGACAATTCGGCGTAAATCTCTCAGAGTGGTTGGTGGGTCAAGACGTCCATAAACAGCCCTTTTCAACATATCCCAGGCATGTTCGATAGGGTTCATGTCTGGCGAACATGCTGGCCACTGTAGTCGAGCGATGTCGTTATCTTGAAGGAACGCATTCACAAGATGTGCACGATGAGGTCGAGAATTGTCGTCCATGAAGACAAATGCCTCTCCAATATTCTGCCGATATGGTTGCACTATGGGTCGGAGGATGTCATTCAGGTATCGTAAAGCCGTTTCGGAGCCTTCCATGACCACCAGTGGCGTACGTCGGCCCCACATAATGCCACCCCAAAACATCAGGGAACCACCACCTTGCTGCACTCGCTGGACAGTGTGTCTAAGACGTTCAGCCTGACCAGGGTGCCTCCAAACACGTCTCCGACGATTGTCTGGTTGAAGGCATATGCGACACTCATCGGTGAAGAGAACGTGATGCCAATTCCGTGGGGTCCATTCAGCATGTTGTTGGGCCCATCTGTACCGCGCTGCATGGTGTCGGGGTTGCAAAGCTGGACCTCGCCATGGACGTCGGGAGTGAAGTTGCGCATCATGCAGCCTATTGCGCACAGTTTGAGTTGAAACACGACGTCCTGTGGCTGAACGAAACGCATTATTCAACATGGTGGCATTGCTGTCAGGGTTCCTCCGAGCGGCAATCCGTAAGTAGCAGTCATCCACTACAGTAGTAGCCCTTGGGCGGCCTGAGCGAGGCCTGTCATCGACAGTTCCTGTATCTCTGTACCTCCTCCATGTCCGAACAACATCGCTTTGGTTCACTCTGAGACGCCTGGAAACTTCCCTTGTTGAGAGCCCTTCTTGACACAAAGTAACAATGCGGACGCGATCGAACTGCGGTATTGACCTTCTAGGCATGGTAGAACTACAGACAACATGAGCAGCGTACCTTCGTCCTGGTGGAATGACTGGAACTGATCGGCTGTCGTACCCCCTCCGTCTAATAGGCCCTGCTCATGCATGGTTGTTTACATCTTTGAGCAGTTTTAGTGACATCTATGAACAGTCAAAGGGACTGTATCTTGGATACAATATACACAGTCAACGTCTATATGCCGGAGATCTGGGAACCGAGGTGATGCAAAACTTTTTTTGATGTGTGTAAAAGACATGGAAAATAAATGCCCTCAACCCACGTAGAGTGAGAACTGAAGGACTTGGAAGGAAGGAGAGCCATGAAAGGCAAATGGGAAATAGGAGAAAGTCCATCCCATTGGGAAAAGGGGAAAACGGACCCAGCTCAGGAATCCTTTGGGGTTGCCAACTCCCGAACTCAGCAGCCGTGAGCCCTTGAGGGTGTAGCACTATTCAGGGTGGGGCTACACACACCCTGCCTTCTTTAGGGCCTTGTGCAGAAGGCAGGAGATACTGGGAGCCCTGGAGGGTGTAGCACTATCCAGGGTGGGGCTACGCACACTCTGCCTCCTTTAGGGCCTTGAACAGAGCGCAGGAGATACTGTGAGCCCTTGACGGTGTAGCACTATCCAGGGTGGGGCTACACACATCCTGCCTGATTTAGGGCTTTGAGCAGAAGGCAGGAGATACTGTGAGCCCTTGAGTGTGTAGCACTATCCAGGGTGGGGCTAAACACAACCTGTCTCCTTTACGGCCTTGAGCAGAAGGCAGGATATACTGTGAGCCCCCACCCTGGATAGGGCTACACACACCCTATATCCTGTCGGGCCTTGAGTAAAGTGCAGGAGATACTGTGATCCCTTGAGGGCGTAGCACTATCCAGGGTTGGACTACACACACTCTACATCCTTTAGGGCCTTGAGCAAAGTGCAGGAGATACTGTGAGCCCTTGAGGGTGTAGCACTATCCAGGGTTGGACTACACACACTCTACATCCTTTAGGGCCTTGAGCAAAGTGCAGGAGATACAGTGAGCCCTTGAGGGTGTAGCACTATTCAGGGTAAGGCTACAGTCAGCCTGCCTCCTTTCGGGCATTGAGCAGAAGGCAGGAGTTACTGTGAGCCCTTGAGGGTATAGCACTATCCAGGGAGGGGCTACACACACCCTACATCATTTAGGGCCTTGAGCAAAGGGCAGGAGATACTGTGAGCCCTTGAGGGTGTAGCACTATCCAGGGTTGGACTACACACACTCTACATCCTTTAGGGCCTTGAGCAAAGTGCAGGAGATACAGTGAGCCCTTGAGGGTGTAGCACTATTCAGGGTAAGGCTACAGTCAGCCTGCCTCCTTTCGGGCATTGAGCAGAAGGCAGGAGATACTGTGAGCCCTTGAGGGTGTAGCACTATCCAGGGTTGGACTACACACACTCTACTTCCTTTAGGGCCTTGAGCAAAGTGCAGGAGATACAGTGAGCCCTTGAGGGTGTAGCACTATTCAGGGTAAGGCTACAGTCAGCCTGCCTCCTTTCGGACATTGAGCAGAAGGCAGGAGTTACTGTGAGCCCTTGAGGGTATAACACTATCCAGGGAGGGGCTACACACACCCTACATCATTTAGGGCCTTGAGCAAAGGGCAGGAGATACTGTGAGCCCTTGAGAGTGCAGCACTATCCAGGTTGAGGCTACACACAGCCTGCCTCCTTTAGAGCCTTGAGCAAAAGGCAGGAGATACTATGAACCCTTGAGGGTGTAGCACTACCCTGGGTGGGGCTACACACACCCTCTCTCCTTTAGGGCCTTGAGCAGAAGGCAGGAGATACTGTGAACCCTTGAGGGTGTAGCACTATCCAGGGTGGGGCTACACACAGCCTGCCTCCTGATGACTGTTCACAATATGTATTGTTTGAATGTCATGTTGGTCACTCCGAGCAATATTTATGTTGGCTCTTCTTCATTTTTGATGTTCATGTGTTTGTATTGCTCAAGCAAATGAACGTGCTTGTGAGTGTGTCTATTTTACTGTGAGTTTCACTGGTTCATATCGTCGTCCAGTCCACAGATTTATGTAGGTATTGAACTTTTGGTCCTCCAACCCGGATTGAACTAGCATGTGTGAGAACTACAGTAATGATAAGACAATAGGCTATTCGGTGCATGAGCTCACAAGCGAACATAACCGTAAAATGACTACACAAGGCAAGTCAACAATGTCCTTGTTAGAGAGAGCCACTATCTAGCGTACAGAACTAGTAATACGAGACTTTGTCAGCAAGGCACTAATATAGCAGTAGTGCTCTTTGGCAGACCCTCAGTCAACGTAGGAATTCGACACACATACATCTGTGGCGCTAAATTCCTTGATCTTTGCCCAGAAAAGCGACGAAACAAGGCAAGGAAACTTGGGATTTGCTTCAACTGCTTAGGGTCAGATCACTTAAGCAAACAATGCACAAAGGGGCACTGTAGACAGTGTCGGAAAAACACAATACCGGTACCTTGTTACATATTAATCAAGAGAATTCACAGGACAGCAATGGAAACGGCGACCAAGGCTTCAGTCCCTGAACAGATTACGTTAGTGACAGGTGATCTCCAATTTGTCACACTCATGTTTCGTTGGCTACAGTCAAAGTGCAACTACTTAATGAAAGAGGGCAGACAATCACTTGTAAGGCCATCTTAGACTCAGCATCCCAGAGTAATTACATGACACAATTTCTGAGTACCAAGCTCGGTCTACAAACTACAAGATTACCAATACCTGTAGTGGGAATAGGGCGAATGTCAACCATCACCTCACGAGGTGTAACGTGCAATGATTTCAAGCAAGTGATTTCAAAGATGACTGATAGGACTCCTTCGTCCATGATCCCTGTGAATAAACTCGAACTACCACCAGGAGTTACATTGGCTGATCCAACATTTCACAGACCATCCAGAACAGCTGATGTTTTGTTAGGGGCAGATGTTTTCTGGAACATCATTGGATCACGGCAACTGAAATCAAATGTCGACAGCTTAACATTGCAGGAGATGAAACTGGGCTGGGTTGTGACAGGAAAATTAGGTTTTAATTCGCATATGCCTCAAACAGTGTGTTATCTCAGCGCTACCCACGAAATCACTCATCAGCTTCATGGTTTCTGGCAGATCGAAGAGTGCAGCAACGGCGGGGTACTCACTGGAGAAGACAAGAAATGTGAAGATCATTACAGCTACCATACAGTACGACTAGATACAGGAAGATACATGGTAAAATTGCCACTGAAGGAAGGAGGCGAGGCATTAGGAGGGTCCAGGACAATAGCTGAAGAAAGATTCTACAAGCTGGAGAAGAGATTAGTGAAGCAGCCTTAATTGAGGAGTCTGTATTGTTGTATCCATGGGATACTACCTTCATCCCCTATTATTTCCACCCCCCAGACATCTATAGCCAAATACACGTCTTCAGGCCAACTCATACAAATTTACAGCACATCTAAACGCTCAGTACTTCAATAACCCCAAATAACCTCACACTTGGACTGCATCGACCCCGGCCAGTGCCTCGACTCCTAAATAATGTGCAATTATGCGCACTCAACACCTCGAAAGGTATAAAGCAGCAGAGGAGAGGTCACTCCGGGTCAGTCTTCCTCAGTCATACCTAGTGCCTGAATGCCAGACCACTGCTGAGAGCTGTCACAACTACTGCCCGTTTAGTGAGTGTTCAGCGAGTACATTTCCACACACAAACACCTACACTTTCATCCCCTAGTGATTGTAATGTAATAGCATCTGAATTATTAATAACTGCTCTGCAAAATTCATTAGTACTTCACATTAGAAGTACTCATTAAAACTAGACATCTCAAAGCTAACTGGTCATTTAGTTTATTTCACTAGCCGATAAGATCCTACCCTCTAAACCTCATCCCGGTAGGATCCTGATAATAGTTGTTTAATTGTTCCGTGGCTCCCGTAGCCAGCCACTTATTATACGTCACAGTGCTTGCATTAGCGTAGTTCGCCAGTAGCGCTGCCAGTCAGCCCACGTTAGCAATGATCCGAGCGGCAGCATAGCTGTTCAGATCCTTATTTACTAAATCGTCCTTCGCTCCGCCATCATCCCCTCGAACTACCCAAGCAAACTGAATAATTGGGAGTTCTCCTTCAGAGCTGCGTCCACGCCCCCGGACCACTCAATAACCTACACCTCTTACACTCGAGTTCCAAGCATCCCCCAGGTTCTCATATCTCATCCCCCAAAATACTACATTGTAGAGGGCACACACTCAGGTCCCCTACAGTATTGTGACTTCATGAATGAATACATCCGTCTGGGACACATAAGAATGGGATACAAATTGTTTCTACATGCCCCATCACCCTGTTATCAAAGAAGCCAGTGTAACGACGAAGCTACGTGTTGTATTCGATGGTTCTTGGAAGTCAAGTAACGGCAAGTCGATGAATGACATTGTGATGATCGGTCCAACAGTCCAGGATGATCTGTTCTCAATTATCGTCAGATTCAGGAAGCATAATTATGTGATCACAGCAGATATAGAAAACTTGTATCGGCAGGTCTTAGTTGATCCGACAGACACAAGTCTGCAGCTGATACTACGGAGAGAACCCAAGAGAACACTTAAAGGCATACACATTGAAGACAGTGGCATATGGAACCATATGCGCACCATTTTTGGCAACGAGAACTCTACAACAATTGTCAGAAAATGAAGCAGATTACTTTCCAGAAGCAGTGGAAGTTCTGCGACGTGACTTCTATGTCGACGACCTGCATACTAGAGCAGAATCAATTGAACATGCGAGAAGTATAAAGCATTAGCTGAAGGAATTACTTCACGCAGGAGGCTTCAATCTGAGGAAACTGAGTTCCAATGATGATGCTATACTAGACATCTCAAGGGACAGTAAGAACTCAACTGAACCCATGGTATCCCATCATTAACAAATAGTCAAAATACTGGGACTAATTTGGGACCCGAAGGATGATGTATTTAAGTTCACAACAAGGAGTCTTCTTCCACAAGGGGGTAAGATCCAAAAAGGACCATGCTTGCTGATATAGCACGATTGTTCGACCCATTAGGTTTGTTAGGTCCAGTCGTTGTGAAGGCAAAAATGATGCTCCAGCAACTATGGGCAGCTAAGAGTGATTGGGACGAACCCCTTCCGCTGGAAAGAAAGGAAGATTGGTTGAACCATCAACGAGCATTATCTGCAATCGAGGATTTCACTATTTCCCGACGAATAACAAGTTGCAATCATCAGAATAATCCACAGCTGCATGGATTCTGTGACGCATCTATCAAGGCATATGGAGCATGCATCTATATGAAAAGCAGTGATCTAATGGAAGAATATAAACTCATCTGATATGCTCCAAATCCAGGGTGGCACCACTGAAGACACAATCGATTCCACGTCTTGAACTGTTCGTTGCATTGCTTCTGACTACACTGATGTCTAAGGTGAAGGAAGCCAAAAACATGCCAATCAATCATGTTTACTATTGGAGTGATTCATCAACTGTGCAGTATTGGATAGCATCACCAGTTACGAATTTGAACATCTTCGTTTCAAACAGAGTTGCTAAAATTCAAGATGCAAGTGAAGGAGCAACTGGCGTCATGTCAGAACTCATGAGAATCCAGCTGACAAGATTTCCAGAGGAGTACCGGCCACAGTTATTGTAACTTCAGACATCTGGTGGCATTTGCCTTCGTGGCTGATTAAATGATGAAGAGAACTGGCCAACTTTCAACAATCTAGAAACGCCTGAGATAGCTGCCGCAGAAGCAAATCAATCCGCCACATTTTTTTCTTCAGACGGCGGAGAATGGTCTACTTTATGGGTATTCAACGTTCAGCAAATTGAAGAGAGTTGAATTATATTGTGTAAGGTTTGCAAGGAATGCAAGGACAGAACCATCTAAACGAACTATGGGTCCTCTATCTGCACACGAACTTCAGAATTCAGTGGTACTAATTCTGAACATCGGACAAGAACAAATGTTCCCTCAGGAATTGCACGACCTTCAACGTGGGATTCTTTGTCTTCCAAGAAGCTCCATCCTCAACCTGGATCAATTTATTGACAACGATGGACTTCTTAAGGTTGGAGGAAGGCTTCAACAATCAATGCTGACGCATGATCAAAAACATCAGATCATCTTGCATCCAGAACATCATTTAACAAAACTCATTGTCATGGGGTACCATGTTAAGCAACTTCATGCAGGACCAACAAATATACTTCAGTCAATATGTGAAGCATACTGGCCACTACGTAGTAGGCATCTAATGCGTACCATTTTTCATCATTGCGTGACCTGCTCCAAATTAAGAACCATTCCAAGAAGCCAATCGATGGGTGCTTTGCCATCTAATAGGTTAATGCCATCACGTCCATCTCTTCATACAGGTGTGGATTATTGCGGTCCAGTGTTTGTTCGTCAAGGATGATGCAAAGGCCAGTCTCCAATCAAGACATTTATAGCAGTATTCATATGTATGGCAACAAAGGCCATTGACATTGAGACCGTGAGTGATCTAAGTACAGATGCATTCCTCGGGGCTCTTCGTCTTTTCATCGCGAGAAGAGGAAAGCCATTGAACATGTACTCAGACAACGCTAAGCAACTTAAAGGCTCTGTTTGAAAATGGAGGCCACAGAGCAGCAGTGCAATCTTCGATCAGGAACGAAGGAGTGGAATGGCATTATATCCCACCTAGATCTCAGCATGTAGGAGGACTTTGGAAGGCTGGAGTCAATTCTTTTAAATACCATTTTTGACGAATAGTAGGAAAGGCAGTCTTGACTTAAGGAGAACTGAACACTTTAACTGCTCAAATTGAGGCAATCCACAATTCACGTCCCTTGACCCAGAGATTCAACGATCCGAATGATCGTTCCCCACTCACACCCGGACATTTCCTTATTGGTACCTCACTCACAGCGCTTCCAGAACCAAACTTGCAGTCAACGCCAGAAAACCACCTTTCCCTGTGGCACCATCTTCAA
The DNA here is from genome assembly GCA_946902985.2 of Meconema thalassinum. Classification (NCBI taxonomy): domain Eukaryota; kingdom Metazoa; phylum Arthropoda; class Insecta; order Orthoptera; family Tettigoniidae; genus Meconema; species Meconema thalassinum. Next base: position 89,708,233 of record OX336401.1, read on the forward strand.
CAGTTACTTCAGCACTTTTGGAGAAGGGTGGTCCAGAGAATACCTAAGCGACCTTCAACAAAGGACTAACTGGAAGCACCGCGGTCCAAACATTTAGGAAGGTACTTGAGTGATTATGCGAGAGGACAACCAACTACAACTAGCATGGAAACTTTGTAGAGTGGTAACTTTCCATCCTGGCAATGACAAGTTGGTAAGAATGGTGACAGCGAAGACTGTTTTAAAGACATGTCAATAACAAGGCCATGTCAGTTCATAATTGTTTGAAATATTGTGTTACATTACTTTGGTCCTTCATTGACAGATTATTATTCTGCCAACGTGAGAGGAATGTTCACAATAGGTATTGTTTGAATGTCATGTCGTTCACTCAGAGCAATATTTATGTCGGCTCTCCATCATTTTTGATGTTCATGTGTTTCTTATTGCTCAAGAAAATAAACGCGCCTGTGAGTTACACTGTGTCATATCGTCATACAGTCCACAGATTTCTGTAAGTATTGAACAAGGAACTTGAGCAGAAGATAGGAAATACTGTGAGCCCTGGAGAGTGTAGTACTATCCAGGGTGAGGCTACACACAACCTGCCTCCTTTAGGGCCTTGATCAGAAGGCAGGAGATACTGGGAGCCCTGGTAGGTGTAGCACTATCCAGGGCGTGGCTACACACACCCTGCCTCCTTCAGGGCATTGGGCAGGAGGCAGGAGATTCTGTGAGCCCTTGAGGGTGTAGCACTATCCAGGGTGGGGATACACACACCCTGTCACCTTTAGGGCCTAGAGCAGAAGGCAGGATATACTGTGAGCCCTTGAGGGTGTAGCACTATCCAAAGTGGGGCTACACACACCCTGCCTCCTTTAGGACTTTGAGCAGAAGGCAGGAGATACTGTGAGTCCTGGATGGTGTAGCATTATTCAGGGTGGGGCTACACACACCCTGCCTCCTTTAGGACTTTGAGCAGAAGGCAGGAGATACTGTGAGCCCTTGAGGATGTAGCACGCTCCAGTAGGGCCACACACACCCTGCCTCCTTTTGGGCATTGAGCAGAAGGCAGGAGATACTGTGAGCCCTTGAGGATGTAGCACGCTCCAGTAGGGCCACACACACCCTGCCTCCTTTTGGGCATTGAGCAGAAGGCAGGATATACTGTGTGCCCTTGAGGGTGTAGCACTATCCAGAGTGGGGCTACACACACCCTGCCTCCTTTAGGACTTTGAGCAGAAGGCAGGAGATACTGTGAGCCCTTGAGGATGTAGCACTCTCCAGTAGGGCCACACACACCCTGTCTCCTTTAGGGCCTTGGGCAGAAGGCATGAGATACTGAGAGCCCTTGAGGGTGTAGCACTATCCAGGGTGGAACTACACACACCCTGCCTCCTTTTAGGCCCTTGAACAGCAGCCGGGAGATACTGTGAGCCCTTGAGGGTGTATCACTATCCAGGGTGGGGCTACACACACCCTGCCTCCTTAGGAATTTGAGCAGAAGGCAGGAGATACTGTGAGCCCTGGAGGGTGTAGCACTATCCAGGGTGAGGCTACACACATCCTGTCTCCTTTAGGACCTTACAGAGGGGCAGGAGATACTGTGAGCCCTTGAGGGTGTAACACTATCCAGGAAGAGGCTACACACCCTGCCTCCTTAAGGACCTTGAGCAGAAGGCAGGAGACACCGTGAACCCTTGAGGATGGGGCCACACACACCATGCCTCATTTAGGACCTTGAGCAGAAGGCGTGAGATACTGTGAGCCCTTGAGCGTGTAGCACTATCCAGGGTGAGGCTACACACAGCCTTCCTCCTTTAGGGCCTTGAGCAGAAGGCAGGAGATACTGTGAGCCCTTGAGCATGCAGCACTATCCAGGGTGAGGCTACACACACCCTACCTCCTTTAGGACCTTGAGCAGAAGGCAGGAGATACTGTTAGCCCTTGAGGGTATAGCACTATCCAGGGGTGGGACTGCACACATCCTGCCTCCCTTAGGACCTTAAGAAGACAGGAGATACTGTGAGCCCTTGAGGGTATAGCACTATCCAGGGTGGGGCTACACACAGCCTACCTCCTTTAGGGCCTTGAGCAGAGTGCAGGAGATACTGTGGGTCCTTGAGGGTGTAGCACTATCCAGGATGGGGCTACACACACCCTGCCTCCTTTAGGGCCTTGAGCAGAGTGCAGGAGATACTGTGGGTCCTTGAGGGTGTAGCACTATCCAGGATACCGGGTGAGTTAGCCGTGGTCGTTACGGCATGACTAATGGCAGTCGCTCACATCCGGGAGGCGAGGAGGTTCGAATCCCCCCGCCGGCAACCTTGAAGATGGTCTTCTGTGGTTTCCCATCTTCCTTCCAGGCAAATGCCGGGGTTGGTCCCTAACTATAGGCCACAGCCGCTACCTTCCAACTCCTCGCCCTTCCCTTCCAACTTTCCTCCCCAACGGTACTTGTAGCTCACCCATTGGGTGTCCGTCTCGAAGCAGCTACAAAAATGGCGAGCCGAACATGTCCTCGGACACTCCCGACACTAAAAGCCATACGCTAAAAAAAAAGAAAAAAAGAAAACTATCCAGGATGGGGCTACACACGCCCTGCCTCCTTTAGGGCCTTGAGCAGAAGGCGGGAGGTACTGTGAGCCCTTGAGGGTGTAGCACTGTCCAGGGTGGAGCTACAGACACCCTGCCTCCTTTAGAGCCTTGAACAGAAGGCGTGAGGTACTGTGAGGCCTTGAGGGTGTAGCACTATCCAGGATGGGGCTACACACGCCCTGCCTCCTTTAGGGCCTTGAGCAGAAGGCGGGAGGTACTGTGAGGCCTTGAGGGTGTAGCACTATCCAGGATGGGGCTACACACGCCCTGCCTCCTTTAGGGCCTTGAGCAGAAGGCGGGAGGTACTGTGAGGCCTTGAGGGTGTAGCACTATCCAGGATGGGGCTACACACGCCCTGCCTCCTTTAGGGCCTTGAGCAGAAGGCGGGAGGTACTGTGAGGCCTTGAGGGTGTAGCACTATCCAGGATGGGGCTACACACGCCCTGCCTCCTTTAGGGCCTTGAGCAGAAGGCGGGAGGTACTGTGAGGCCTTGAGGGTGTAGCACTATCCAGGATGGGGCTACACACGCCCTGCCTCCTTTAGGGCCTTGAGCAGAAGGCGGGAGGTACTGTGAGGCCTTGAGGGTGTAGCACTATCCAGGATGGGGCTACACACGCCCTGCCTCCTTTAGGGCCTTGAGCAGAAGGCGGGAGGTACTGTGAGGCCTTGAGGGTGTAGCACTATCCAGGATGGGGCTACACACGCCCTGCCTCCTTTAGGGCCTTGAGCAGAAGGCGGGAGGTGCTGTGAGGCCTTGAGGGTGTAGCACTATCCAGGATGGGGCTACACACGCCCTGCCTCCTTTAGGGCCTTGAGCAGAAGGCGGGAGGTACTGTGAGCCCTTGAGGGTGTAGCACTGTCCAGGGTGGAGCTACAGACACCCTGCCTCCTTTAGCGCATTGAGCAGAAGGTAGGAAGTACTGTGAGCTCTGGAAGGTATAGTACTATCCAGGGTGGGGCCACACACACCCTGCTTCTTTTAGGACCTTGAGCACAAGGCAGGATATACTGTGAGCCCTTGAGGGTGTACCACTGTCCAGGGTGAAGCTACAGACACCCTGCCTCCTTTAGGGCATTGAGCAAAAGGTAGGAAATACTGTGAGCTCTGGAAGGTATAGTACTATCCAGGGTGGGGCCACACACACCCTGCTTCTTTTAGGGCCTTGAGCAGAGGGCAATATATACTGTGAGCCCTTGAGGGTGTAGCACTGTCCAGGGTGAAGCTACAGACACCCTGCCTCCTTTAGGGCATTGAGCAGAAGGTAGGAAATACTGTGAGCTCTGGAATGTATAGTACTATCCAGGGTGGGGCCACACACACCCTGCTTCTTTTAGGGTCTTGAGCACAAGGCAGGATATACTGTGAGCCCTTGAGGGTGTAGCACTGTCCAGGGTGAAGCTACAGACACCCTGCCTCCTTTAGGGCATTGAGCAGAAGGTAGGAAATACTGTGAGCTCTGGAAGGTATAGTACTATCCAGGGTGGGGCCACACACACCCTGCTTCTTTTAGGGCCTTGAGCAGAAGGCAGGATATACTGTGAGCCCTTGAGGGTGTAGCACTATCCAAGGTGAGGCTACACATACTTCGTCTGTTTTAGGGCAGAAGGCAGGTGATATCATCGAGGTCTGATCCCTCGAAGAATGAGGGATGATACATGGGCCAGTTATGGTGGGAAAGTGAATCCCTAATACCGTCGGTGACGGAAGAGAACAAGATTTGACCAAGGAGGTTGACAGGAAAGATTACAGAGATAAGCTCGGCACAAGTAAATGGAAGCAATGCCGGATTCAGCTGGGGTCCCACGTTTTGACTAGTGGTGGGCGCCCCTGCGGTGTTGGGTGATGGGAGGGGGGTTGTGCCCCCTGTTGTATCACGAGATGACGATGCGTGTCCAGTAACCTCTAGCTGACACGTGCCTAGTAAATTGATGTCGATCTTAATGGACGATAAATAGACTAGAATTGGTTATAGTAAATTCCTTAACGCCCAGACAATAAAGTACAGTCTGATGCAATGGTCATAGGGATTTCATCAGTCCATTGTATATATTTTAGTACTGCAGCATCTTATCTCAGAATAGTGCAGCTTGTGGTCCAGTGAAGTCAAAATGCAGGTTATAATAACAGTTTACAGTTTCCATGCAATGACAGTGAAGGTAAGATTCACAGATCATCATCACAAGTTGTTTTACTTTTACTGTAGCTGAGCATCGTAACTCTATTATCATATATATTATTTCAGTAGTGGCGTTCACAAGCGACCGATCGTGAAAAATGAGCATCCAAATGAAAGAGAATAGTCATTATCAGTGACGAATTGCACTCTAATTTCATAAATATCTATAATTTCTTTAAAAATGACTTTTAAAAATGTATGAAGTGTGCGATTTGCAGATACTGTTGCTGTAGGAAACCACGCTCCATAATTGCTGTCCACTTCACATTTTGGCTGCTGTGACGCCTGTTTCATGTGATTTTTAACATTCTGAGGTATTTCCTTTATCATTTTGCATGGATTTCAGAAACAGTAAAACAAAGGAATGAATACTCAAATCGTATAATTTCATAAATATCGAATAACCGGTGAGTGTTATGATGATCCAATTTTCAGAGATTGCCTTCTTAAGTTAGGGAACGTAGAACTTGGAATTCTAAATAGTGTTCTATAATCATTTGGTTGAGATAGAAACATAACAACCTTTCTCCTTAAGTCTCTCATTATAAACCTATTGGAGAAAGTGTGGTTTATGAACACGTGAGATATTTCTCGAACGGGTCCGCTAATGAACTAGACGGCGCCATCGCTGACGCGTATTTAGAAATCCTTCCAGAGTTTAATCCCGCCGGCTCATCTCCTCTTTTTTATTTTTTAATCAACACTCATAGGTCCGCGCGTTGTGGTCGCACTGACAAGGTGCTGACAGCACGACGTAAAAGAGAATCTCACTCAATGGTTCGAAGTAGGGCTGGTAATTATTGTAATCGATTAATTTCAGTTATCGAATAGAGTAATCGAACACACAAGACACGGCACCTAGAAAAATTGCTGAGTTTTAATTCACTGGCCGTGAAAGTCAATATAGTCTACATCTTTTTGGAAGCCTTCACAGGGAGGTTAAGGCTGTTTGATCTTTTAGTTCTCGCAGTGAAGAGGCGCAGATGCGCTTCATAAAAAGGGTGGCAGCGCGCAGTTCGCTACTCCTGTGGGGGGTCCTGGCGGGGACACCAAGAGCCAGCTGATGAGTCAGCTTAGTGTACTAAGTGAAACCGCACACAAGACACGGCGCAAACCTAGAAAAAATGCTAAATATTAATCGATTTATTGTAACAAATAACAATTAATCTATTGAGCGATTAATTGGTAATTTATATCGATTATTCGTTTGATCGAATAATCGACTAATTGTTTTGTCGATTAATCGATGTACTTCGCTCCTTTCACTAAGCTCTCACACAAGTAAAACGGACATTTAATATTTTTTTATTATTATTATTGAATTTGGCCGACTATGGGCCGCAAGGAACTAAATACTTATTGGCTTTCTTTCTTTTCTCTTCTCTTCTCTTCTCTTCTCTTCTCTTCTCTTCTCTTCTCTTCTCTTCTCTTCTCTTCTTCATCCTGTCACTCCTGTCCTCCTGCTTGGTGATTTCTCCTGAAATGATTTTACTCCGTCAACTCGACTGCTGCGGAACTCTACTCTATCGTGGGCCATCGGTGGAGTAATTCCAACTTCCGCTGCATCCCTCTTCACCTCGTCTACCCATTTAGATGTGACCTTTAACCCCATGATGTCTGAAGATCCTTTTGGTCAGCCTGTCTTCATCCATTCGTAGTAAATGGCCGTAGAACTTTAGCCTCCGCTTCTTCATTGCGTCTGAGATCTTTTCAGCACACTTGTGTCCGGCTCCGTGGCTAAAAGGTTAGTGCGCTAGGCTTTGGCCCGAAGTGCTCCGGGTTCGATTACCGGCTGAGCCATCAGGGATTTTAATCTCCTGGGTTTAATTCCCTTGGCTCGGGTACTGGGTGTATGTGACGTCTTCATCATCACTTTATACTCATTACGACCTGCACTCGGCCCCTCCGGAGACCACACGAACAAAAGTACACTTGTAAAATTCTTCATTGTATGATTTCTTTGTGAAAACTAGGGTACATCAAAGTAAAACAAAAATGTTTCTGTCCTAAATTGTAAACATTGAACAAGAATTCAAAATCATTCGAAACCCTTCCCAATTTGATTGATGATTGTCCTTCCACTGTCACTGACTCTTATTTGGTTATCACCGGGTGAGTTAGCCGTGGTCGTTTCGGCGTGCTGTAGGCAGTCGCTCATATCCGGGAGGCGAGGTGGTTCGAATCCCCCCGCCGGCAACCTTAAAGATGGTCTTCTGTGGTTTTCCATCTTCCTTTCAGGCAAATGCCGGGGTTGGTCCCTAACTATAGGCCACAGCCGCTACCTTCCAACTCCTCGTCCTTACAATCATACTTTCCTCCCCAGACAACACTCCACACACACACACACACACAAACAAACAAACAAACAAACAAACAACGGTACTTGTAGCTCACCCCATGGGTGTCCGCATAGAAGCAGCTACAAACTCGGGCGAGCCGAACATGTCTTCGGACACCCCCGGCACTAAAAGCCATACGCTAAAAAAGAAAATTGGTTATCGTTCACATAAACATGGAAGGACACTTTGTATATTTAGGTAAAACATTACTTTTCTATAAATCATACCGCAAATAAGCGTAACTGAACTTAAGCGATGACGTCTCATTTAAACCTCTCGTGTGTAGTACATTAAAACCTGCCTAAACTGGACCCTTTATATACCGGAAACTTGGACAAACTGAAAAAAAAACCAAGAAGTTCCGTGACGAACTAAAGAGCCTACTTTTCTTAAAATTTAAGATTCATGCCAATCATTAATCTATATGTATCTATCTGGAATAATGACGAAATTAAGTTGGTAATATCGAAATTTCTAATTAGTTCGAAATACTGTATACCTTGCATAATGTAGCCTAAGAGAGAACTACAGTTGGCAGCCCTGGTGACTGAATATATTCTTAGTTGAATATATTCTTAGTTCCATCTCTTAAGGTACAGAATACAAAATTTGGTTGAAGTCCAATGGATACATGGACGTTACATGCAGTTAAACATTGGATCAAACAGCGCGGGTAAAATCATGTTGGCAACAATGACATACATGTATTGGTCAGAAATAATCTGAAATAATATGATCTATTGTTGCGTCAATTTTGAATGAAATCCATTAGTTAGTATAGAAGTTACATGCATTTTAAAATTGGACCTATCAGCAGGCTTTGAATCATGGTGGCAGCACTGACGTATGTAAGTTACATCTAATTAATATAGAATGTCAGGTACTATACGTGTGCATAGTTTAAAGCTGTCGGCTTGCATACTTTCTGATATATTGGTATTTGGATAAAATAAATTGAGAGCATTTATTAACAGTTGGCAGCCCTGGTGGATCTTAAGAATACTTTCAGTCATATCTGTTTATGTACACAAAGCACATACGAAATTTGGTTGAAATCCAATTGATAGTGTAAAAGTTATATGCATTTAAAATTTGTACTTATCAGCAGGCTTATAATCATTTTGGCAACACTGCGATGTATGGCCTCCTGGAAATTAAACTGCAATATTATTGTTTATACGTGTGCCAATTTTTAAATAGCTTCCATTCATACCTTCCAAGATATCCAACATGGAGCTCAAATTTCAATTTCGATTTTTCAGCAGTTGGCAGCACTGACATCATTTTCAAATATGGCCGTGAGATATTCAGGTATAGATCTTTACTCCTACCAAATTTTGTTTCGATTGCTGCAGCCGTTTAGGAGTTGATAGGGACACACACACACACACACACACACACACACACACAGACACACAGACAGACAGACAGACAGAAGGACAGACAGACAGACAGACAGAAGGACAGACAGACACACATTTGCCCGATCTCATAAGTCTACTTTTTCCTCATTTTTGCAAAATGTGAAAAGTAGACTAAAAATCGGAACGGAATGTAAAATGACACTGTAAACCGGAACACTGCCTAACGCGGAAACAGTGAAATTCCGGAACTGTAGGCGTAAATAATCTGACTGATGATGATAATTGTTGTTTTAAGGGGCCTAACATCTAGGTTATCGGCCCCTGATGGTTTGGGTGATCGTGAAGATGATAATGAAATGTAAACTATAACTAAAACTAACTACTAACTTATATACTAGAAGAAGAAATGGAAAACAAAAGGAGAATAAGGCAAATAAAGGACAGGAGGAAAAGAAATGCCCTCAACCCTCGAAGAATGCGGATTGAGGGACTTGGAAGGAAGGAGAGCCATGAAAGGCAGATAGGAAAGTGAAAGAGGAGAGGGTCCTCCCCACAAGTAATAGATAAAAGGGAGAAACCCGGACCCAGCTCAGAATCCCTCGGGGTCGCCAACTCCCGAACTCACCAGCCGTGAGCCCCTGAGGGTGTAACAATATCCAGGGCCCACCAGAAGTGGTGGGGCTACATACACCCTGCCTCCTTGAGGGCCTTGAGCAGAAGGCTGGAGATAACATGATAAGAAAAAGAAGACTGACCCCTCGCAGAAGGAGGGTATCAGGAAAGATGATATAAGGGCCAATTAAGGCGGGGAAGGAAGAGAATCTCTAGGCCTCGGTTACCCTAATACCGTCGGGGTCGGAAGAGAACAAGAGTTTACCAAGTGAGGTCGACAGGAGAGAAGATGGAGAGGAGCCTGGCACAAGTAAGTGGAAGCAATGCCAGACTCAGCTGGAGCCCCTGTTCGCCAACCCACGTCCCACTAGATGTGAACCCCTGGGGGGAATCTAAGACGGATTATCTTATCCATAATACAAAGCTAGACTATGTACTAAATTTTGAGTGGGACTGTACTTGCACCAAAGTCCTAGGAAACATTAACTCTTATTTTTCCTCAAGGATGCATCAGCTATGCTACATTTCACAACATCTGTACCATTACTTCCTCCAACCAGGACCTTCTATAATACCGGACCTGACACTAGCGGCGGGACAGATGAAAGATGGCTGTCGCTGTTGGTGATTACATGCTTTGTTTATAAGTTGAGTCGTTTTGTTTACGATGTGATAGTGGTATGAATTTCGGTTAGCAATCTTCTCCTTTGATTATCTGTGCTTATTGATTATTGCTTAATGATATTACACGTTCGTGTAAGTAAATATATGCATTAGTGCTTCATAAATACGAGATACCGGTGACTTCTGTTACGCTTGTGATACCATCACTATTGCCAATCAGAGGGTAAGTTTGGCCTATATATTATTCTATTTAGGGTTTATAAATTATTAGTAATGATAATTCATTATGAGCAAGCATAGTAATAATTAACGTATTCCAATTTAAGGCCTAAGAAGATCTGAAAATTGATTACCGTACGTATGAACATAACCTACTTTTTAAATTGACTGCAGTGTTCCCTCATCCAATTATACGCCTGCTAGTTCAAGGATATCAATCTTATCACGTACTTGGTGTGGATCCCGTTTTAATAAACTACCAGTAGGCTTACTCATGCATAGGCTATGCTAAAATTGTGGTGATATGCCTTGAAACTGTTGTGTGACTGGATGCAAATCCAATTATTATAAAGATAAGCCATTGGTGCCTATTTTCTAATTTCCTATCAGGGGAATTCAACCCACACCCAAATTCACGGAGCTGATGACCAAGAAGTCACAAGCCTATAAAATGAATTAACAGCAGACAAAATCACGTCATGATGTTATTTTTTGTGTTGGGTTGGATTCTGACACACGTCATGCGTTTAACAGAGTGCCATTTAATCTCATGAATAGGAATGAATGAATACGACTAGCCTACTTGTTGACGGATTTACAGAAGGCAGTCGTGACCTTATGATAGGAATTACCTAGGCATTTATCTTCAGTATGTGTGGGACCCCTTGGTAAACCACTTGCTGGGTGGCTACGCGGAGAATCGAACCCAACATTTACCGGTTTACCTCAAAGGCTGTGTGTACCCCGTTCTTACCCTTAAACTAGAATTAAGATTTTTTGACAGTCAGGGATCAAACTTGGACCCCAGAAGTGATAACCAAGAACTACACCACCTGGTTGTTCACATTTATTTTTAAGGATAATATGTCTGTCTGTTAGGTAGTCAGCCCGAAGGCTGGTTGGATCCTCAAAAGGCACTGCCGTTAGGTTATGTGGGTAGATACCCACAAAAACCCAAGGCAGAGCTATATTGAGGCATACTAAGCAAGAAGAGGAGTGAGGTAGATTATCATTGCTTTCCTCATTGAGTCAGTACAGTAGTACTAACCCTATGAGTAGAACCTTTCACAGCATCCACAGGCACTTACTGTGCCCTGAATGTCATTGCTAAGCACCACCCATACCTCAGTAGCTTCCATATAATCACAGCCAAGAGTGAGACTGAGACATCGGTGATACTCTAGCCTGTGCCAACACACACTGACTGTGCCCTGAAAGTCATTACTAAGCTCCACCCATACCTCAGTAGCTTCCATATAATCACAGCCATGAGTGAGACTGAGACATCGGTGATACTCTAGTCTGTGGCAACAGACACTGACTGTGCCCTGAAAGTCATTACTAAGCACCACCCATACCTCAGTAGCTTCCATACAATCACAGCCAAGAGAGACTGAGACATCGGTGATACTCTAGCCTGTGGCAACAGACACTGACTGTGCCCTGAAAGTCATTACTAAGCACCACCCATATCTCAGTAGCTTCCATACAATCACAGCCATGAGTGAGACTGAGACATCGGTGATACTCTAGCCTATGCCAACAGACACTGACTGTGCCCTGAATGTCATTACTAAGCACCACCTATACCTCAGTAGTTTCCATATAATCACAGTCAAGAGTGAGACTGAGACATCGGTGAAAAGCCTCATTTTACTCTAGCCTGTGCCAACAGAAAAATGCAAATGTACTGCATTCATCAAGAGATGGCAAACAGGCCCAGAATAATAGGTAACTTACTAAAAAGAGATTGAAATTCCTACAGGAACATATACAACTCCCCCCAGTGGCTCACATCTAGTGGGACGTGGGTTGGCGACCACGGGGCCCCAGCTGAGTCCGGCATTGCTTCCACTTACTTTTGCCGGGCTCCTCTCCGTCTTCTTTCCTGTCGACTTCACTTGGTCAACTCTTGCTCTCTCCCGACCCCGACGGTATTAGGGTATCCGAGGCCTAGGGAGTCTCTTCCTTTCCCGCCTTAATTGGCCCTTGTCCCATCTTTTCTGATACCCTCCTTCTGTGAGGGGTCAGCCTTCTTTTTCTTTTCCTGTTATCTCCTGCCTTCTGCTCAAGGCCCTCAAGGAGGTAGGGTGTATGTAGCCCCACCACTTCTGGTGCACCCTAGATATTGCTACACCCTCAGGGGCTCACGGCTGGTGAGTTCGAGAGTTGGCGACCCCGAGGGATTCCTGAGCTGGGTCCGGTTTTCCCTCTTTTATCCATTACCTGTGGGGAGGACCCTCTCCTCTTTCACTTTCCTATCTGCCTTTTATGGCTCTCCTTCCTTCCAAGTCCCTCAATCCGCATTCCTCGAGGGTCGAGGGCATTTCTTTTCCTCCTGTCCTTTATTTGCCTTGTTCTCCTTTTGTTTTCAATTTCTTCTTCTAGTACAGTATATAAGTTAGTAGTTAGTTTTAGTTATAGTTTACATTTCATTATCAGCTTCACCATCACCCAACATCAACATCATCATTTACAACTTTCCCTGTTCACTCAGCCAAGATATTCTACAGATCTCTCCTGTGGGTCTCAACATTATTTTATTTTATTCCTTTCCTGATGGAACTCCGGTAGTACCTTATTTTAACTCCCGGGGCACCTCCCCATGCCTGTCCCTTACACAGCTACACACACTACTACAATAATCACGTAATTGGAGGAATTCAACCCAAACCCAACTGCACGGGGCTGATGACCAAGATGTCCCAAGCCCATAAAATGGATTAACAGCAGACAAAATCACGTCATGATGTTATTTTGTGTTGTGTTGGATTCTGACCCACGTCATGCGTTTAATGTCCGACCACCAACTACGGCGGCCATCTTGGATTGCAGTGTCAGGTCCGGTAGTATAGAAGGTCCTGCTCCAACCCTCTTGTAATACACCCAGTTTCCTTCTCACAAATGACAGTAGAAGTGTGAGTAGAAGAAATCAGTGAACTGGAGTAATCTTTAAAGGTGTTCCTTTTACTGTGCACGCATTTATTTACGTACAGTAATTCAGTGACAATGACTTCTAAACATAAGACACTTACACTGGAGGAGAAAATTAAAGTTATTGAAGAACACTAGAAAATCAAACGTCCGGCTAAAGAACTGTGTTGTTTAAAGTGGGCAAAATCAAATTATTTCATAGTAATCCTATGCGATAATACAGTATTACTTTGTAGTGTGTTTTGCCTTATTAAAACTCAGCCCTTTGTAAAACGGAAACCTGAGAAAACGGAAAAATAAACCCTGAACTATTGCATTCCGCTTTACGCATGTTTTACTGTAATCAATAAATCGATTTTTGGGTTAGCCGATTAATCGAACATCGCTCTAATTCAAAGCACATTGCTGCTGAGATAATTAATTACACGGAACGCGGTGAATAATCCAGCTATTATACAATGCGGGAGGAGTATATCCAAGGTCGATCTACGTTCATAAAGCACAGTGACGTTTATTCTTCGGTTACTTTCTTATTAAAATACTCACATCTGTGTCGTTGACCAGCAGTACAGTATTGTACTCTTGATCAGTGGCGTAACTATGGTGGGGGGGGGGGGGGGTGAGTGATAAGGGGGATCAATCCCCCCCAGAGCCAAATAATTAAAGAAAACATCGTAATTAAATGATTTTCGAAATTTGTTTTTTTAGTTTGTTAGAGCTATTCAAGACTTTTTTGTTTTGTGTTTTGTTGTTTGATTTTTTTGTTTACTTATTTGTTTATTTTATTTGTTTATTTTTATTTTATTTTTTATTTTTGTTGTTTACTTTTAATTTTGTATTCTTATTTCTTATTTATTTTTATTAATTTTTCGTAATTTTTATTTATTTGTTTTATTAATTTAATTATTTATTTTTATTCTTTTTGAATTTTTCATTTTTTTCATGTTTTGTTGTTTTATTTATTTATTTATTTATTTAGACTATTTATTTATTTCATTGTCGACGATGTCGAAATGTAAATGTTGTATGTCAGAAAACTGTATCATAATGAGGGTTATTATAACACTATTTTCATTATGAAACAGTTTCTCCCACCAATCAGAGCTCAAGAATCAGTTGTGTGACCAATTAGGTAAGGATAGCATCGCACCTTCGCTGACTTCCATGGCCTTCTATTTTAAATTTCACTGCGTGGCTTCTAATGTCACAGTGGGGTATTCCAGGAGGTCAGGGTATTCTCTGCGTCTCATGCGCTCTGTTCAGTACATAAAACTGGCGAAATCTCGACAGATATTTATGAATATTTATGTTCGAACATAAAATAGTTATAATTATCGTCGAACATAAACAATCGTATTATTGCCATTATAGGCTCGTTGCATAATGTAGTATATTTACAGCATAACCACTTCGTCGTTCTGTTCGTTCCTGAAAAACACATTTTTGGGTGTTAAAATTGTAAGAAAACGGCAATAACTGCACACAGTACGAAAGACGCATACTAAGCGAGGTAATACTTTGTTTAGGATGGCCAGTTTATTGGTTCAGCTTTCACGCGCGTAGATCAGCTGTGCTTTCATGGAAACGTCCTGGTCCAAAGTGGGGCGATTTATGTGTGTAAAAATACATTCTGAGGATGAATCCAAGGTGGAAATTAAATGTAAACAGACAATTTGAAACCTTTTCGGGCCCTTTAGCCCTTTAGCACAATTTAGGAAATTGCTTAATTTAACGTTTTTGCTAATTGCTAAGAGTATTTCCTACATTAAAACGTCATTTATTTCGGATCACATATTATTTCAAAAACAAGTAGTTCCATGACGAACTAAAGAGCCTACGTTTCTTAGAATTTATGAATTAATCTAAAATGTTATGATCTATTATTGTGCCACTTTTGGATGGAATCCATTTGTTAGTATATAAGTTACATCCATTTAAAAATTGGACTTATCGGAAGGATTAAATAATGTTGACAACACTGACGGACATTGGTTACCCCAAATTAATTTAGAATGTTAGCTACTATGCGTATGCAAAGTTTAGAGCTGTTGGCTGATTTATAGATATCAGGGTAAAAATAGAGAGATCATTTATTTACAGTTGGCAGTCCTTCTGGCTCTTAAGAATACGCATATTCATATGAGTTATAGTAAAAAAGTCACATACGAAATTTGGTTGAAATCCATTTGGTAGTATAGTAGTTACAATCATTAAAAGTTTGGACTTATCAACAAGCTTAGAATCATGTTGGCAGTACTGACGTATACTAGGTACTCCAAATTAATGTAGAAGGCCATGTATTATACGTGTGCAAAGTTTCGAACTCTTGGTTTGCATACGTTCTGATATATTGGTATTAGGATAACATAATAGAGAGAGCATTTATTAACAGTTGGCAGCCCTGGTTGCTCTTAAGAATACGCACAGTCATATTTGTTATTGTACACATTGTACATACGAAATTTGGTTGAAATCCCATTGATAGTGTAGAAGTTACATGCATTTAAAAATTAGACTTATCAGCTGGCTTAGAATCATGTTGGTAACACTGTCATGTATTTCCTCCTGGAAATTAAACTGAAATATTAGTATCTATATGTGTGCCAACTTTGGAATAGCTCACATGCATACCTTCCAGGATATCCAACATTTATATCAAATTTCAATTGCGATTTTCCAGCAGTTGGTAGCACTGACATCATTTTCAAATATGGCCTTGAGATATTCCGGCATAGATCTTGACTCATACCAAATTTGGTTTCCATACCTGCAGCCGTATAGGAGTTGATTGGAGACACACACACACACACACACACACACACATTTTCCCGGATCGATCTCATAAGTCTACTATTTCCTCATTTTTACAAAATGTGAATAGTAGGCTAATAACACTGCCTTCTGTGGAGGGAAATTCAATTTATCATGAGATGAACATACAGCTTATTATAATAACCTACCTCATTGGGTTTGGAAAAGTTTTATGTTTTATCCGTTGCTTTCCACTGTCCTTTATGTATTCAATAACAATTCCAGGGGTTCATGTTTACATTTAATTTCCACCTTGGATTCATCCTCAGAATGGACCAAGACGTTTCCATGAGAGCACAGCTGATCTACGTGCGTGAAAGCTGAACCAATAAACTGGCCATCCTAAACAAAGTATCACCTCGCTTAGTACGCGTCTTTGGTACTGTGTGCAGTTAATGCCGTTTTCTTACAATTTTAACACCCAAAAAGGTGTTTTTGAGGAAGGAACTGAACGACGAAGTGGTTATGCTGTAAATAAATGAATAAATAGCCTAAGTAAAAAAATAATTAAACAACATAACACAAAAAGAAAATAAGTAAACAATTCAAAAATTGAAAAATTCAAAAGTGAATAAAATATAAAAATTAAATCAATAAATAATTAAATTAAAATAATAAAACAAATAAATGTAAGCCTCCGTGGCTTAGGCGGCAGCACGCCGTCCTCTCACCGCTGGGTCCGTGGTTCAAATCCCGGTCACTCCATGTGAGATCTGTGCTGGACAAGACGGAGGCAGACAGGGTTTTTTCCGGGTACTCCGGTTTTCCCTGTCAAAATTTCATTCCAGCAACACTCTCCACTATCATTTTATTGCATCTGTCATTCATTTAATCATTGCCCCAGAGGAGTGCGTCAGGCCTCGGCAGCCGGCACAGTCCATATCCTCGCCGCTAGATGGGGGCTTCATTCATTCCATTCCTGACCCGGTCGGAGACTGGAAGCAGGCGAAGGATTTTCATTTCAAAACAAATCAATAAAAGTTAACTAAATTAAATAAGAAATCAGAATACAAAACAAATAGTAAACAACAAAAATGAAAATGAAAATAAATAACCAATAAAATAAATAAATAAGTAAACAGAATAAAAACAAAAATCAAACAACAAAACACAAAAAAAATATTCAAAAATGAATAAAGAATAAAAATATGAGAATATATAAATAAATAAATTTAAGAAAACAAATAATTAAAAATTAACGAAAAAAATCAAAAGGAAAGAAAAAAATAAGAGTTAAGAAATGAAAAATAATAATACAAAATAAAAAGTAAAAAATAAAATTGAAAATGAATAAATAAAATTAATTATTTAATTTATAAAATAAATAAATTGTTGGAGATCTATGTCGGGCTATGACTGCAATTGGCTCGCGAGTCACAGCTCTCACAGCCTGAGGCTTGTCGCTGCCTCGCGAACTTGAACTACAAACCACAGCCACAGTCACACTTGACCTAGCGTAAGCGCGCTCGATTGATGTGTTGTGTCTTCCTTATGCTAGTCCCATCTTCCTTATTAGTTCCGTGTGTGTCAATTCACATTATGATAGTAATATCTGATGTACCGACGAATTAGCTTTGCTCGTTGCCACGCAAGGCCATGGAGCCATGCTATCTCCCGACTCGATACAAGAGTGCTTTCAAACCCACCGTCATCCGTTTATGAAATGGTTATCCCGTGGTTCCCAGGTAAATGCCTAGGTTATACCAGAAATGCCTCGGCCATCGCCATCCCAATCCTAGCCTCACTAGTAGAGACTGCACAATAACAGAGGTTTCATCAACGGCCACGGATTAGTCTATTTAAGCGATAGCCTATGTTATATTGGCTTTCACGGCCGGTGAATTAAAACTCAGCAATTCCTCTAGGTTTGTGCCGTGTCTTCTGTGGCGTTTCGCCTAGGACACCAAGCTGGTTCATCGGCGGGTTCTTGGTGTGCCCGCCCAGACCCCCACAGGAGTAACGAACTGCGCGCTACCTCCCTTTCTATAGAGTGCAACTGCACTACCGGTACTTACTGCGAGAACTTAAAGTTCAAGCAGCCATAACCTCCCTATGAAGGCTTCCAAAAAGATGGTATTTTGGCTTTCACGGCCGGTGAATTAAAACTCAGCAATTCTTCTAGGTTTGTGCCATGTCTTGTGTGAGGTTTCGCCTAGGACACCATCGGCGGGCTCTTGGTGTCCTGTGGGGGTCCGCTGATGAGCCAGCTTGGTGTCCTAGGTGAAACTCCACACAAGACACTGCACAAACCTAGAAGAATTGCTGAGTTTTGATAGCCTCTGTCCTTTAACAGTTGCCGGTTTTGCCTGTCCGGGCGGAATGATTAGTGATGGACAATGGAATGGCCCTTAGTGAAGAGACCCCGAACACAAGTGTTGACGTTATTTTTCAGAAGTGCCTTATTAACAATTCATTAGTAATGTTCAGTCAGTCAACTTGAATGTGGCCTTAGAAATCTGTGCAAATAGTAAATAAATCAAATGTGAAAAGTGAATGACGTCACTGGACGGATATATAAGCTCCTAGGCAGAGAGTTGGAACAATAAGAACAACACATCTCAAGAGTGATACATATTCTTCTCGAAAACTGTATTCTTTCGCACTTAAAAATCATGAAACAGGCACTCAGTTGTTGTGTTGGTGTGTCTGCAAAGTTACAAGTATTGGTGTTGGTTGTGATTTCTTAAAATCTTTTCTTATTAAAATGATTTCTACTTTATCTATTTTTAATGTGTAACATCTTTCCACTCAGTTGCTGGATATTTTTGTGGGGGTGATTTTGAAAAATGGGACGGATGTGGATCGGACGGAAGTGTGTAAGACGCACTGCCTGCTGGATCGCATCCTTTCTGGCTGCTTTAACTTTAGCAGCCAGGAGGGATGCGATCCAGCTGGCAGTTGTAAGAGGAAACAATGAGCGCGCGGTGTCGGAGATTGGTACCATGGCACACTGTCGGCCATGTGAAATGCACATACGGATTACTTCAAGATTAGGAGGCGTCATTACAGATATTTCTACAAAAAATCATCTTCAAGCTGTCGGCCCTGGTGTCAAAATATTAATTATATCATATTTGCTGAAAACAATTATGATTTATTAAGAGACTGTTTTTCAATCTCTGGATAAAAGTGATGGGCATCAACTCCCCGAGTAACTTTGCTGAACACTTTCATACTGAACGGTAAACGCTCATGCGAACTCTGGTGTCAACTGATTCAAACACAAACCACAAGTTACAAGTCATCGTATCAGTATTTAAATGATGATATGCTTTAATATGAAACATTGTAACTAGTCGGCAAAGCCGGTATTATGTTTCTGTACAATGGCTATTCAGATATTAACCCACATTACGGTAATGCTAGGATCAATGTAATATATATATCGGTGTTTTTACACGGGAACTGGGTTAGCCTTTGTTTGTTTTTATTTATTTATTTATTTATTTGTACTGTGTCTTGTATTTATTTGTATTGAGTTATGTTTTGTATTTATTAATTTGTATTTTGCTTTGTATTTATTTGTATCGTGTTTCTTATTTATTTCTATTGTGTTTTGTATTTATTTATTTATTTATTTATTTATTTATTTGAATCGTGATTTGTATTTATATTGTTTTGTATTTATTTATTTATTTGTATTGTGTTTTGTGTTTAATTGTATTGTATTTTCTTGTATTTATTTAATTATTTGTATTGTGTTTTGTATTTATTTATTTGTATTGTGTTTTGTTTTGTATTTAATTGTATTGTATTTTCTTGTATTTATTTAATACTCCGCTATTACCGGTCGCAAGCCCGGGGCCTCATCTCGCAAGCGATGAGGAAGGAGGAGCGGGAGGAGTATCAACCTCGTTAAAAAACCAGGGTCCATCTGGCTCCGGATGGTAGCACCCTGTCATAGGGCCCCTTGCCAGGGTTACGGTGAAGACCTCAACGGCACCGGCGGCGGAGAAGATGGGCTTCGGTACGGCGTCGATGGCGGAAGAGGCAAACCCGTAGCGTCTGTACTCCAGAGGAGCGGCTACAGAAGGCGTCTGTTCTCCATGTTAGGAGCGGCCTAGTTGATACCTGGCAGTAGGTATAAAATGCCTTTGGACCTGGCGACTCCATCGTAATAATAGCCTAAAATGAGTGCAAACATGATATGGCCTCGGAAAATGCTAGGGCGTCCCCTGCAAGCGACGCGCAGCTCTTTGGACTCTGGGGGAGCTGTGAGAAGTGGGCGACCAGGATCACAACACATCAAAATTGGTACCATTAACGTATTGACCTTAAATGGCAAGACGGAGGAACTCGTAGATTTCATGAAAGAGAAGGAAATTGTCATCCTCGGATTGAGTGAGACAAAGTGGCAAGGTAAAGGAGAAAGAACCCTGACAGATGGATACAGGCTGTTTTACAGTGGAGGAAAAGCAAAGCAAAATGGAGTGGGAATAATTGTGAGGAAAGATATCCTGGAATATGTGGAAGAGGTAAAGAACGTGAGTGACAGGATTATTGTCATGAGAATTCAGTTTGAGACAGGAACAAAAGACCTAATACAAGTATATGCTCCACAAACTGGAAACAAGGAAGAAGAGTTAGAAAGTTTCCTTGAAGAAGTAGACAAGTACATTGAAGACAAGGAGGCCATAATAATAGGCGACATGAATGCCCAAGTAGGTACAGAGAGACTGGGAAGAGAAGAGATCGTGGGACCCTATGGATATGGAAATAAAAATCCAGAAGGGGATATATTAATTGACTTTTGCCAGAGAAACCAACTAATGGTTGGAAATACATGGTTCAGGAAGAAAAACAGCCAAAAGATTACCAGATATGGATGGGGAGAGAGAAGAACTAAAACCCTGATTGACTACTTTTTGGTAGAAAAAGACAAACGCAAAAACCTGATGGATGTTACTGCCATGCCGGACGAGGCTTTTGGTGGAGATCACAGAGCAGTAATAGCAAAGCTGAAAGTTGGAAAAATTAGAAAACTGAAGGAAAGAAAAGAAAGAAACATAAAAACATGGAGGTTGAAGGATAAACAGGTGCAAGAAGAATTTAAGATGGAACTGCAACAACTAGTACCAAAGACTGATGTTGGACATGTGGAAGAAGAATGGAAGCAATTTAAGGATGCATTTGTTAGTTGTGCAGAGAAAACATGTGGAAGAACATCGGGGAAGATGAAAGATAAACAAACAGCATGGTGGAATGAAAGAGTTAAAGAAAAAGTGAAGGAAAAGAAGAAGAGTTGGAAACAGTGGAAAACAAAAAGGACTGAAGAAAGTAGATTGAGATATGTAGAAGCTAGACAAATCTGCAAGAAAGTAGTGGCAGAAGAGAAGAAGAAAAGTTGGGAGTTATTCGCACAGGAAATTAAAGACGATTGTCAGTGTGGAAAGAAATTATTATTTAGTGTAGTTAAGAGTAGAAGGAAGGAACATGTAAACGCTGGATTTGTGAAAAACAAAGAAGGAGTGATATTGAAGGAACCAGAAGAGATTAAGAACCGATGGAAAGAATATTTTCATGGACTGTTAAATGTCAGGAATGTAACGCACACAGAAGTTACTGTAGTGCCAGATGTGGAAGAAGAAGAAATGGAAGCGGACATTACAATGGCAGAGGTGGAATTGGCCATTAAGAAGATGAAGATGGGAAAAGCTGTGGGAGTGGATGAAGTGGCAGTAGAAATGATAAAGGCTGCAGGACCCATTGGAATATATTGGACTTCAAGAGTACTCAAGAGTGTGTGGAGAGCAAAACAAATTCCAGAAGATTGGCAGAAAGGTATTATTATACCAATATTCAAGAAAGGAGACAAGAAGGTGTGTGGAAATTACAGAGGAATTACTATTATCTCGCATGTTGCCAAGATCATGGAGAGAATACTAGAGGAAAGAATCCGAAAAAGGGTTGAAAACCAAATTCAAGAGGAACAATTTGGGTTCAGAAGGGGAAGATCAACAGTGGAACCTATCTTTGTTGTAAGACAAACTATGGAAAAACACTGGGAATATGGAAAAGACATGGTAATGACCTTTATTGACTTAGAAAAGGCATATGATAGTGTCCCTAGAGACAGAGTTTGGGAAAGCTTAAAACAGAAAGGTATTGGAGATGAATTGATACAAATGACAAAAGCAATGTACAGTAATTGTTGCAGTTGTGTGAAGACCCAAGCAGGTAGAACAGGATGGTTTGAAATTGAAACTGGTTTGAAACAAGGGAGTGTGCTTTCACCACTGTTATTCATAATGGTGATGGATGATATACTGAAGGCAACAAAGGAAGCCTACACAGGTACAAGAATGAACATAATCGTATTTGCGTATGATGTTCTGATTTGGGGAGAGAATGAGAAAGTGGTCCAGGAACAGCTGGATGTTTTAAAGGAAAATATTGAGAAATGGGGAATGAAAATCAGTGTAGAAAAGAGTAAGACAATGGTGATGACAAGACATAAGGAAGAAGGGAAAGGAATTGTTAAAATTGGAGATGTAAATCTGGAAGTAGTTGAGCACTTCAAATATTTGGGAAGTGAATTGATGGAAAATGCAAGACTGGATATGGAAATTAGCAAGAGAATACAAGGTGGGAGTGCCTTCTACTATCAAGTTCGGAATTTAATTTGGGATAAAGACATACCAATGAAGGCTAAAGAAGTGTTGTACAAGACTTATTACTTACCAATATTGACATACGGAGCAGAAACTTGGCCTATGACCGGGAGGGATGAAAGTAGAATGCAGGCAGCCGAAATGAAATTTTTGAGGAGTATGTTACAGAAGACCAGAAGAGATAGAGTGAGAAATGAAGACATTCGAAAGGAAGTGAATGTACAGAAGCTGAACGAAAAGCTGGAACATAACAGATTGAGATGGTATGGACATGTGAAGAGGATGAATGATGAAAGAATGCCAAAACAAGTGATGGAGAGGCAGATGACGGGAAAAAGAGGACGAGGAAGACCTAGAGGTCGGTGGTTGGACCTTGTTAAGTGCAGCGTGATAAACCGGAACATGGAGTGGCGTTCAGTGCTTGAGGAAGAGTGGTGGACAGACCGAGCAAAGTGGAGGGGACTCATGTTTGCTCCGACCCGGCCTAGGCTGGAAAACGGAAAATGATGATGATGATGATGATTTAATTATTTGTATTGTGTTTTGTTTTGTATTTATTTACTCCTATTGTATTTTTGTATTTATATATTTATTTTTATTGTGTTTTGCTTTGTATTTATTTATTTGCATTGTTTTGTATTTATTTATTTATTTGTAATGTTTTGTATTTATTTGCATTGTTTTGTATTTATTTATTTGTATTGTTTTGTATTTATTTATTTATTTATTTATTTATTTATTTGTATTGTTTTGTATTTATTTATTTGTATTGTTTTGTATTTATTTGTTTGCATTGTTTTGTATTTATTTATTTGTATTGTTTTGTATTTATTTATTTGTATTGGTTTGTATTTATTTATTTATTTAAATTGTTTTGTATTTATTTATTTGTATTGTTTGTATTTATTTGTTTGCATTGTTTTGTATTTATTTATTTATTTGTATTGTTATGTATTTATTTATTTATTTATTTATTTGTATTGTTATGTATTTATTTATTTATTTATTTGTATTGGTTTGCATTTATTTATTTGTATTGGTTTGCATTTATTTATTTATTTATTTGAATTGTTTTGTATTTATTTATTTGTATCGTTCTGTATTTATTTGTTTGTATTGTTATGTATTTATTTA
The DNA here is from genome assembly GCA_946902985.2 of Meconema thalassinum. Lineage (NCBI taxonomy): Eukaryota > Metazoa > Arthropoda > Insecta > Orthoptera > Tettigoniidae > Meconema > Meconema thalassinum. Next base: position 89,731,636 of record OX336401.1, read on the forward strand.
TTTATTTGTATTGGTTTGTATTTATTTATTTGTATTGTTTTGTATTTATTTATTTGTATTGTTATGTATTTATTTATTTATTTGTATTGGTTTGCATTTATTTATTTGTATTGGTTTGCATTTATTTATTTGTATTGTTTTGTATGTGTTTATTTATTTATTTATTTATTTGTATTGTTTTGTATTTATTTATTTGTATTGCTTTGTATTTATTTGTATTGGTTTGCATTTATTTATTTGTGTTTATTTATTTGTATTGTTTTGTATGTGTTTATTTATTTATTTATTTGTATTGTTTTGTATTTATTTGTTTGTATTTATTTATTTGTTTGCATTTATTTATTTGTATTGGTTTGCATTTATTTATTTGTATTGGTTTGCATTTATTTATTTGTATTGTTTTGTATTTATTTGTTTGTATTTATTTGTTTGCATTGTTATGTATTTATTTATTTGTATTGTTTTGTATTTAATTATTTGTATTGTTTTGTATTTAATTATTTATTCTATGTTAGTATTGTATTTATTTATTAGTTTGTGTGGTTCATGTTTTGATTTAAATTTATCAATTTATTTCTTTTCTTTATTGGTTTGTGTTTTGTGTTAATTTATTTGTTTTGTGTTTTGAATTTAATTATATGTTGCGATTTTTTGTTTTGTGTTGTAGCCTATTCATTTAGTTTTGTTTCGTTTTCAGGGGAATTTTCATTTCCCGCACAATATATCTGTGTAGTCCTCTCATTCTGTAGAATAAAACCTCTCTTTTCATGGGGTGTGAAAACATTTCCCCCATCTGCTATATTTTGGGGATATTGAGGTCTTTTTAATTAATAATAAGGCAACAGAATTCTTAAAGGCAATAAAAAGCAATCGTGCCATATTAATCCTTTCTGTTATTATACGAAACAGCCTATAAATATGTACCCACGGGACAAAATATAAGAAATGCCCTCAAATACTTGAAAAGATATTGTGTAGGTCTATATCTTGTGAAAAGTGTGGTCGATAGTATGAGTCCCCTTATCATTCTTCTTGTTTACTTTCCTCATCACGTTCCACTTGGCACGGTTTATAAACATGATTTGGCATTTTATTTGCCCTAATTAACTGACCAAATTACCTCCATAAACTTTCGTCAATCACAGTGATCTTGAGTTGGGACAAGGTCAACAGATTCCTCTGTTGGTTACCGTTGACCGTAGGTGAGTTGATGTTAGGTTAGGTGAGGTGAGGTGAGGTGAGTCTAGTTTAGGTTAGGTTACGTGAGGTGAGTTTACGTGAGGTGAGTCTAGTTTAGGTTAGGTGAGGCGAGCTTATGTGAGGTAAGTCTAATTTAGGTTAGGTGAGGTGAGGTTACATGAGGTGAGTCTAGATTGGGTTAGGTGAGGTTAGGTTAGGTGAGTCTATTTTAGGTTAGGTTTGGTGAGGTTAGGTTAGGTTAGATGATGTGAGGTTAAGTTAGGGGAGGTGAGGTTACATGAGTTGAGGTGAGTATTTTAGGTTAGGTTAGGTGAGGATAAGTTAGGTTAGGTGAGGTTACGTGAGGTGTGTCTAGTTTAGATTAGGTGAGGTGAACTTAGGTTAGGTGAGGTGAGATTACATGAGGTGAGTCTAGTTTAGGTTAGGTAATGTGAGGTTAGGTTAGGTTAGGTGAGGTGATGTTAGGTTAGGTGAGGTGATGTTAGGTGAGTCTAGTTTAGGTTAGGTGATGTGAGGTTAGGTTAGGTTAGGTTAGGTTAGGTGAGGTGAGGTGAGGTGAGTCTAGTTTAGGTTAGGTGAGGTTAGGCTAAGTTTCATTATAAGAAACCCCGGATTCTTAGGTTCTGACCTACCCTTTTCTCTCCAAATTCCAGTTTATTTTAATGTTATGAGTAATATAACTTAACTTTATAGAGCCTAAATTGACCTAATTTTATGTTATGACTTAATAAAATCAATTTTTCGTGATATACTGTAATCTAAAAATAACTAATTCAGTTATTTAAGCAAATCAACCTACAGTTATTCATATACTGTAATGTTAAATAATTGTGATTTTATGAAATCCAGCGTAATATTTCTCCATAATACGAGGGCGAATCGAAAAGTCTTTGCTCCTATTTTGTTTTAGCCAAACAAATATATACATCAGTTAATTACAAATATGCGCACTGTTCTACGTAACATACACTATTTTTCCACATAGTCCCCTATTCAGAATGGCCGGTTTATGTGCCCTGATTCGAACCTCTGATCTTCGGATTTTCTGCAAAGCCCCATCGTGGTCATGGTGCACGATTTGTTAGAAAAGAAAAGAAAAGGCCAAAATCATGAATGTTTGACCTGAAAGAGATGATGATGATGATTATGATTGTTGTTTTAAGGGGCCTAACATTTAGGTTATCGCCCCTAATGGTCTGGGTGATCGTGAAGATGATAATGAAATGTAAACTATAACTAAAACTAACTACTAACTTATGTACTAGAAGAAGAAATGGAAAACAGAAGGAGAATAAGGAAAATAAAGGACAGGAGGAAAAGAAATTCCCTCAACCGTCGAAGAAGGCGGATTGAGGGACTTGGAAGGAAGGAGAGCCATGAAAGGCAGATAGCAAAGTGAAATAGGATAGGGTTCGCCCCACAGGTAATGGATAAAAGGGGGAAAGTCAGACCCAGCGCAGGAATCCCTCGGGGTCGCCAACGCCCGAACTCACCAGCCGTGAACCCCTGAGGGTGTAGCAATATCCAGGTTGCACCAGAAGTGGTGGGGCTACATACACCCTGCCTCCTGGAGGGCCTTGAGCAGAAGGCAGGAGATAAAATGAAAAGAAAAAGAAGACTGACCGTTCGCAGAAGGATGGTATCAGGAAAGATGAGACAAGGGCCAATTAAGGCGGGAAAGGAAGAGACTTCCTAGGCCTCGGATACCCTAATACCGTCGGGGTCGGAAGAGAACAAGAGTTGACCAAGTGGGTTCGACAGGAAAGAATACGGAGAGGAGCCCGGCACAAGTAAGTGGAAGCAATGCCGGACTTAGTTGGGGCCCCGTGGTCGCCATCCAACGTCCCAGTAGATGTGAGCCCCTGGGGGGACCTAAAAGTGAACGAAGGTTGACTCAGAGAGGTAAACAATAAAGATGTCAAAGTAGAGCCCCTCACAAGTAAGCTGAAGCAATGCTATGGGCGTCAACCCACATCCTTATCAGTTGTGATCCCCTGAGGGAATAATAAGTGATTGCGAGGGACTTCACTGTGTTATTGTAGTTTTCACGACTTCATTAGGAAATTACGCCCCTGAGGACAAGGAAAATTTAAATATAACTATTTCATTGAACTCTGTGACGAGTGCCGTAAAGAAGCTGGGGTTTTAGGAGAAGGAAAAACAGTGTGGTGTATGGGAGAATGATATATCCGGTATCGGAGGCTTTTGATAGGTTTGATCCAGCCCTCCATGCCTCCCTGTCTCGAGCTAATGGTTTCATCTCTACATAGCTAACACACCATACATCTGAGGCTATCTGTTTAACATATTCTAACCTTGGACTACCCATACAGTTCTTAGTATGTGTCTTACCATCCTATCTCTTCCCTTCATTAGCAGTCGCCAGAAACATCTCTCCTCTCGCACTCTTCTTAGTACCTCTTCATTTGTTACTCAATAGCGGCCTCGGTGGCGTAGTTGGTAGCATGCTGAACTGCTGTGCCCAAGATCGCGGTTTCAAACCTCTCCGAAGTCGTCGGATTTTTAAGAAATTTAAATTCCTCCAGTATGCCTTCCTTCGGAGGGGAAGTAAAGTCGGTGGGCCCATGTCATAGATTTATGGCATGCAAGAAAACCTACCATTGCAATTGCTAGTGTGTAACAAAATTTTTAGGTTATATTTGGCTGGTTAGAAACGCTCTATGAAGTTCCAACGTTCGCCGGTAGGTGTTAGCGACAGTAGCATCCAGTAGCCAAAGTTAGAACTACTTGAAATAGAACTTGGGGACTTACGGGCGTTCAATTAGAATGCCCTGCTATGGCCATTGGCTGCAATTCATATATATAAGGTGCGTTCAAAAAGTAATGAGCCGGAGGCTGTAATGCGCAAACCGGTGACTACATCGGCTAATCGTGGTGTGTGTAACGAGGTGTGGTTCCGACCAGAGCGTGAAAGGCACGCATGCTCGTCACGTGACTATACAAAGCAGCATGCATCAATCGTCCAACGCTGCCAGTCGCATTGCAGACAGTGACATGGAGGCGTCAACCGAAGAGCAAAGAGGTGTTGTTCGGTTTCTGACAGCGGAAGGAGTAGGGGGAAAGGACATTCATCGCCTAATGTCACAAGTGTACGGCGAATACTGCATGTCCCTTGCAAGGGTCAAGGCGTGGCACAAGCGCTTCAGGAAAGGGCGGGTGTCGTTAGCCGATGATGCCCGGTCTGGGGCACCCCCTTGCTTTACCGATGACTACGTTCAGCTGGTTGATGCACTCATTACCCAGGACCGCCGAGTGACAGTGAACGCCATAGCCGCCGTGGTCGGATTGAGCGTCGGAAGTGTGCACACCATCATGAAGGAACGACTGCCCTTGCGCAAAGTGTGTGCCCAATGGGTGCCCCACAGTCTTCAACTACACCAGAAAGCATGTCGAATGGCCCACCGTCTTGGTCTTGGTTGGACGATTGATGCATGCTGCTGCTCGCTTTATATCGTCACGTGACGTGCACGCGTGCCCACTAGCGACGGGCTGTGACCTTCCACACTCTGGTCGGAACCATACCTCGTTACACACGCCACGATTAGCCGATGTCGTCACCGGTTTGCGCAATACAGCATCCGGCTCGTAACTTTTTGAACGCACCTTATACATTTATGTACACCCTCTGTCTGAAGAGTTCGGTGAATGGGCTATATTACGAACGGATTGTTGGTTTACCTGAAACAGCTGTTTCTGTCGTTCTAAGTAATCCCCGTGGATGGTTATGCACTTCTGAAAACGACTGAACAAGGCCTGGAAACTCCTGGCATAGTCTTCTTTAGGAATAGCCTTCAGTTTGGGTCGACAAAACTCTCAATTGAAAGCAAGAGAGAAGCGTGAATTTATGCAACCTGCCTTGCACACCTGATAGACGGGCGGCAGTGAGAAGTGTGAATTTATGCAACCTATCATGCACACCTGTTCCACGGGTGGCAGTGAGAAGGGTGAATGTTCCGTGGAATGGAATGGTCCTGAAAACCATCGTCACGGGTGACGAGACCTGGTGCCTGAGGTATGACCTCGAAGGCAAGTGTCAAAGTATGGAGTATCGGTGTCCGGGGTCGCCGAAAAGCCCTGAAGGGCCAGAGGTTTTCGGACATTTCGGACATCCAACGTAATGTGACGACCCAACTGAAGGCTATCCCTCAGGAAGACTATGCTAGGACTTGTACAGCCGTTCTAAGAAGTGCATACCCATCCACGGGGATTACTTCGAAGGATAGTAACGGCTGTTTCAGATAAGCCAACAATCCGTTCGTAATATAGACCCATTCTCCGAGCTTTTCAGACAGAGGGCGTATATATTTGTTACTCTATTTACCCATGTGATCTTCATCATTCTCATGTAACACCACATTTCAAACGCTGCTATTCTCCTCTTTTCTGCTGCGCCCACAGTCCAAGTTACACTTCCATAGAGCGCCACGCTCCAGACAAAGACTTCCAAAATTGACTCTCTAATACCTAACTCTAATGTACGAGGCACGTCCAGAAAGTAAGTTCCGTTTGGTAATAAAATTAAATTGTGTACAGATACAGAAAAAGTATTTATTGCACATCATTCTACACCTCTTAAACTACTTTTTCACATAACTGCCGAACTTTTGCAGGCATTTGTCATAGCGTGGCACAAGTTTTTGGATACCTTTTTCATAGAAGTTTGCCGCCGACCCGTAAACGAGAGTGAAAACTCCCCTGTAAGATATCCAACCGTTTGGCCACCACTGTTAGGCAAATTGCGTACGTGGTCAGGAGAACTCCTAAACATCTCTTCCTTTCCGGCCTTAATTGGCCCTTGTCTCATCTTTCCTGATACCCTCCTTCTGTGAGGGGTCAGCCTTCTTTTTCTTTTCCTTTTACCTCCTGCCTTGTGCTCAAGGCCCTTAAGGAGGCAGGGTGTATGTAGCCCCACCACTTCTGGTGCACCGTAGATAATGCTACACCCTCAGGGGCTCACGGCTGATGAGTTCGGGAGTTGGCGACCTCGAGGGATTCCTGAGCTGGGTCCGTTTTCCCCTTTTGTCCCTTACCTTTGGGGCGGACCTTCTCCTCTCTCCCCTCTCCTCTCCTCTCCTCTTTTCATTATATTTACTTTTCTCTTTAAGATTCCCGCACTATTTTGTTACTTGGTTCACCGTGTATCTAAATTCCCTTCTAGCAATTTTTTAAAGGCATTTTTAATCTACGTTGCTTTTTGTGTGTTTTTTCGATCTGAATTACATCTCGCGATTGTTTTCAACCTCAATTGCATTTTGTAAAGATTGACAATCTAAATTGCTTTTTAGTAAGTCTTTCAATATAGCGGAGGGACCTTTGTGAGTATTTTGAATTTCAATTGCATTTTGTAAGTATTTTCAACCAAAACCGCATTTCGCCCGAATTTTGAATCTAAATTGCATTCTGTTTGGCGGGCATTTTGCACATATTTTGATTCTCAATTGCATTTTGTGGGTATTTTGAATCTAAATTACATTTTGTCAAGTATTTTCAATCTAAATTGCTTTTTGTGAGTATTGCCAATCCACATGAATCCTTTGAATCTACCGTACATTTTGTAAGCATTTTCAATTTCAATTGCATTTTGTAAGTATTTTGAATTTCAATTGCACTTTGTGAATAATTTGGATTGGAACTGGGATAGGGCCTATTTCAATCTGAATTGCATTGTGTATTTTCAATTTCAATTGCATTTTGTAAGTATTTTGAACCTCAATTGCATTTTGTACGTATTTTCGATCTCATTTGCATTTTGTAAGTATTTTGAATTTCAGTTGAATTTTGTAAGTATTTCGACGCTACATTGCCTTTTGTACGTATTTTGAATCGAGCCTACGTTTTGTGGGTCTTTTTCAATCTATTCTTTTTGTGCAACTTTTCGTTCTAAATTCCCTTTTGTAAGACCATATTGTGAGTTGTTTCCATCTGAGTTTCTCTTTGTACGTATTTTCCGTCTGAGATAATTTTGTTCTGGTTTCCATTTCATTATCATTTTCGCTATCACCCAGATCATTAGGGGCCGATAACCTCGATGTTAGGCGCCTTAAAACAACAATTATCATCATCATCATCATCATCATCATCATCATCAAAATGTCTATACTCATGGTGTGGAAAGAAGTGTGATGGATACCACGCAATGTGGTGTGAACAGAGGCCCATTAAACAGTTGAGTGTCAACCAATCTATATTATTAAAAATATTGATGAAAATTTATCCGAGTCCGTCCGGCCATACTATCCGGCCGATTTTCTTCATCCTTTTTTTAAATGAAAGGTATTCATGCACAGATTTGTCATTAAATATTACAAATCACTTACATTACGCCTTTCTCAAATTATTTGATTTTTTCAACTTTTTCCAACTTATTCCAACTTTGAAGTACACATATCTCCGGTTCTAATTGAGTTACGAATGTCGTTTTAGTCTAAGAACACTCAGTGAATCAAGCGCTATCATTTGAGCTCTTAACCATTCAAATCGGCTGATTATGAGGAATGTTATGCGTGGACATACGATATTACAGCTCATTTTTTCACCAGTTTTTCTCATTGTAGCAATCATATCTTTGATTCTAATTGATTTACACTGTTTGTTTTGGTCTAACAGCACTCAGTGGATCAAGCTCTATCTTTTGAGGTATTAAATATTTACATCGGTTGATTCTCAGGAATGTTATGAGTGACGAAGCGAATATTAGAAATAATTATGAAAATTTACCGACTCCGTCCGGCCATTCTATCCGGTCGATTTCCTTCATACCACTATTAAATGAAAGTTATTCATGTACGGATTTAATATCAAGTATTACAAATCACTTAACTTCTGCCTCCCTCAAATTATTTGATTTCTTGCACCTTTTTTACTTTTTTTTCACATTGAAGCTATCTATATTATTAAAAATATTGATGAAAACTTATCCGAGTTCGTCCGGCCATACTATCCGGCCGATTTTCTTCATCCTTTTTTAAAATGAAAGGTATTCATGCACAGATTTGTCATCAAGTATTACAAATCACTTAAATTACGCCTTTCTCAAATTATTTGATTTTTTCAACTTTTTCCAACTTTTTCCAACTTTGAAGCAATCATATCTTCGGTTCTAATTCAGTTACGAATGTCGTTTTAGTCTAAGAACACTCAGTGAATCAAGCGCTATCATTTGAGCTCTTAACCATTCAAATCGGCTGATTATGAGGAATGTTATGCGTGGACATACGATATTACAGCTCATTTTTTCAACATTTTTTTCATTGTAGCAATCATATCTTTGATTCTAATTGATTTACACTGTTCGTTTTGGTCTAAGAGCACTCAGTGGATCAAGCTCTATCTTTTGAGGTATTAAATATTTACATCGGTTGATTCTCAGGAATGTTATGAGTGACGAAGCGAATATTAGAAATAATTATGGAAATTTACGGAGTCCGTCCGGCCATACTATCCGGTCGATTTCCTTCATACCACTATTAAATGAAAGTTATTCATGTACGGATTTAATATCAAGTATTACAAATCACTTAACTTCTGCCTCCCTCAAATTATTTGATTTCTTGCACCTTTTTTACTTTTTTTCACATTGAAGCTATCTATATTATTAAAAATATTGATGAAAACTTATCCGAGTCCGTCCGGCCATACTATCCGGCCGATTTTCTTCATCCTTTTTTTAAATGAAAGGTATTCATGCACAGATTTGTCATCAAATATTACAAATCACTTACATTACGCCTTTCTCAAATTATTTGATTTTTTCAACTTTTTCCAAGTTTTTCCAACTTTGAAGTAAACATATCTTCGGTTCTAATTGAGTTACGAATGTCGTTTTAGTCTAAGAACACTCAGTGAATCAAGCGATATCATTTGAGCTCTTAACCATTCACATCGGCTGATTATGAGGAAAGTTATGCGTGGACATACGATATTACAGCTCATTTTTTCACCAGTTTTTCTCATTGTAGCAATCATATCTTTGATTCTAATTGATTTACACTGTTCGTTTTGGTCTAAGAGCACTCAGTGGATCACGCTCTATCTTTTGAGGTATTAAATATTTACATCGGTTGATTCTCAGGAATGTTATGAGTGACGAAGCGAATATTAGAAATAATTATGAAAATTTACCGAGTCCGTCCGGCCATTCTATCCGGTCGATTTCCTTCATACCACTATTAAATGAAAGTTATTCATGTACGGATTTAATATCAAGTATTACAAATCACTTAACTTCTGCCTCCCTCAAATTATTTGATTTCTTGCACCTTTTTTACTTTTTTTCACATTGAAGCTATCTATATTATTAAAAATATTGATGAAAACTTATCCGAGTCCGTCCGGCCATACTATCCAGCCGATTTTTTTCATCCTTTTTTTTGAATGAAAGGTATTCATGCACAGATTTGTCATCAAATATTACAAATCACTTAAATTACGCCTTTCTCAAATTATTTGATTTTTTCAACTTTTTCCAACTTTTTCCAACTTTGAAGTAAACATATATTCGGTTCTAATTGAGTTACGAATGTCGTTTTAGTCTAAGAACACTCAGTGAATCAAGCGCTATCATTTGAACTCTTAACCATTCACATCGGCTGATTATGAGGAAAGTCATGCGTGGACATACGATATTACAGCTCATTTTTTCACCAGTTTTTCTCATTGTAGCAATCATATCTTTGATTCTAATTGATTTACACTGTTCGTTTTGGTCTAAGAGCACTCAGTGGATCAAGCTCAATCATTTGAGGTATTAAATATTTACATCGGTTGATTCTCAGGAATGTTATGAGTGACGACGCGAATATTAGAAATAATTATGAAAATTTACCGAGTCCGTCCGGCCATTCTATCCGGTCGATTTCCTTCATACCACTATTTAATGAAAGTTATTCATGTACGGATTTAATATCAAGTATTACAAATCACTTAACTTCTGCCTCCCTCAAATTATTTGATTTCTTGCACCTTTTTTACTTTTTTTCACATTGAAGCGATCTATATTATTAAAAATATTGATGAAAAATTATCCGAGTCCGTCCGGCCATACTATCCGGCCGATTTTCTTCATCCTTTTTTTAAATGAAATGTATTCATGCACAGATTTGTCATTAAATATTACTAATCACTTACATTACGCCTTTCTCAAATTATTTGATTTTTTCAACTTTTTCCAACTTTTTCCAACTTTGAAGTAAACTTATCTTCGGTTCTAATTGAGTTACGAATGTCGTTTTAGTCTAAGAACACTCAGTGAATCAAGCGCTATCATGTGAGCTCTTAACCATTCAAATCGGCTGATTATGAGGAAAGTTATGCGTGGACATACGATATTACAGCTCATTATTTCACCAGTTTTTCTCATTGTAGCAATCATATCTTTGATTCTAATTGATTTACACTGATCGTTTTGGTCTAAGAGCACTCAGTGGATCAAGCTCTATCTTTTGAGGTATTAAATATTTACATCGGTTGATTCTCAGGAATGTTATGAGTGACGAAGCGAATATTAGAAATAATTACGGAAATTTACGGAGTCCGTCCGGCCATACTATCCGGTCGATTTCCTTCATACCACTATTAAATGAAAGTTATTCATGTACGGATTTAATATCAAGTATTACAAATCACTTAACTTCTGCCTCCCTCAAATTATTTGATTTCTTGCACCTTTTTTACTTTTTTTCACATTGAAGCTATCTATATTATTAAAAATATTGATGAAAACTTATCCGAGTCCGTCCGGCCATACTATCCGGCCAATTTTCTTCATCCTTTTTTTAAATGAAAGGTATTCATGCACAGATTTGTCATCAAATATTACAAATCACTTAAATTACGCCTTTCTCAAATTATTTGATTTTTCAACTTTTTTCAACTTTTTCCAACTTTGAAGTAAACATATATTCGGTTCTAATTGAGTTACGAATGTCGTTTTAGTCTAAGAACACTCAGTGAATCAAGCGCTATCATTTGAACTCTTAACCATTCACATCGGCTGATTATGAGGAAAGTTATGCGTGGACATACGATATTACAGCTCATTTTTTCACCAGTTTTTCTCATTGTAGCAATCATATCCTTGATTCTAATTGATTTACACTGTTCGTTTTGGTCTAAGAGCACTCAGTGGATCAAGCTCTATCATTTGAGGTATTAAATATTTACATCGGTTGATTCTCAGGAATGTTATGAGTGACGAAGCGAATATTAGAAATAATTATGAAAATTTACCGAGTCCGTCCGGCCATTCTATCCGGTCTATTTCCTTCATACCACTATTAAATGAAAGTTATTCATGTACGGATTTAATATCAAGTATTACAAATCACTTAACTTCTGCCTCCCTCAAATTATTTGATTTCTTGCACCTTTTTTACTTTTTTTCACATTGAAGCTATCTATATTATTAAAAATATTGATGAAAACTTATCAGAGTCCGTCCGGCCATACTATCCGGCCGATTTTTTTCATCCTTTTATTGAATGAAAGGTATTCATGCACAGATTTGTCATCAAATATTACAAATCACTTAAATTACGCCTTTCTCAAATTATTTGATTTTTTCAACTTTTTCCAACTTTTTCCAACTTTGAAGTAAACATATATTCGGTTCTAATTGAGTTACGAATGTCGTTTTAGTCTAAGAACACTCAGTGAATCAAGCGCTATCATGTGAGCTCTTAACCATTCAAATCGGCTGATTATGAGGAAAGTTATGCGTGGACATACGATATTACAGCTCATTTTTTCACCAGTTTTTCTCATTGTAGCAATCATATCTTTGATTCTAATTGATTTACACTGTTCGTTTTGGTCTAAGAGCACTCAGTGGATCAAGCTCTATCTTTTGAGGTATTAAATATTTACATCGGTTGATTCTCAGGAATGTTATGAGTGACGAAGCGAATATTAGAAATAATTATGAAAATTTACCGACTCCGTCCGGCCATTCTATCCGGTCGATTTCCTTCATACCACTATTAAATGAAAGTTATTCATGTACGGATTTAATATCAAGTATTACAAATCACTTAACTTCTGTCTCCCTCAAATTATTTGATTTCTTGCACCTTTTTTACTTTTTTTACACTTTGAAGCTATCTATATTATTAAAAATATTGATGAAAATTTATCCGAGTCCGTCCGGCCATACTATCCGGCCGATTTTCTTCATCCTTTTTTAAAATGAAAGGTATTCATGCACAGATTTGTCATCAAGTATTACAAATCACTTAAATTACGCCTTTCTCAAATTATTTGATTTTTTCAACTTTTTCCAACTTTTTCCAACTTTGAAGCAATCATATCTTCGGTTCTAATTCAGTTACGAATGTCGTTTTAGTCTAAGAACACTCAGTGAATCAAGCGCTATCATTTGAGCTCTTAACCATTCAAATCGGCTGATTATGAGGAATGTTATGCGTGGACATACGACATTACAGCTCATTTTTTCAACATTTTTTTCATTGTAGCAATCATATCTTTGATTCTAATTGATTTACACTGTTCGTTTTGGTCTAAGAGCACTCAGTGGATCAAGCTCTATCTTTTGAGGTATTAAATATTTACATCGGTTGATTCTCAGGAATGTTATGAGTGACGAAGCGAATATTAGAAATAATTATGGAAATTTACGGAGTCCGTCCGGCCATACTATCCGGTCGATTTCCTTCATACCACTATTAAATGAAAGTTATTCATGTACGGATTTAATATCAAGTATTACAAATCACTTAACTTCTGCCTCCCTCAAATTATTTGATTTCTTGCACCTTTTTTACTTTTTTTCACATTGAAGCTATCTATATTATTAAAAATATTGATGAAAACTTATCCGAGTCCGTCCGGCCATACTATCCGGCCGATTTTCTTCATCCTTTTTTTAAATGAAAGGTATTCATGCACAGATTTGTCATCAAATATTACAAATCACTTACATTACGCCTTTCTCAAATTATTTGATTTTTTCAACTTTTTCCAACTTTTTCCAACTTTGAAGTAAACATATCTTCGGTTCTAATTGAGTTACGAATGTCGTTTTAGTCTAAGAACACTCAGTGAATCAAGCGCTATCATTTGAACTCTTAACCATTCACATCGGCTGATTATGAGGAAAGTTATGCGTGGACATACGATATTACAGCTCATTTTTTCACCAGTTTTTCTCATTGTAGCAATCATATCTTTGATTCTAATTGATTTACACTGTTCGTTTTGGTCTAAGAGCACTCAGTGGATCAAGCTCTATCTTTTGAGGTATTAAATATTTACATCGGTTGATTCTCAGGAATGTTATGAGTGACGAAGCGAATATTAGAAATAATTATGGAAATTTACGGAGTCCGTCCGGCCATACTATCCGGTCGATTTCCTTCATACCACTATTAAATGAAAGTTATTCATGTACGGATTTAATATCAAGTATTACAAATCACTTAACTTCTGCCTCCCTCAAATTATTTGATTTCTTGCACCTTTTTTACTTTTTTTCACATTGAAGCTATCTATATTATTAAAAATATTGATGAAAACTTATCCGAGTCCGTCCGGCCATACTATCCGGCCGATTTTCTTCATCCTTTTTCTAAATGAAAGGTATTCATGCACAGATTTGTCATCAAATATTACAAATCACTTACATTACGCCTTTCTCAAATTATTTGATTTTTTCAACTTTTTCCAACTTTTTCCAACTTTGAAGTAAACATATCTTCGGTTCTAATTGAGTTACGAATGTCGTTTTAGTCTAAGAACACTCAGTGAATCAAGCGCTATCATTTGAACTCTTAACCATTCACATCGGCTGATTATGAGGAATGTTATGCGTGGACATACGATATTACAGCTCATTTTTTCACCAGTTTTTCTCATTGTAGCAATCATATCTTTGATTCTAATTGATTTACACTGTTCGTTTTGGTCTAAGAGCACTCAGTGGATCAAGCTCTATCTTTTGAGGTATTAAATATTTACATCGGTTGATTCTCAGGAATGTTATGAGTGACGAAGCGAATATTAGAAATAATTACGGAAATTTACGGAGTCCGTCCGGCCATACTATCCGGTCGATTTCCTTCATACCACTATTAAATGAAAGTTATTCATGTACGGATTTAATATCAAGTATTACAAATCACTTAACTTCTGCCTCCCTCAAATTATTTGATTTCTTGCACCTTTTTTACTTTTTTTCACATTGAAGCTATCTATATTATTAAAAATATTGATGAAAACTTATCCGAGTCCGTCCGGCCATACTATCCGGCCGATTTTCTTCATCCTTTTTTTAAATGAAAGGTATTCATGCACAGATTTGTCATCAAATATTACAAATCACTTAAATTACGCCTTTCTCAAATTATTTGATTTTTCAACTTTTTCCAACTTTTTCCAACTTTGAAGTAAACATATATTCGGTTCTAATTGAGTTACGAATGTCGTTTTAGTCTAAGAACACTCAGTGAATCAAGCGCTATCATTTGAACTCTTAACCATTCACATCGGCTGATTATGAGGAAAGTTATGCGTGGACATACGATATTACAGCTCATTTTTTCACCAGTTTTTCTCATTGTAGCAATCATATCCTTGATTCTAATTGATTTACACTGTTCGTTTTGGTCTAAGAGCACTCAGTGGATCAAGCTCTATCATTTGAGGTATTAAATATTTACATCGGTTGATTCTCAGGAATGTTATGAGTGACGAAGCGAATATTAGAAATAATTATGAAAATTTACCGAGTCCGTCCGGCCATTCTATCCGGTCTATTTCCTTCATACCACTATTAAATGAAAGTTATTCATGTACGGATTTAATATCAAGTATTACAAATCACTTAACTTCTGCCTCCCTCAAATTATTTGATTTCTTGCACCTTTTTTACTTTTTTTCACATTGAAGCTATCTATATTATTAAAAATATTGATGAAAACTTATCAGAGTCCGTCCGGCCATACTATCCGGCCGATTTTTTTCATCCTTTTATTGAATGAAAGGTATTCATGCACAGAGTTGTCATCAAATATTACAAATCACTTAAATTACGCCTTTCTCAAATTATTTGATTTTTTCAACTTTTTCCAACTTTTTCCAACTTTGAAGTAAACATATATTCGGTTCTAATTGAGTTACGAATGTCGTTTTAGTCTAAGAACACTCAGTGAATCAAGCGCTATCATGTGAGCTCTTAACCATTCAAATCGGCTGATTATGAGGAAAGGTATGCGTGGACATACGATATTACAGCTCATTTTTTCACCAGTTTTTCTCATTGTAGCAATCATATCTTTGATTCTAATTGATTTACACTGTTCGTTTTGGTCTAAGAGCACTCAGTGGATCAAGCTCTATCTTTTGAGGTATTAAATATTTACATCGGTTGATTCTCAGGAATGTTATGAGTGACGAAGCGAATATTAGAAATAATTATGAAAATTTACCGACTCCGTCCGGCCATTCTATCCGGTCGATTTCCTTCATACCACTATTTAATGAAAGTTATTCATGTACGGATTTAATATCAAGTATTACAAATCACTTAACTTCTGCCTCCATCAAATTATTTGATTTCTTGCACCTTTTTTACTTTTTTTTCACTTTGAAGCTATCTATATTATTAAAAATATTGATGAAAATTTATCCGAGTCCGTCCGGCCATACTATCCGGCCGATTTTCTTCATCCTTTTTTAAAATGAAAGGTATTCATGCACAGATTTGTCATCAAGTATTACAAATCACTTAAATTACGCCTTTCTCAAATTATTTGATTTTTTCAACTTTTTCCAACTTTTTCCAACTTTGAAGCAATCATATCTTCGGTTCTAATTCAGTTACGAATGTCGTTTTAGTCTAAGAACACTCAGTGAATCAAGCGCTATCATTTGAGCTCTTAACCATTCAAATCGGCTGATTATGAGGAATGTTATGCGTGGACATACGACATTACAGCTCATTTTTTCAACATTTTTTTCATTGTAGCAATCATATCTTTGATTCTAATTGATTTACACTGTTCGTTTTGGTCTAAGAGCACTCAGTGGATCAAGCTCTATCTTTTGAGGTATTAAATATTTACATCGGTTGATTCTCAGGAATGTTATGAGTGACGAAGCGAATATTAGAAATAATTATGGAAATTTACGGAGTCCGTCCGGCCATACTATCCGGTCGATTTCCTTCATACCACTATTAAATGAAAGTTATTCATGTACGGATTTAATATCAAGTATTACAAATCACTTAACTTCTGCCTCCCTCAAATTATTTGATTTCTTGCACCTTTTTTACTTTTTTTCACATTGAAGCTATCTATATTATTAAAAATATTGATGAAAAATTATCCGAGTCCGTCCGGCCATACTATCCGGCCGATTTTCTTCATCCTTTTTTTAAATGAAATGTATTCATGCACAGATTTGTCATTAAATATTACTAATCACTTACATTACGCCTTTCTCAAATTATTTGATTTTTTCAACTTTTTCCAACTTTTTCCAACTTTGAAGTAAACTTATCTTCGGTTCTAATTGAGTTACGAATGTCGTTTTAGTCTAAGAGCACTCAGTGAATCAAGCGATATCATTTGAGCTCTTAACCATTCACATCGGCTGATTATGAGGAAAGTTATGCGTGGACATACGATATTACAGCTCATTTTTTCACCAGTTTTTCTCATTGTAGCAATCATATCTTTGATTCTAATTGATTTACACTGTTCGTTTTGGTCTAAGAGCACTCAGTGGATCACGCTCTATCTTTTGAGGTATTAAATATTTACATCGGTTGATTCTCAGGAATGTTATGAGTGACGATGCGAATATTAGAAATAATTATGAAAATTTACCGAGTCCTTCCGGCCATTCTATCCGGTCGATTTCCTTCATACCACTATTAAATGAAAGTTATTCATGTACGGATTTAATATCAAGTATTACAAATCACTTAACTTCTGCCTCCCTCAAATTATTTGATTTCTTGCACCTTTTTTACTTTTTTTCACATTGAAGCTATCTATATTATTAAAAATATTGATGAAAACTTATCCGAGTCCGTCCGGCCATACTATCCGGCCGATTTTTTTCATCCTTTTATTGAATGAAAGGTATTCATGCACAGATTTGTCATCAAATATTACAAATCACTTAAATTACGCCTTTCTCAAATTATTTGATTTTTTCAACTTTTTCCAACTTTTTCCAACTTTGAAGTAAACATATATTCGGTTCTAATTGAGTTACGAATGTCGTTTTAGTCTAAGAACACTCAGTGAATCAAGCGCTATCATGTGAGCTCTTAACCATTCAAATCGGCTGATTATGAGGAAAGTTATGCGTGGACATACGATATTACAGCTTATTTTTTCACCAGTTTTTCTCATTGTAGCAATCATATCTTTGATTCTAATTGATTTACACTGTTCGTTTTGGTCTAAGAGCACTCAGTGGATCAAGCTCTATCATTTGAGGTATTAAATATTTACATCGGTTGATTCTCAGGAATGTTATGAGTGACGAAGCGAATATTAGAATTAATTATGAAAATTTACCGAGTCCGTCCGGCCATTCTATCCGGTCGATTTCCTTCATACCACTATTTAATGAAAGTTATTCATGTACGGATTTAATATCAAGTATTACAAATCACTTAACTTCTGCCTCCCTCAAATTATTTGATTTCTTGCACCTTTTTTACTTTTTTTCACATTGAAGCTATCTATATTATTAAAAATATTGATGAAAACTTATCCGAGTTCGTCCGGCCATACTATCCGGCCGATTTTCTTCATCCTTTTTTAAAATGAAAGGTATTCATGCACAGATTTGTCATCAAGTATTACAAATCACTTAAATTACGCCTTTCTCAAATTATTTGATTTTTTCAACTTTTTCCAACTTTCAAGTAAACATATCTTCGGTTCTAATTGAGTTACGAATGTCGTTTTAGTCTAAGAACACTCAGTGAATCAAGCGCTATCATTTGAGCTCTTAACCATTCACATCGGCTGATGATGAGGAAAGTTATGCGTGGACATACGATATTACAGCTCATTTTTTCAACAGTTTTTTCATTGTAGCAATCATATCTTTGATTCTAATTGATTTACACTGTTCGTTTTGGTCTAAGAGCACTCAGTGGATCAAGCTCTATCTTTTGAGGTATTAAATATTTACATCGGTTGATTCTCAGGAATGTTATGAGTGACGAAGCGAATATTAGAAATAATTATGAAAATTTACCGACTCCGTCCGGCCATTCTATCCGGTCGATTTCCTTCATACCACTATTAAATGAAAGTTATTCATGTACGGATTTAATATCAAGTATTACAAATCACTTAACTTCTGCCTCCCTCAAATTATTTGATTTCTTGCACCTTTTTTACTTTTTTTCACATTGAAGCTATCTATATTATTAAAAATATTGATGAAAACTTATCCGAGTTCGTCCGGCCATACTATCCAGCCGATTTTTTTCATCCTTTTTTTTTGAATGAAAGGTATTCATGCACAGATTTGTCATCAAATATTACAAATCACTTAAATTACGCCTTTCTCAAATTATTTGATTTTTTCAACTTTTTCCAACTTTTTCCAACTTTGAAGTAAACATATATTCGGTTCTAATTGAGTTACGAATGTCGTTTTAGTCTAAGAACACTCAGTGAATCAAGCGCTATCATTTGAACTCTTAACCATTCACATCGGCTGATTATGAGGAAAGTTATGCGTGGACATACGATATTACAGCTCATTTTTTCACCAGTTTTTCTCATTGTAGCAATCATATATTTGATTCTAATTGATTTACACTGTTCGTTTTGGTCTAAGAGCACTCAGTGGATCAAGCTCTATCATTTGAGGTATTAAATATTTACATCGGTTGATTCTCAGGAATGTTATGAGTGACGAAGCGAATATTAGAAATAATTATGAAAATTTACCGAGTCCGTCCGGCCATTCTATCCGGTCGATTTCCTTCATACCACTATTTAATGAAAGTTATTCATGTACGGATTTAATATCAAGTATTACAAATCACTTAACTTCTGCCTCCCTCAAATTATTTGATTTCTTGCACCTTTTTTACTTTTTTTCACATTGAAGCTATCTATATTATTAAAAATATTGATGAAAAATTATCCGAGTCCGTCCGGCCATACTATCCGGCCGATTTTCTTCATCCTTTTTTTAAATGAAATGTATTCATGCACAGATTTGTCATTAAATATTACTAATCACTTACATTACGCCTTTCTCAAATTATTTGATTTTTTCAACTTTTTCCAACTTTTTCCAACTTTGAAGTAAACTTATCTTCGGTTCTAATTGAGTTACGAATGTCGTTTTAGTCTAAGAACACTCAGTGAATCAAGCGATATCATTTGAGCTCTTAACCATTCACATCGGCTGATTATGAGGAAAGTTATGCGTGGACATACGATATTACAGCTCATTTTTTCACCAGTTTTTCTCATTGTAGCAATCATATCTTTGATTCTAATTGATTTACACTGTTCGTTTTGGTCTAAGAGCACTCAGTGGATCACGCTCTATCTTTTGAGGTATTAAATATTTACATCGGTTGATTCTCAGGAATGTTATGAGTGACGAAGCGAATATTAGAAATAATTATGAAAATTTACCGAGTCCGTCCGGCCATTCTATCCGGTCGATTTCCTTCATACCACTATTAAATGAAAGTTATTCATGTACGGATTTAATATCAAGTATTACAAATCACTTAACTTCTGCCTCCCTCAAATTATTTGATTTCTTGCACCTTTTTTACTTTTTTTCACATTGAAGCTATCTATATTATTAAAAATATTGATGAAAACTTATCCGAGTCCGTCCGGCCATACTATCCGGCCGATTTTTTTCATCCTTTTATTGAATGAAAGGTATTCATGCACAGATTTGTCATCAAATATTACAAATCACTTAAATTACGCCTTTCTCAAATTATTTGATTTTTTCAACTTTTTCCAACTTTTTCCAACTTTGAAGTAAACATATATTCGGTTCTAATTGAGTTACGAATGTCGTTTTAGTCTAAGAACACTCAGTGAATCAAGCGCTATCATGTGAGCTCTTAACCATTCAAATCGGCTGATTATGAGGAAAGTTATGCGTGGACATACGATATTACAGCTTATTTTTTCACCAGTTTTTCTCATTGTAGCAATCATATCTTTGATTCTAATTGATTTACACTGTTCGTTTTGGTCTAAGAGCACTCAGTGGATCAAGCTCTATCATTTGAGGTATTAAATATTTACATCGGTTGATTCTCAGGAATGTTATGAGTGACGAAGCGAATATTAGAAATAATTATGAAAATTTACCGAGTCCGTCCGGCCATTCTATCCGGTCGATTTCCTTCATACCACTATTTAATGAAAGTTATTCATGTACGGATTTAATATCAAGTATTACAAATCACTTAACTTCTGCCTCCCTCAAATTATTTGATTTCTTGCACCTTTTTTACTTTTTTTCACATTGAAGCTATCTATATTATTAAAAATATTGATGAAAACTTATCCGAGTTCGTCCGGCCATACTATCCGGCCGATTTTCTTCATCCTTTTTTAAAATGAAAGGTATTCATGCACAGATTTGTCATCAAGTATTACAAATCACTTAAATTACGCCTTTCTCAAATTATTTGATTTTTTCAACTTTTTCCAACTTTGAAGTAAACATATCTTCGGTTCTAATTGAGTTACGAATGTCGTTTTAGTCTAAGAACACTCAGTGAATCAAGCGCTATCATTTGAGCTCTTAACCATTCACATCGGCTGATGATGAGGAAAGTTATGCGTGGACATACGATATTACAGCTCATTTTTTCAACAGTTTTTTCATTGTAGCAATCATATCTTTGATTCTAATTGATTTACACTGTTCGTTTTGGTCTAAGAGCACTCAGTGGATCAAGCTCTATCTTTTGAGGTATTAAATATTTACATCGGTTGATTCTCAGGAATGTTATGAGTGACGAAGCGAATATTAGAAATAATTATGAAAATTTACCGACTCCGTCCGGCCATTCTATCCGGTCGATTTCCTTCATACCACTATTAAATGAAAGTTATTCATGTACGGATTTAATATCAAGTATTACAAATCACTTAACTTCTGCCTCCCTCAAATTATTTGATTTCTTGCACCTTTTTTACTTTTTTTCACATTGAAGCTATCTATATTATTAAAAATATTGATGAAAACTTATCCGAGTCCGTCCGGCCATACTATCCGGCCGATTTTTTTCATCCTTTGTTTTGAATGAAAGGTATTCATGCACAGATTTGTCATCAAATATTACAAATCACTTAAATTACGCCTTTCTCAAATTATTTGATTTTTTCAACTTTTTCCAACTTTTTCCAACTTTGAAGTAAACATATATTCGGTTCTAATTGAGTTACGAATGTCGTTTTAGTCTAAGAACACTCAGTGAATCAAGCGCTAACATTTGAACTCTTAACCATTCACATCGGCTGATTATGAGGAAAGTTATGCGTGGACATACGATATTACAGCTCATTTTTTCACCAGTTTTTCTCATTGTAGCAATCATATCTTTGATTCTAATTGATTTACACTGTTCGTTTTGGTCTAAGAGCACTCAGTGGATCAAGCTCTATCTTTTGAGGTATTAAATATTTACATCGGTTGATTCTCAGGAATGTTATGAGTGACGAAGCGAATATTAAAAATAATTATGAAAATTTACCGAGTCCGTCCGGCCATTCTATCCGGTCGATTTCCTTCATACCACTATTTAATGAAAGTTATTCATGTACTGATTTAATATCAAGTATTACAAATCACTTAACTTCTGCCTCCCTCAAATTATTTGATTTCTTGCACCTTTTTTACTTTTTTTCACATTGAAGCTATCTATATTATTAAAAATATTGATGAAAACTTATCCGAGTCCGTCCGGCCATACTATCCGGCCGATTTTCTTCATCCTTTTTTTAAATGAAAGGTATTCATGCACAGATTTGTCATTAAATATTACTAATCACTTACATTACGCCTTTCTCAAATTATTTGATTTTTTCAACTTTTTCCAACTTTTTCCAACTTTGAAGTAAACTTATCTTCGGTTCTAATTGAGTTACGAATGTCGTTTTAGTCTAAGAACACTCAGTGAATCAAGCGATATCATTTGAGCTCTTAACCATTCACATCGGCTGATTATGAGGAAAGTTATGCGTGGACATACGATATTACAGCTCATTTTTTCACCAGTTTTTCTCATTGTAGCAATCATATCTTTGATTCTAATTGATTTACACTGTTCGTTTTGGTCTAAGAGCACTCAGTGGATCACGCTCTATCTTTTGAGGTATTAAATATTTACATCGGTTGATTCTCAGGAATGTTATGAGTGACGAAGCGAATAATAGAAATAATTATGAAAATTTACCGAGTCCGTCCGGCCATTCTATCCGGTCGATTTCCTTCATACCACTATTAAATGAAAGTTATTCATGTACGGATTTAATATCAAGTATTACAAATCACTTAACTTCTGCCTCCCTCAAATTATTTGATTTCTTGCACCTTTTTTACTTTTTTTCACATTGAAGCTATCTATATTATTAAAAATATTGATGAAAACTTATCCGAGTTCGTCCGGCCATACTATCCGGCCGATTTTCTTCATCCTTTTTTAAAATGAAAGGTATTCATGCACAGATTTGTCATCAAGTATTACAAATCACTTAAATTACGCCTTTCTCAAATTATTAGATTTTTCAACTTTTTCCAACTTTGTCCAACTTTGAAGTAAACATATCTTCGGTTCTAATTGAGTTACGAATGTCGTTTTAGTCTAAGAACACTCAGTGAATCAAGCGCTATCATTTGAGCTCTTAACCATTCACATCGGCTGATGATGAGGAAAGTTATGCGTGGACATACGATATTACAGCTCATTTTTTCACCAGTTTTTCTCATTGTAGCAATCATATCTTTGATTCTAATTGATTTACACTGTTCGTTTTGGTCTAAGAGCACTCAGTGGATCAAGCTCTATCTTTTGAGGTATTAAATATTTACATCGGTTGATTCTCAGGAATGTTATGAGTGACGAAGCGAATATTAGAAATAATTATGAAAATTTACCGACTCCGTCCGGCCATTCTATCCGGTCGATTTCCTTCATACCACTATTAAATGAAAGTTATTCATGTACGGATTTAATATCAAGTATTACAAATCACTTAACTTCTGCCTCCCTCAAATTATTTGATTTCTTGCACCTTTTTTACTTTTTTTTTCACATTGAAGCTATCTATATTATTAAAAATATTGATGAAAACTTATCCGAGTCCGTCCGGCCATACTATCCGGCCGATTGTTTTCATCCTTTTTTTTAATGAAACGTATTCATGCACCGATTTGTCATCAAGTATTACAAATCACTTAAATTACGCCTTTCTCAAATTATTTGATTTTTTCAACTTTTTCCAACTTTTTCCAACTTTGAAGTAATCATATCTTCGGTTCTAATTGAGTTACGAAGGTCGTTTTAGTCTAAGAACACTCAGTGAATCAAGCGCTATCATTTGAGTTCTTAACCATTCAAATCGGCTGATTATGAGGAAAGTTATGCGTGGACATACGATATTACAGCTCATTTTTTCAACAGTTTTTCTCATGCTGCGGAGCAGTACGGGCGCCCTAGTTGTGTCTTACATTTAATGCATATTTTGCGTTGTATGATTTACCTTTACCATTTGTTTAATAAATCTACCTTTATCATTACAACGATCTGTTAGTCCATACAATATACAATAGAAACTGTCTCCACGTAGTAGATTTATATTACTTGGTCAGATTCTTCTTTTAACCGCTAGATGGCATATCAGATAGCTGGAGTTGCCAATACTTTTACCGGCATAAAGAGCGAATCACTACGAATGCCAATCAATGTTTGACCGTTTGTAACCTGGTATAAAAATCCATCTAATCAGTGACTTATTGAAGTGAATGACAACATCAGGCCGTAATTGACAGTGTCCTTGTGTGAAGGATGCTTCAATTAGCTATCCGTGGTACCTCGCAGTACCTGGAGACCTTAATACTCTCCTTCAGCAGTTGTTTGTTGGCATTGGGGAGTACTTTCACTCACAGGCAACGACAATCATATATCAGACCAGAATTCATACCCGTTCATGACGATAATTACTACTGCAGGTCATATCCCCGTAATCAAAGAAATAGAACCCTCTTGACACGTCGGAAGGCGGAGGAAAAATTCAGAAGGCAATGAAAAAATTTCGAATTCAGTAAATTTTCCAATTTTTGTATACCTACAGAAATTTAGCAAACGAGAAGGCCCATCTTCTTCTAATTACGAAAACATTTTGCTCATCCCTTGGTGTAAGGGTCGGTCATATCAAACATTCTTTCCGACGAACGTTTTAGGCAATTTTCAAAGGGTTATTGACAGTTTTAAACTGTTTTGATATTAAGCCTATTAAGGGAGGTATGATTTTTAGCCTACTTTAGATTTTTGCAAAAAATGAAAGTAAACTTATGAGATCTACACAGGGCCAAAAATTGTGTGTCTGTGTGTGTGTGTGTGTGTGTGTGTGTGCGAGTGTGTGTGTGTGTGTGTGCGTGTTTTTGTGTGTACTCCGAATGTCTGTCCCCCTGCCCTATCAATTCAAACACGGTGAAACCGAACTGAACGAACATTGGTACAGAGGTAGCACTAGCAAAGGGCACCTCAGTGTCATGTTTTATACCGCCGCCATCTCTATGGATGCGTAATGGCGGCCACCCAAATGTTCAAAGCATAAATCAAATTACGACTAACCTAATCATCCGATCTCTACCAAATTTTGCAACAACATACCTTTATGTAGGAGGCATAGTCTGACCAAGCTACAAGATCAACAGCCCAACACTTTGCGGATGGCGACCATGTTTGCGTGCAAATCGATTCCTCCTATCAATTCAAACACGGTGAAACCGAATTGAACGAAATTTGGTACAGAGGTAGCTCTAGTAAAGGACACCTCAGTATCATGTTTTATATTGCCGCCATCTTGACGAAAACGTAATGGTGGCCACCCAAATGTTCAAAGCTTAAATCAAATTACGACCAACCTAATAATCTGATCTCTTCCAAATTTTGTAACAATATACCCTTATGTGGGAAGCATATTTTGAGCAAACTACAAGATCATCAGGCCAATAGTTTGTAGATGGTGGCCATGTATGTGTGCAAATCGATCCCCCCTATCAGTTCAAACAAGGTAAAACGGAATTGAACGAACTTTGATACAGAGGTAGCACTAGCAAAGGGCACCTCACTATCATGTTATATATCGACGCCATATTGACGAAATCGTAATGGCGGCCACCCAAATGTAAAAAGCTTAAATCAAATTACGACCAACCTAATCATCTGATCTCTACTAAATTTTTCAACAACATACCTTTTTGTGAGAAACGTTCTTTGTCCAAGCTACAAGGTCATCAGTCCAATAGTTTGCATATGGCGGCCTTGTATGTGTGCAAATCGATTCCCCCTATCAGTTCAAACACGGTAAAACCGAATTGAACGAACTTTGGTACAGACGGTAGCACTAGCAAAGGGCACCTCACTGCCATGTTTTATATCGCCGCCATCTTGACGGAAACGGAATGGCGGCCACCCAAATGTAAAAAGCTTAAATCAAATTACGACCAACCGAATCATCTGATCTCTACTAAATTTTGCAACAACAAACCTTTTTGTGAGAAACGTTCTTTGTCCAAGCTACAAGGTCATCAGTCCAATAGTTTGCATATGGCGGCCTTGTATGTGTGCAAATCGATTCCCCCTATCAGTTCAAACACGGTAAAACCGAATTGAACGAACTTTGGTACAGACGGTAGCACTAGCAAAGGGTACCTCACTGCCATGTTTTATATTGCCGCCATCTTGACGGAAACGGAATGGCGGCCACCCAAATGTAAAAAGCTTAAATCAAATTACGACCAACCTAATCATCTGATCTCTACTAAATTTTGCAACAACATACCTTTATGTGAGAAACGTTCTTTGTCCAAGCTACAAGGTCATCAGTCCAATAGTTTGCATATGGCGGCCTTGTATGTGTGCAAATCGATTCCCCCTATCAGTTCAAACACGGTAAAACCGAATTGAACGAACTTTGGTACAGACGGTAGCACTAGCAAAGGGCACCTCACTGCCATGTTTTATATCGCCGCCATCTTGACGGAAACGGAATGGCGGCCACCCAAATGTAAAAAGCTTAAATCAAATTACGACCAACCGAATCATCTGATCTCTACTAAATTTTGCAACAACAAACCTTTTTGTGAGAAACGTTCTTTGTCCAAGCTACAAGGTCATCAGTCCAATAGTTTGCATATGGCGGCCTTGTATGTGTGCAAATCGATTCCCCCTATCAGTTCAAACACGGTAAAACCGAATTGAACGAACTTTGGTACAGACGGTAGCACTAGCAAAGGGTACCTCACTGCCATGTTTTATATTGCCGCCATCTTGACGGAAACGGAATGGCGGCCACCCAAATGTAAAAAGCTTAAATCAAATTACGACCAACCTAATCATCTGATCTCTACTAAATTTTGCAACAACATACCTTTATGTGAGAAACGTTCTTTTTCCAAGCTACAAGGTCATCAGTCCAATAGTTTGCATATGGCGGCCTTGTATGTGTGCAAATCGATTCCCCCTATCAGTTCAAACACGGTAAAACCGAATTGAACGAACTTTGGTACAGACGGTAGCACTAGCAAAGGGCACCTCACTGCCATGTTTTATATCGCCGCCATCTTGACGGAAACGGAATGGCGGCCACCCAAATGTTAAAAGCTTAAATCATATTACGGCCAACCTAATCATTTCATCTCTACCAAATTTTGCAACAACATACCTTTCTGTGGGAAGCATCCTTTGACTGAACTACAAGGTCATCAGCCCAATAGTTTGTAGATAGCGGCCATGTATGTGTGCAAATCGATTCCCCATATCTATTCAAACAAGGTGAAAACGAATTGAATGTTTTTTTTACAGAGGTAGCAATAGTAAAGGGCACCTCATATTCATGTTTAATATCCGTATAGCACGTTGTATTTCAAGAAGCTACTACAACCAACATTCAATTATACTCCTTGAAAAGGACAAAGAGTTATAACAATACCCATGAATTTAGGAGAAAGTAGGCTATATGTTCTTTACTGAACATCTTGTTTATTTTTCAAAACTCCATTTTTCATACTCCTTTAGTCAATGGTTGTTGCTACCAAAATACATTTACTATGATAATCCTGATGATAAGTCTAATTTTGAAATGCGTGTAACTTCTACACTATCAATTAGATTTCAACCAAATTTCGTATGTACTATATGTACGATAACAGATATGATTATGCGTATTCTTAAGAGTAACCAGGGCTGCCAACTGTTAATAAATGCTCTCTCTATTTTTTTCCTAATACCAATATATCAGAAAGTATGCGAACCAAGAGTTTGAAAGTTTACACACGTATAGTACATGATCTTCCACAATAATTTGGAGTACTTATTATACGTGAGTGCTGCCAACATGATTCTAAGCTTGTTGATACGTCCAAATTTTAAATGCTTGTAACTTCTTTACTTACAAATGGATTTCAACCAAATTTCGTATGTAATTTGTGTACCATAAGTGATATGAATTTGCGTATTCTTAAGAGCCAGCAGGGCTGCCAGCTGGAATTAAATGCTCTCTCTATTTTTAGCCTACTTTTCACATTTTGCAAAAATGAGGAAAAAGTAGACTTATGAGATCGGGCAAATGTGTGTCTGTCTGTCTGTCTGTCTGTCTGTCTGTCTGTCCTTCTGTCTGTCTGTCTGTCTGGCTGTGTGTGTGTCCCCCCCTATCAACTCCTAAACGGCTGCAGCAATCGAAACAAAATTTGGTAGGAGTAAAGATCTATACCTGAATATCTCACGGCCATATTTGAAAATGATGTCAGTGCTACCAACTGCTAAAAAATCGCAATTGAAATTTGAGCTCCATGTTGGATATCTTGGAAAGTATGAATAGGAGCTATTTCAAAATTGGCACACGTACAGATCATAATATTTCAGTTTAATTTCCAGGAGGCTAAACATGGCAGTGTTGCCAAAATGATTTAAGCCTCCTGATAGGTCCAATTTTTAAATGCATATAACTTCTATACTATCAATTAGAATTCAACCAAATTTCGTATGTTGTATGTGTACATGACCAGATATGACTGAGCGTATTCTTAAGACCTACCAGGGCTGCCAACTGTTAATAAATGCTCCTAATTTATTTTATCCAAATACCAATATATCAGAAAGTATGCAAGCCGACAGCTTTAAACTATGCACACGTATAGTACCTGACATTCTATATTAATTTGGAGTAACTTATATACGTCAGTGCTACCAACATGATTCTAAGCCTGCTGACAGGTCCAACTTTAAATACATGTAACTTCCATACTATCATTTGGATTTTAACCAAATTTCGTATGTGCTATGTGTACCATAACAGATATGACTATGCGTATTCTAAGGAGCAACCAGTGCTGCCAACTGTTAATATGTGCTGTCCCTATTTTTGTTACCCTAATATCAATATATCAGAACGTATGCAAGCCAATAGCTCTAAACTTTGCACACGTATAGTACCTGGCATTCTAGACGAATTTGGAGTAACTAATATACGTCAGTGCTGCCAACATGATTCTAAGCCTGCTGATAGGTCCAATTTTAAAATGCATGTAACTTCTATACGAACTAATGGATTTCATTCAAAATTGGCACAACAATAGATCATATTATTTCAGATTATTTCTGACCAATACATGCATGACATTGTTGCCAACATGATTTTACGCGCGCTGTTAGATCCAATGTTTAACTGCATGTAACGTCCATGCTATTCATTGGACTTCAACCAAATTTTGTATTTTGTACCTTAATTGACGGAACTAAGAATATATTCAGTCATCAGGGCTGCCAACTGTAGTGCTCTATTAGGATACATTATGCCAGGTATACAGTATTTCGAACTAATTGGAAATTTCGATATTAGCAACTTAATTTCGTCATTATTCTAGATAGGTTCATATTCTGTAGAATAATCATTGGCATGAAAAGTAGGCTGTATAGTTCTTCACGGAACTTCTTGTTACCCTATTATATATAAATCATAATATATGCAAGCCAACAGCTCTAAACTTTGCATACGTATGGTACCTAACATTCTAAATTAATTTGGATTAACTAATATACGTCAGTGCTGCCAACATTATTTAAGCCTGCTGATAAGTCCAATATTTAAATATTATATGTAACTTCTATACTAACAAATGGATTTAATCCAAAATTGGCACAATAGTAGATCATAATATTTTGGATTATTCATGCATTTTAAGAAAAGTAGGCTCTTTAGTTCGTCACCGAACTACTTGTTCATAATCTTTAGGTCAATGGTTGGTGCTATCAAAATACTTTACTATGATAAGTTTTTGGCCCTTATCCGAAGAATACTACGAACATTGAATGGATACGATTTTTCACATACTAAGGAAGTTGTTGCGATATTTCACGTTTTCGAAATGCCCCCTCACCAACAACCCCCCTCTTATTTCCATCCCCTTGGTCCTATTTTTCCCATTAACTAACTCGACCGAGATTTAGAATGGTTATATTGTATGCATACATTTCAAAGTGATACATCTTCTATATATATAACAAGAAGTTCCGTGAAGAACTATACAGCCTACTTTTCATGCCAATGATTATTCTACAGTATATGAACCTATCTAGAATAATGACGAAATTAAGTTGGTAATATGGAAATATCTAATTAGTTCAAAATGTACCTGGTATAATGTAGCCTAATAGAGCACTACAGTTGGCAGCCCTGGTGACTGAATATATTCTTAGTTCACCTATTAAGGTACAGAATACAAAATTTGGTTGAAGTCCAATGGACGTTATATGCAGTTAGACACTGGATCTATCAGCACGCGTAAAAGCATGTTGCCAACAATACCATGCGTGTGCTGGTCAGAAATAATCTGAATTATTATGATATCTTGTTGTGCCAATTTTGGATGAAATCCATTTGTTAGTATAGAAGTTACATGTATTTTAAAATTGGACATATCAGCAGGCATAGAATCATGTTGGCAGCACTGCCTTGTATTAATTACTCCAAATTAATCTAGAATGTCAGGTGCTATACGTGTGCAAAGTATAGAGCTGTTGGCTTGCATACTTTCTGATATATTGATATTAGGGTAAAATATATAGACAGCATTTATTAACAGTTGGCAGCCCTGATTGCACTGAAGAATACTTATAGTCATATCTGATATGTTACACATAGCACATGCGAAATTTGGATGAAATCCTACTGATAGTATAGAAGTTACATGTATTTAAAAATTGGCCCTATCAGCAGGCTTAGAATCATGTTGGTAGAACTGACGTATATAAGTTACTCCAAAATTAATCAAACATGTCAGGTACTATACGTGTGCATAGTTTAAAGCTGTCGGCTTGCACACATTCTGATATATTGGTATTTGGATAAAAAAATAGAGAGAGCAATTATTAACAGTTGGCACCCCTGGTGGCTCTTAAGAATACGCTCAGTCATATCTGTTTATGTACAGATATTACATACAAAATTTGGTTGAAATCCAGTTGATAGTGTAGATGTTATATGCATTTAAACATTGGACCTATCAGAAGGCTTAAAATTATTTTGGCAACACTGTCATGGTTGGCCTCCTGGAAATTAAACTGAAATAGTATTATCTACATGTGTGCCAATTTTGGAATAGCTCCTATGCATACCTTGCAGGATATCCAACATGGAGCTCAAATTTCTAGTGCGTTTTTTCAGCAGTTGGTAGCACTGACATCATTTTCAAATATGGACGTGAGCTATTCCGGTGCACATCTTTACTCATACTAAATTTGGTTTTGATTGCTGCAGCCGTTTAGGAGTTGATAGCGGGGGGGGGGGGGGGGGGACACACACACAGCCAGACAGACAGACAGACAGACAGAAGGACAGACAGACAGACAGACAGACACACATTTGCCCGATCTCATAAGACTACTTTTTCCTCATTTTTGCAAAATGTGAAAAGTAGGCTAAAAATCAATGTAACGTGATAGTTTGTCTGTGGGTGGGTATGTATGTCTCCTATGCGTTCATATACCATTCGTCCGATTGCGATGAAACTTGGGTGAGATGTTGAGTACACTCCAAGGAAGGTTTCTGACTTAGTAAATCCATTTTACAATAGGTAGCGCACGCGCAGATTCAACAAATGAGCGACGATGCGCGAAGCATTTCAACAAAGTCCCGTATGTGTTCATATAGCATTCGTCCGATAGCGATGAAACTTGGGTGAGATGTTAAGTACACTCCAAGGAAGATTTCTGACTTAGTAAATCCATTTTACAATAGGTAGCGCACAAGTAGATTCAACAAATGAGCGACGACACGCAATGCGTTTCAACAAAGTCCCGTATGCATTCATATACCATTCGTCCGATAGCTATGAAACTTGCGTAAAATGTTGTGTACACTGCAGGGAAATTTTCTGGCTTAGTACATCCACTTTACAATAGGCAGCGCACGAGTAGATTCAACAAATGAGCTACGACGCGCGAAGCATTTCAACAAAGTCACGTTTGCGTTCATATACCATTCGTCCGATAGCGATGAAACTAGGCTGAGATTTTGTGTGCACTCCAGGGAAGGTTTCTAGCTTAGTAAATCCCTTTAAAAATAGGTAGAGCACGAGTAGAATCAACAAATGTGCAACGGCGCGCGAAGCGTTTCAACAAAGTCCCATATAATTTCATATACCATTCATCCGATATCGATGAAACTTGAGTGATATGTTGTGTACACTCCAAGGAAGGTTTCTGGCTGAGTACATACATTTTACAATAGGTATCGCACCAGTAGATTCAACAAATGAGCGATGACACGCGAAGCGTTTCAACAAAATCCCGTATAAAATCATATACCAGTCGTCTGATAGTGATAAATGTTTGGTGAATTGTTGTGTACACTCCAGGAAAGGTTTCTGGCTAAGTAAATTATTTTACAATACGAAGCGCACGTTTATATTCAACAAATGAGTGACTACGCGCGAAGCGTTTCGACAACGTCCCGTATACGTTCACATACCATTCATCCGATTGCGATGAAACTTGGGTGAGATGTTGTGTACACTCCAGGGAAGGTTTCTGGCTGAGTACATCCATATTACAATATGTAGCGCAAGAGTAGAATCAACAAATGAGCGACGACACGCGAAGCGTTTCAACCAAGTCCCGTATGCATTCATGTACCATTCGTCCGTAGCTATGAAACTTGGGTAAGATGTTGTGTACACGTCATGGAAAATTTCTGGTTTAGTAAATCCACTATACAATATGCAGCGCACAAGTTGATTCAACAAATGAGGGACGACGCGCGAAGCGTTTCAACAAAGTCCCGTATAAGGTCATATACCATTCTGCCGTTAGCGGTGAAACTTGGGTGAAATATGGTGGACACTCCAAGGAAGGTTTCTGGCTTAGTAAATACATTTCACAGTAGGTAGCACACGAGTAGATTCGACAAATGAACGACGACATGCGGAGTGTTTCAATACAGTCCCCTATATCTTCATATCCCATTAGTCCGATAGCGATGAAACTTGGGTGAGATGTTGTGGACACTTACGTGACGGTTTCTAACTTAGTAAATACATTTTACAGTAGGTAGCGCACGAGTAGATTCAACAAATGAGTGACGGAGCGCGAATCGTTTAAACAAAATCAGGTATGCGTTCATATACGATTCATCCTATTGCGATGAAACATTGATCAGTTATTGTGTACCCGCCAGGGAAGGGGACTTAGTAAATCCATTTCACAATAAGTAGCGCAAGAGTAGATGCAACAAATGGGTGACGACGCGCGAAGCGTTTCAACAAAATCCCCTATTGCGTTCATATAACATTCTTCGATTGCGATGAAACCTTGATGAGTTATTGTGTACACGCCAGGAAAGGGCTTCGACTTAGTAATACATTTCTCAATAGGTAGCGCACGAGTAGATTCAACAAATGAGTGACAGCGCACGAATCGTTTAAACAAAAACCCGTATACGTGCATATACAATTCATCCGATTGCGATGAATCATTGATGAGTTATTGTGTACACGCCAGGGAAGGGTTTCGACTTAGTAAATCCATTTCACAACAGGTAGCGTACGAGTAGATTCAACAAATGAGTGACAGCGATGAAACTTCTGAAAGTTGTTGTGCACGCTTCCACGAATGGTTCTAAATTAGAAAATCCATTTTACGATAGCTTAGAGGCAGTTAACATGTTGTGTATCCAAAAGCACTTCAAGAAACAGAATTTCAACGCCAACACTTTCTTTGATTGGCATTGCAACGCATGCCGGGTACAGCTTGTTATATATATAATTCTTCGACACGTGTGTATGTCACTGAACTCCTCCTAAACGGCAGCTCCGATTTTGATGAAATTTAGTATGTATATTAGGGTGGGTCACTGTATGGTTTAGATTCACAATCTGACCCGGTAGGTGGAATAAACACAATTTTTGAACTACAATTTACACACAATTTTAGAACCACAATATACAGTCAAATACAGTCGTCATGGAAACCACTAGCCTTGGGCTTGGTGAAAGCTGATGTCTTTGGACGGTTTGTCTCTGCACATTAGAGCCACCTGGTCACAACCTGTACAACTACTGCCATAACTTACACTCCGTCCGGGGCGCAAAGTTATGTTTTATACCATAGGGGGAGGTGATGTCGAATTCTTCTCTTCGTCTCTGCACGTTAGAGCGTCTCAACAGAGTCCCGTATGCGTTCATATACCATAGATCTGATTGCGATGAAACTTGGATGAGATGTTGAGTGCACTCCAGGGAAGGTTTATGGCTTAGTAAATCCATTTTACAATATATAGCGCAGATTAGATTCAACAAATGAGCGACGACGCACGAAGCGTTTCAACAAAACCCCGTATAAGTATATACACCATTCATCGATTGCGAAGAAACTTTGATGAGTTGTTGTGTACACTTACGTGAAGGATTCTAACTTAGTAAATCCATTTCACAGCAAGTTGTGCACGAGTAGATTCAACAAATGAGCGACGACGCGCGAAGCATTTCAACAAGGTCCCGTATGCGTTCAAATACCATTCGTCCGATAGCACTGAATCTTGGGTGAGATGTGGTTTACACTCCAGGGAAGGCTTCTGGCTTATTACATCCATTTTACAATAGGAGCGCACGAGTAGATTCAACAAATGAGTGACGACGCTTGAAGCGTTTCCACAACATCCCGTATACGTTTATATATAATTCATCGATTGCGATGAAACTTTGATGAGTTGTTGTGTACACTTACGTGAAGGTTTCTAACTTAGTAAATCCATTTCACAGGAGGTTGCGCACGAGTAGATTCAACAAATGAACGATGACACGCGAAGCGTTTCAAAAAGGTCCCGTATGCGTTCAAATACCATTCGTCCGATTACGATGAGACTTGGGTGAGATCTTGGGTACACCCTAAGGAAAGTTTCTGGCTTAATAAATCCATTTTACAATACGTAGCGCACGAGTAGATTCAACAAATGAGTGACGGCACGTGAATCGTTTCAACATAGTACAGTATGCGTCCATATACCATTCATCCGATTGCGATGAACCTTTGTTGAATTGCTGCGAACACTCCAGGAAAGGTTTCTGGCTTAGTAAATTCATTTTACAATAGGCAGCGCATGAGTAGATTCAACAAATGAGTGACGGCACGCGGATCGTTTAAAGAAATTCCCGTATGCGCTCATATGCCATTCATCCGATTCCGATGTAACTTTGATGAGTTGTTGTGTACACGCCGGGGAAGTCTTCAACTTGGAAAATCCATTTTACAATATTGGTAGCGAACTGTAGATGTAACAAATGAGTGACGACGCGCGAAGAGTTTCAACAAAATCCCGTATGCGTTCATATACTATGCATCAATTGCGATGAAACTTTGATGAGTCGTTGTGTATACTTACGTGAAGCTTTCTAACTTAGTAAATCCATTTCACAGTTGGTAGAGCACGAGTAGATTCAACAAATGAGTGACAGCGCACGAATCATTTAAACAAAATCCCGTATGCGTCTTATACCATTCATCCGATTGCGATGAAACATGGATGAGATGTTGAGTGCACTACAGGGAAGGTTTCTGGGTTAGTAAATCCATTTTACAAATGCTAGCGCATGAGTAGATTCAACAAATGGGTCACGACGCGCGAAGCGTTTCAACAAGGTCCCGTATGCGTTCAAATACCATTCGTCCGATAGCGATGAAACTAGGGTGAGATATTGTGAACACTCCAGGGAAGGCTTCTGGCTTAGTAAATCCATTTTACAATAGGTAGCGCACGAGAAGATTCAGCAAATGAGCGACGACGCGTGGAGCGTTTTAACCAAGTCCCGTATGCGTTCATATACCATTCGTCCGATAGCGATGAAACTAGGGTGAAATGTTGTGTACACTCGAGGGAAGGTTTATGGCTTAGTACATGTATCTTTCAACAGGTAGCGCACGAGTATATTCAACAAATGAGCGACGGCACGCGAATCGTTTCAAAAAAGTCCCGTAGGCGTTCATATACCATTCACCCGAATGCGAAGAAACTTTGCGAATTGTTGTGTACAATCCAGGAGAGGTTTCTGGCTTAATAAATCAATTTTACAATCGGCAGCGCACGAGTAGATTCAACCAATGCTGATGGCGTGTGAATAGTTTCAACAAATTCCTTTATGCGTTCATATACCATTCATCTGATTGCGACGAAACGTTGGTGAATATTGTGTACACTCCAGGAAAGGTTTCTGACTTAGTACATGCATTTTACAATAGTTAGCGCAAGAGTAGATTCAACAAATGAACGACGGCACGCGAATCGTTTCAAGAAAGCCCGTGTGCGTTCATAGACCATTCATCCAATTGCGATGAAACTTTGGTGAATCGTTGAGTACACTCCAGGGAAGGTTTCGGGCTTAATAAATCCATTTTATAATAGGTAGTGTACGAGTAGATTCAACAAATGAGTGACGGCTCGCGAATCGGTTAAACAAAGTCCCGTATGCATTCATATGCCTTTCATCCCATTGCGAACAATCATTGATGAGTTGTTGTGTACACGCCAGGGAAGGTTTTCGACTTAGTAAATCCATTTTACAATAGGTAACGCACGAGTAGATGCAAGAGATGAGTCATTAAGCGTGAAGCGTTTCAACAAAATCCCGTATGCGTTCATATACCATTCATCCATTGCGATGAAACTTTGATGAGTTGTTGTGTACACTATCGTGAAGGTTTCTAACTTAGTAAATCCATTTCTCAGTAGTAGCGCACGAGTAGATTCAACAAGTGAATGAAAGCGCACGAATCGTTTCAACAAAATTCCGTATGCGTTCATATGCCATTCATTTGATTGCGATGAAACTTTGGTGGGTTGTTGTGCACGCTCCCACGAATGTTTCTAAATTAGTTAGTCCATTTTACGATAGTTTAGAGGCAGTTACCAGAAATTGAAAAAAATATTGTGTTTCTGAAAGCACTTCAAGAAACAAAGTTACAACACTTTTTTGATTGGCAGGACAACGTCTGCCGGGTCAGCTAGTACCTATATAAAATCCCTACTTAGTATAAAACAAAGTCCCCGGTTCTTGGATGTCACAGGTAATCTTGAGAACCGCTCACGGGCATAAAAAGCGAAACACTACGAATATCAGACAAAACTCAACATTCGACCGTTTCATACCTCGTATAAATTGAATGCTGTGACTTTGTTGATCGTGATAATCACCACACCAATGTTTGTGGTTATTATTGTCAATTGCGCTGAAACTTCTCAAATGATATAATTAAATCACAGCACTAGATGGATTTTCATGCGGTTTTCTCCATTCTGTAAAGTATATCTCGAGGAAGGTTTCAGTAGGTTTATTGCTGTGAATTCTCATGTTACGTATTTTTGTGAACATTACGGTTTATCTACAACATTCGTAATCACACCGTGCAACAGGTCGGAGGGCAGTACGATGAATTTCAGGTTTCAACATTACCAAATTCGTGTTTGTGCACCTCTTGATCAATTATCGTGCTGATTAGGTTAATTAACTTATGATACCGGTATCCGTGCGCTTTTGAAGCTTACGCTGGGCAAACCGTAGTTGGACGTGGGTTGGTGACCAAGAGAGGTTGACAGGGAAGAATACAGAGACGAGCCCGGTACAAGTAAGTGGAAGCAATACCGGACTCAGCTGGGCAGGCCTGGTTAGCTGCCGCCCCGGAGGTCCTGGGTTGGATTCCCGGCTCTGCTACAAAATTTGAAAAGTGGTATGAGGACTGGAACGGGGTCTACTCAGTCTCGGGTGGCCCAAATTAGTAGAGGGGGTTCGATTCCCACCTCAGCCATCCCCGAAGTGGTTTTCCGTGGTTTCCCACTTCGTCTTCGGGCAAGGGCACGGCCGCCTCCTTCCCTCTTCCTGGCCTATCCATCCCAATCTTCTCTTTCCTTCCCATCCCTCATGAGGCCCCTGTTCGCTTTGCAGGTGGGGCCGCCGCCTGGGCGAATTGCTGATAACACCTCCCCAGTCAGGCGCGGATCTAGAGTTTGTCTTTGGGGGGGGGGGGGGGGGGGGTCAGAGAATCGAAAATGTTGGGGGGGGGGGTCAGAGAATCGAAATTGTTAAGAAAAATGGTATCACTAAAAACGCAATCACAAAATAAACAAACGTACAAAACCAGACCATTTTATTTTGCAAGGTACATGGATAAAAATTTGATGCGTTTAGCGCACCAAAAAATATTGTACAAATTGCAACGGCGTGTTTTGCGACTTTTACATCGAGCTTTGAGAACAGTATCAAGGTACGTTACAGTTTCGGCAAGTCGAGTTGGTACCGACAAAGGGAGAAAGTCACATCTTAAATTGCCAACCAAGCTTGCAGTTTAGACGTCGGCAAAATTGTTTGGTGCGAAAAATATCCCCAAATTCCTATCTGTGCGTTGCTGCATTTATCGTGACATCACTATAAACATCGATTCGACGAGTTGATTTTGTTATATACATAATCGTTTTTACTTTATATAACAGGTATGAAGTTGTAAATATGTACAGTTGTAACAGAACATAATAATTGCAATTAAGATATTTTCAGTATTTGATAAAATGAAAAAAACAAACTGTTTTTCAGTTAAAATTCGTTAAGTTTTATTTGTCTGGTTATTATGTTTTCGTTTTTTGAGTTTGCAAAAAAATTTGGTCTCCGTTTGGGGGGGGGGGGTCATGACCCCCGTGACCTCCCCCTTGAATCCGCGCCTGTCCCCAGTAGCATCCCATCGTACCAAGTGTTCCCAGCTCTAGGACATTGCCTGGAAAGGCGGTAGTGGTGAGTTCCCTCGCTGAGTACGTGGGAACCACACCAACCTGGAGGGTAAAATTTACAAAAATAAAAAAAAGATACAGTCAGTCTGAGAGACTAGACTTTATATCATTTCAAATGATGCATGCATAAATGCTACACTTGTTAGAAAGGCTCAGGAGGGCTTCTCGCTTCGCTTGAAGCCCCAGGACTCTTTCAACAAACTCCATTACCCATTAACTTAGGCTTCCCGCGCGGGGAACGGAGAGCGTGAGGTGCACTCTGCTGCATGACGTCACGCACTCGCCGTCTCCGTATCGTATAACGCCAGACCCCACGAGTAAACTCGGACTCATCAAACTCCATTACCCTTTAACTTAGGCTTCGCGCGCGGGGAACGAAGAGCGGGAGGTGCACTCTGCTACATGACGTCACGCACCTGCCGTTTCCGTATCGCATAACGCCAGACCCCAGGAGTAAACTCAGACTCGGTGCATATGCACTGAGCAATATGATGACGTCATACACGCCGTAACCGTAACACATAACGGTAGACCAAAGCATAACGATGAAGTCGACAAGATCATTTGAAATGATGAGAAAAACAAGTAGTTCCGTGAAGAACTATACAGCCTACTTTTCATGCCAATGATAATTCTACAGTATATGAACCTATCTAGAATAATGACGAAATTAAGTTGCTAATATCGAAATTTCCAATTAGTTGGAAATACTGTATACCTGGCATAATGTATCCTAATAGAGCACTACAGTTGGCAGCCCTGATGACTGAATATATTCTTAGTTCCGTCTCTTAAGGTACAAAATACAAAATTTGGTTGAAGTCCAATGAATAGCATGGACGTTACATGCAGTTAAACATTGGATCTAACAGCGCACGTAAAATCATGTTGGCAACAATGTCATGCATGTATTGGTCAGAAATAATCTGAAATAATATGATCTATTGTTGTGCCAATTTTGAATGAAATCCATTAGTTAGTATAGAAGTTACATGCATTTTAAAATTGGACCTGTCAGCAGGCTTAGAATCATGTTGGTAGCACTGACGTATATAAGTTACTCCAAATTAATATAGAATGTCAGGGACTATACGTGTGCATAGTTTAAAGCTGTCGGCTTGCATACTTTCTGATATATTGGTATTTGGATGAAATAAATTAGGAGCATTTATTAACAGTTGGCAGCCCTTGTAGGTCTGAAGAATACGCTCAGTCATATCTGGTTATGTACACATACAACATACGAAATTTGGTTGAATTCCAATTGATAGTATAGAAGTTATATGCATTTAAAAATTGGACCTATCAGGAGGCTTATAATCATTTTGGCAACACTGCCATGTTTAGCCTCCTGGAAATTAAACTGAAATATTATGATCTGTCCGTGTGCCAATTTTGAAATAGCTCCCATTCATACTTTCCAGGATATCCAACATGGAGCTCAAATTTCAATTGCGATTTTTTAGCAGTTGGTAGCACTGACATCATTTTCAAATATGGCCGTGAGATATTCAGGTATAGATCTTTACTCCTACCAAATTTTGTTTCGATTGCTGCAGACGTTTAGGAGTTGATAGGGGGGGACACACACACAGCCAGCCAGACAGACAGAAGGACAGACAGACAGACAGATAGACAGACACACATTTGCCCGATCTCATAAGTCTACTTTTTCCTCATTTTTGCAAAATGTGAAAAGTAGGCTAAAAATGTCTAGGGCTGGAATTAGACCTACAGTATAATAGGCGGAGAAGCCCTCAGGCTAAGGGCGCGATCCTAAATCTGTCTTGTAACAATCGCTCCAAGACGGAGGAATCTCCTTTCATTATTTGCGTGCAATGGAAGTAGATCATGGCCAAAGAACTGTGTGCCAAACAGTGTTATTACATTCAGCCTCCCAGATATTAATTTGCGCCACAAACTCTGATGGTACAGTCGTTAATAAGCAACAACAGTGCGATAGGAAGTGACCTTCTTCATAGAATCAATATTGTAAGACAACACTGCCCTTCACGAAATTCGTCAGGTAACTGGGAAGAATGCCGCAAGACTCTTGGAAATTTGTACTGTGTTGTTTTTCAGTTAGGAGAACTGCTGTAATTAAGGTATTCGCATACATTTGAAATGACGTATCTGGAAGGAGCATTCAATGTTTAGCCTACTTTTCGCATTTTGTAATAAAAGTAGACTTATGGGATGGATCCTGGCAAATGTGTGTCTGTCAGTCTGCCCCCCCCCCCCCTCCTATCATCGCCTGAACGGCTGCAGCTATAAAAAATTACGAGCCTTACAGTAGTCGCATATGATTTGTAACATCTGACATAGAAGAAACCTCACGTGAAATTGTTGATACACCGGTATTTTATAGTATTATTGGCACAAATATTAATCTATTGTAAAAGGGAGTGTTTTACAGATATTGTAGTTTATAATACGGAACTCATTTTATTAGAATGTCGCCCCCGTAGCGTAGCGGTCAGCATGGTTAGCTGCCGCCCCGGAGGTCCTGGGTTCGATTCCCGGCTCTGCCACGAAATTTGAAAAGTGGTATGAGGACTGGAACGGGGTCTACTCAGCCTCGGGTGGCCCAAATGAGTAGAGGGGGTTCGATTCCCACCTCAGCCATCCTCGAAGTGGTTTTCCGTGGTTTCCCACTTCGTCTTCGGGCAAATGCCGGGATGGTACTGCCCCCGTAATTGAATTATATAGAGACCACGGTGGCTATATTGAAATTATAATGAAAGTTATGGCTGTCATGGTTATGACGTGGGTAGTCATGACGTAAGCACGGATGACGCAAACGTTATGCCAGCAAGCTACTTGAGCTGAGATTCTCAGTGACGTCAGCATTTAGTCGAGAATGTTCCAAGATTTACGACGCAGTCGCAGGAAACGAGGAATTCTGCTGAGGAAGAAACTATGCTATTGGAGGGGAGGCTTGAACCAATGAACGATAGTTTAAAGGAAGACGGAGATTGCTGAAACTATGGTATTTTTATTACTTTTGGAATGCAGAATTGTGGAAATCCATTTGCAGTAAAGGCATTGATTTGGAATTTTGGTGAAATTTATTTTCAGTTTTTGAATTTTTAAAATCCGTCATGTATTAACGAAGTTGGAACTTTTAGCGATGACGCAGTATCACGCTCTGGAAGGGATGGAAACGCCCCTCGTGAAGTTAATAAAAGGGCTTGCGCAGAAGAGAGGAGTCTCATTCTCCGATCTTTCTCCGATCTCATTCTCAGATCATCGAAGTCTAATTGTGAAAGTTCTTTTCTTATACAGTCATTTTAGTGAGACGTCGAAGTGAAAAGTAGTGAAAAGAGTCGTCTTTATAACGCGTGGTGAAGCCACTGCATTATACGAGATCCAAGTCAAACTAGGTGAAGTTAAAGCGGACCTTAGAACGCTTCTACAAGTTTAGCTTTGAACAGTTAGCGGTCGCCGATAAGCTAATTCGATTGTGCAGTGCTACATGAAGTAATATAGAAAAGCTGAACAATTTCGAGCGATTAGTTTGAAAGATATTAGCAGTTTTACACGACTGACAAAAGTGATTATCTCGCCACCTGAGAAGCACTATTGTATCGCCGGAATTAACGCCACGGCTGACGCTGCTAGTGAAATAGGGAGACTCCAGATTGCTTTTGTTACACAACACTACAGTATAATGGAGCAATTTAATACGGCAGTTTGTTCTTCTATTACTACAACCGAAGAGCAGATGGAAGGCTAAAGGACTTAATGCGATTGGGACATATTTCAACGGAGTAAGATAGCAACATGGAACTTCGCTAATTGCTATTCCACACAAGCGAACATGCGGTGAATACCATCTACACCCATGTTTCGTGATTAAAGGCTGAATACTATCGAACAGCAATGGAATCTATTACATACTCATTGAATATGAATATTTCTTCGGAAATTTCTACAAAAAACTTCATGGCGATTGTCTACTGGAACTTCAGGGAATTTTTCAAGAGAGGTCAGGGTTGTCCCGACTCACAAAGAAGATTATTGCCGGAAGGATGTCTATTCGTCTTCGAGGAGCAGTGCGATTTCCGGAGAAGGAAGCAGTTCGATTCTCCGAGGGTGCTATTTCCTATTTCGAGGATGGAGCTCAGCTTTAACTTGGTGAAATGGATCCATCAGCAGTCTTCTTTGGGGAATTTTCCTCTGGAACGTCAATCGGCAGATAAGGTAGTCGTGAACGTTTATTGTATTTGAGTTTCTTAATGATGTTTGAGCAACCATTTTTCCCATATTTTTGTCCTCATGCATTTTGCCCTATTTTCTTGTTTGAGATTCCTATTCTCAGTACACATTGATGAGTTGTGCCTTTTTCGACGATTTATTAAGACATTGTTATGTCATGGGCATAGTTAAATAATTTTGAATCAGTTGAGACTGATATTTAGATTTTTCAGTCATTAATATTTTTGTAGTCACGATTTGACTGTAAGTTAATGATTTTTATGGCAGATTTAAATTCAGACAGCGTGTCACTTTATTAAAGTAATTCTACCCCAGTTTAATTACTTTGACCAATTTTCTGTCATCATCAAGAAGGAAGAACATTTAAATGATTTTAGAGCGTTAAAATCTCTTACGTTGTCGACGATCTTGGAAATACTAGTCGTTATTTGAATTGATTGCAACACAGACATTTATCGTCAGTTATGAATGAACATTGCATCATAGACACTTTAGTGAAAGATTAACGTTAATAATGAATTATTGAATGCATTAAAGTCAAGAACTTTTGTTAGGAGTTTTTCTCAATTAGAGATTTATATAACGATGTTTGCATTCCCCAGTCTATTTGGATTCTATTCGACTATTTTGCATTTTAGTCGCACTTTATTTGATGATAGTATTTTTATACTACATTTCTTTTAAGATGTTAATCTTAATTTTGATAGACCAGACAGGCGTATATAAGCGTATTCACTATTAAATTTGTTTGTGATTGGCAAGTTTTGACTTCATTTCGGTTCATGAATGAAATCCACGAAGGTTAAATGAAAACAGTTTTGAAACAATTAATGATTATAAGAATTTTTAAGTGGAACTATGAATGTATAATCGCTAGTGCAGCGCATGTGTTGAAAGTCGCTGATGTATAATGCCCTTGAATATGAAGGAGGTTCCCACAGGAATTAATGATAAAGAATTATTTGTGGAAGTTTTTGTAAGTTCGGTGGAAGTTTTGATGCCATATAGATTAATATATGATGAATTTTGGGCCTAATTTTAATGCAGTTTAGCGAAGTTTTTCCGCTGGAGTGAATTGTCATAGTTCGTTGAAAATTAATCAAGTGAATTAACTGTTATAATTAACACGAGTTTTGAAAGAATTTGAGATAAGATTTTGAATGAAGATTACCGTCACAAATAATTATTAAAACCTTTATTAAACCAGATTGTGACATTAATATGTATAACTAACCTTCATTGGTCGATTATATTAAACAC
The DNA here is from genome assembly GCA_946902985.2 of Meconema thalassinum. Lineage (NCBI taxonomy): Eukaryota > Metazoa > Arthropoda > Insecta > Orthoptera > Tettigoniidae > Meconema > Meconema thalassinum. Next base: position 89,775,870 of record OX336401.1, read on the forward strand.
GATTATAAAATTACCAACCGGATGAACATGTGGTTAATGTATTTCTTAAATTAATAATTTAAACAATTTAAATGTTAATATTGTAAATAAATGCTGTAAATATTTTTGAAAATAATGTGGAACGAAAGTGATGTTAAAGGCGTGTTTAAAAATATTTTTATTGTCTTGGACAAATATTATAAACAATTTCTAATTGTTATAAATAATTTATGTGATTTTGTTATAAACATTTAAGAGCTAATTAAACATTTGGATTGAACTTAACAAGTTTAAGGAATTATCATAAGAGTCAAGTAGGATGTGAGTAAAGTATTTGAAAGAATTGCGTAAATATATATTTGAGTTGTCTTGTAGACATTTAAAAGCTTGAGAGAGAGAGCTGTATTCTTACGTAACGTAGCATGTGAGAAGGGAGCCCATTCGACAAAGTATGCAACAGGTTGGAGGGTAGCTCGCAGCTGTCCCAACAACTGGTTATCAGCGGGTGAGGTCGTCCACACTCTGGCCTTGCGACTATAAATACAATTATCATGTTTATTAAAAGGAAACCAAATGCTCTATATATGTCTCGTCCTCATTTCCTTTCCAATCCAATAGTGTTATGAATATTACGTTATTTGGAGCTCGTGGGAGCTAATATGTTCTATATCATGTTGTATGATAATTTTGCAAGTCCTACAGGAGGACGTAGTCAGATTGACATGGGCTACTGATAGCCACGTTTATTTTGTTGTATTATTAAAATCATACCCTTTATTTGAAATAAAGCTTTTGTACGGTTCAAAGTTCTCGTCTTCGTTCTGGTTCATTTTTAAATGTCATGGTGGAGGTTATTGTGTGAACAGACTTTAGTGATCCTGTTGTCAACTCAATCCCCGAGATAATTTTAAGAGGTAAGTAACGGTAAGTATGAACCCCCGTCTATTTTGGTGTGTTCCACAATGATTTCCTGTTAACTTCTGTGCTCATATCTCGATAGTATCTGTCAGTGCCATTTTCATTGATGTAGCTGAGCCGGTGCGATTGATTGTTGGCAATCCGATTGAGGGGGCGGATATCTGACAGCCTACTATCCGGGTAAACGGGGACAGTACCTACTGTAAGGCCACGGCAGCCTCCTTCCCTCTTCCTAGCCTATCCATCCCAATCTTCCATCCCTTCCAATCCCTCATGAGGCCCCTGTTCGCTTTGCAGGTGAGGCCGCCTGGGCGAAGTGCTGATCACACCTCCCCAGTTGTATCCCTCCCGACCAGATGTTCCAAGCTCCAGGACACTGCCCATAGAGGCGGTAGTGGTGAGTTCCCTCGCTGAGTCCGTGGGAACCACCAACCTAGAGGGTAAATTGACTAAATAAAAAAAAATTAGAAGATTTGTAGCTTCCACCAGTACTAGCCTAAATAAAGAATACGATATGAATCAACTAGATTAATAGACGCGACACCGCTCATAACCTTAAATTCCTTATAAACAGGTCCTCTTCATTCACAGACCAACACGTAATTTCATATGGATTCTGTTAAAATGAGTCATATTGATATGATAAATATCGTTTAAAATGATAATCTGGTAGCAAAAATATCCACCCCGCCCAGGATTCGAACCCAAGATCTCTAGATTCACAGTCATACGCAATAACCCCACGGCTATTTCGACTACGCAAATATTGTGCACAAGATGGTGACTTATTTCCACGTTCCAATAATACTGCATTACGGAATTGAGTTTCATTTATATTTTGCATGTTCGATAATGTTCCTGAGTGACATTGAGTTTAAAATGCCTTATGCCAATGCAATGACGACTACTTACAATGTTTGATATTAAGGCATTTTACCATTTAAATACTGATACGAAGACTTCGAACATGTACCATGTCATTTGTTTAAATCACTTGACACCAGAGTTCGCATGAACGTTTTCCGTTCAGTATGTCATATACATTCCACATGGCCGAGAGTGCGTCATGGTAACAATTTTCGACACCACGCGCTGATTGTTTCTCTTACCAGTGCCAGCTGGATCGATCGATCGAGTTGGCAGTGCGTCTTATATTTCCGTTCGATCCACCACTGCCACCCTGGGCACACTTCCATTCGATCGATCGAGCGGGCAGTGCATACTTCCGTTGTCTACCACTGCCAGCTAGTACACTTCCATTTGATCGATCGAGCGGGCAGTGCATACTTCCGTCCCCAATTTTCAAAATCACTCCCACAAAACTATCCAGCAACCGAGCGGAAAGATGTTACACATCAAAAACTAAATTTGGTATGAGTAAATATCTATACCTGAATATCTCAAGACAATATTTGAAAGTTATGCCAGGGCTACCAACTACTTTTTTTTTTTGAAAAATCGCAATTGAAATTTCCTCCCTATGTTGGATATCTCAGAAGTTATGCATATAAACTGTACCAAAATTGGCACGTACATAGATAATTACATTTCAGATTAATTTTTAGGAGCCCATACATGACAATGTTGCCAACACGATTCTAGGTCTGCTGATGTGTTCAATGTTTAAATGCATGTAACTTCTATACAATCCATTGGACTTCAACCAAATTTTATATGTGCATTCTGTACGTTAAGAGGTGAAACTAAAAATGTATTCAGTCACCAAGGCTCCCAACTGTAGTGCTCTATTAGGCTATTTCCAACTAATTAAACATTTCGGTATTACCAACTTCATTTCTTCATTATTCTAGATATGTCCATACAGATTAATTATTGGCATGGATCTTAAATTTTAAGAAAAGTAGGCAAAATAACCAGTAATGGACGAAGCAAAGAGGAAGTAGGTTAGCTCAGGCAAGGATATTGAATATAGATTTAGGTATTAGGAAGTCATTTTTGAAGGCCTTTGTCCGGAGCGTGTCACTCTATGGAAGTGAAACTTGGACTATTGGTGCAGCAGAAAAGAGGTGAATTGAAGCGTTTGAAATGTGGTGTTACAGGAGAATGATGAAGATCAGAGGGGTAGATAGGGTTACAAACGAAGAGGTATTAAGACTAGTGGGAGAGGAGAGATGTTTCTGGCAACTGCTAATGAAGAGAAGAGATAGGTTGATTGGACACATACTAAGACACCCAGGAATAGCATGCTTAGTTATGGAAGGAAGCGTCGAGGACAAGATGATGATGATGATAATTGTTGTTTTAAGGGGCCTAACATCGAGGTTATCGGCCCCTGATGGTTTGGGTGATCGTGAAAATGAAAATGAAATGCAAACTTAAAACTAAAACTAACTACTAACCTACATGCTAGAAGAAGAAATGGAAAAATAAAGGATAATAAGGCAAATAAAGGACAGGAGGAAAAGAAATGCCCTCAACCCTCGAAGAATGCGGTTTGAGGGACTTGGAAGGAAGGAGAGCCATGAAAGGCAGATAGGAAAGTGAAGGAGGAGAGGGTCCTCCCCACAGGTAAGGGGCAAAAGTGGAAAACGGACCCAGCTCAGGAATCCCTCGGGGTCGCCAACTCCCGAACTCGCAAGCCGTGAGCCCCTGAGGGTGTAGCATTGTCTAGGGTGCACCAAAAATGGTGGGGCTACATACATCCGGCCTCCTTGAGGGCCTTGAGCAGAAGGCAGGAGATAACATGAAAAGAAAAAGAAGGCTGACCCCTCGCAGAAGGAGGGAATCAGAAAAGATAAGACAAGGGCCAATTAAGGCGGGAAATTAAGGCGGGGTCGGAAAAGAACAAGAGTTGACCAAGTGAGGTCGACAGGAAAGAAGACGGAGAGGAGGCCGGCACAAGTAAGTGGAAGCAATGCCGGACTCAGCTGGGGTCCCGTGGTCGCCAACCCACGTCCCACATGATGTGAGCCCTTCGGGGATCGAGGACAAGAACTGTAGGGCTAGACCAAGGTTAGAATATGTTAAAGAGATTGCCTTGGATGTAGGGTGTGGTAGCTATGTAGAGATGAAACGATTAGCTCAGGATAGGGAGGCATGGAGACTGAAGACTCAAACAACAACATGCTCTTGAGTTCGTCACGGGACTTCTGGTCAATGTTGAAAATATTTTTTAAATGGCAGTAATAGCACTTTTTTTTTTTTTTTTTTGTCGTGTAGCCTCCTGAGAGGCCGAGTGCAGGTCTTTCTAATCGACGCCCGTGGGCGACCTGCGCGTCGGGATGAGAGATGGAATTGATGAAGATGAATGAAACTGGGCAAGGATGTGGAAGGAAGCGGCCGTGGCCTGTCAGAAGGTACTGTCCCAGCATTTGCCTGGTGTTGAAAATGGGAAACCACGGAAAACCATTTCAAGGACAGCCGACGGTGGGGCTCGAACCCACGCGTCTACCGAGTCAGCAGAGAGCTTGGCCCCTTGACCTAACGCAGCGCTTTAGCCCGCGCAGCCACTACTGTCGGTAGTAATAGCACTCATACCAAGGATCATTAGATGCGTCACTCATGTACAGTATATACTGTAAGGTTTCTTGGAGGGAAGGCGCGCTTTGGATAGCCCGAAGCTATTTTCAGCTATTTTGGCCTACATCATAAGTCAACGTAACAAAATAATCACTGTGTGAGTGTCTACTGTACTACTCGTTGATCAACTTTTTTTGCGAAAAATTAAAACTAGCATTACCCGTCGCGGCTTCGCCCGCGAATATTCTAGTTGTAAAGAGTACACTTAGCAAAATCTCAATCATGAATGCTATGACTGATTTATACTTGGTATGAATAATCAGACTTTATCAATTCAGCTACTGGTGCAGTGGTTAGGGGTTTGTCATTCCTTCATAGGTATATCAGAGCGAAGTTAGATTTCTGAGAATATCACAGACACTGTTAATTTAAGGGCCTTTAAATGTGGTTTTCAGAGACCCTTTATGGTCGGGTGAAAAAGACCTTTCGTACCACACTCTCACGTGAAAATTGCGTGAAAAAATTCTAGAGTGCCCCTTGACCCCCTTAAGCGCATTTTATTGTATGTATTGATGAATTTTACAGCTTAATTTGGTTCAGTGATAACCTTATAAACGTCTGGAAACTTTCACAGTAATGTAATAATTGGAATTGCATTGCGTCTTACAGAAATAGATGGACCGGTGAGATTCTGTTACCATGGTTACCGTGTTGCATTCTTTCATTATTTCATTGTAAATATACATGTTTTAAGGTATTTATTTAATTGTGAGGCATTTAAAGAGTAAGTGAGTGCGTTTCGCTTACGCATTGGGTTATGCTGAACCTGTAGGTACCCCATATGTGTAGGTTGGTGTTAATGGGACCTTAATTTCGGTACAAAACTGGAATGGGATCTTAGCAGAATAATAGGGAGGGATTACTGAGCTATATAAGTAGCATATTAGCACCTCGAACAAGATACACACACATATTCCGTGGTAACTAAAGAAAACTAACTGTTATGGATTTGCAAGGTTGGTTACACGATTTAACACGACGAATCTTCTCATAAACCCAGTGTTTTAATTTAGTTCTAGGAAGCTTTAATATTGCTTATTTGAATACCTTGATGCCCGTATATAGCCACGAAGGTCACTACTAACCTAATTATGGGACTTCCATAACCTCAATTCTCAGCTACAACTATCCCATAACCACACTTTAGGACTACCATAATCCCCACCCTCTTTACAAAATTAAAGAAATGATCAAAGGAACATCGTTGGTTGGTTGGTTCCTTAGTTTAGGGGCTGTGACAACGCAGTCATGTAGCCCCGTGTACTTTGGGTGTGTGTAGAATCTGTCTGAAAACCGGTGTTAATTGTGATGGCTGTTAACTGTTTTAATTTAAGTAAGGACCGCAGACAATAATTTCAAGTAGTTCCTACTTTCTCTACCAAATACTACCGTCCACGACACCTAGTTTGCGGACTTGGCTACTAGATGGCATCGCAGTCAGCACCTAGCGGTGAACGTTGGAACTAATAGAGCGTTATTAATTCTAACCTACAAATTTTGGCTTCACACAAGTGTAATTAGTGGAAGGTCCTTTTTCATGCCATAAATCTATGACTGCCGGCTTTACTTCCCCTCCGAAAGAAGGCATACTGAGGGATTTTTAACGCTCTTAAAATGTCCTACGACTTTGGCCGGGTTTGAACCCGCAACCTTGGGCATAGAAGCTCAGCATGCTACCAACTACGCCACCGAAGCCGCCTCAAAGAATTACGATATACTGTTATACACATTTTTCTTTATTTAGTCACAGCAATTAACATTACAGAGATAGCAGTATATTTCTTTCCACGTAGTAGTCGTTCACATAACACGTAAAGAATTCACACTACACAGAGGTAATCATACTAATCATACTAATATATAGAAATGAGATGGTGTGTGTCTGTCTGTCTGTCTGTTACTCAATAACTCAAGAACCACTGGTCCGTTTTAAATGAAATTTTGCATGGATGTAGCTGATTTACCAGGTTTACATATAGGATACTTTTGATTTCGAAATTTTGCACTATTAAAAAATGGCGACCATTTTAGTGACGTCATTAGACCGTTTGGTTTCAAAATTTCATATTTCCATATCAAATAAAAAGAGAACGGTAGGAAATAGCAAACTTTTGAAGGCACATACGAGCTTTGAAATTTGATTTCCTATCCGAAAGGTCCTTATCACTTTTCGTGTATCTCCAACAGTTAGCGAGTAAAACCGACATTTGTGACGTCACTACACCCTTTGGATTCAAAATTTCATATTTCCTTTTCAAATAAAAAAGAGAACGCTAAGAAATAGCAAACTTTTGATGGTATACATGAGCTTTATCATTTAATTTTCTATCCGAAAGGTCCTTATCACTTTTCGTATATCTCCAACGGTTAGCGAGTAAAACCAAAATCTGTGCAATAAAACACGGTCAGCACCGAGCGGTGCAGTATATCTCTATTATATAAAAATGAAAATTTGTGTGTTTTTCTCTGAATTTCTACGGAAATTTGAGTTGTTTACACGTTTCAGACTGTTTTATGATGGATGCGCGCGAAAATATTTTTTTTTGTCTGTCTTTCTGTCTGTTTGTTTGTTTGTCTGTGGACAAATTTGTTCCCTTATAACTCGAGAACGGCTGGGTGTATCAACGTAAAATTTGGTACAGATATCCATCAGAGGCACGACACTAATCATTGATGTAACTCTTCTCCGTACCTCTAATAAAAGGGGGCCTATCCCCTTAAAATACATGCTGAAATAAGCGTAGAAGGACGAGACAAAACTCATTTTCAGCCCCTCAATGTGAGAGACAAAACTCGGGTCCCCGAAAACCACATTTTAAGGACCAAAGACCAACCGTTTTTGAGATATTCCCAGAAAGCTAATTTAATTTAATAAACTAATGAACGAATGCAAGCCAGTAACCATGCCAATGGATTCCCAGAGGTCCATATATTGCTGTAAGACGCAATGCAATTCCATTAATTACATTAGTGTGAAAGTTTGCAAACGGCTAGAAGGTTATCACGGAACCAAATTAAGCCGTAAAATTCTTCAATACGTATAATGCGCTTAAGGGGATCAAGGGGTACTCTAGAATGTTTTCACGCGATTTACACCTGCGGGTGTGGTACGGCAGGTCTATTATATTCCTATCCCCATATTATTTAAACACAAATTGTGCTAAATGTTCCGGCATAACTCAACAAAATGACAGTGTTTCGCCCCGGTGTGCAATTGGGCTCTTCAGATGGTTAAAGCACACCTCACCAAGACACTGTCTAGTACACACTGGGAAGGCCAATGCAAGACGTATTTAATACATGTGTATCCACGTCACGAGCAAAGCCAGTGCACTATGGGAGTCGAAACTCCACTCCAAAGCAATTATAACCTTACCTTGGCATTGAATATATAATTTTCAAAAGAAAAATATGTATTGTCCGTTGAGCCATTATATATTTAAACACAAATTGAGCTAAATGTTCCGGCATAACTCAACAAAATGACAGTGTTTCGCCCCGGTGTGCAATTGGGCTCTTCAGATGGTTAAAGCACACCTCACCAAGACACTGTCTAGTACACACTGGGAAGGCCAATGCAAGACGTATTTGATACATGTGTATCCACGTCACGAGCAAAGCCAGTGCACTATGGGAGTCGAAACTCCACTCCAAAGCAATCATAACCTTACCTTGGCATTGAATATATAATTTTCAAAAGAAAAATATGTATTGTCCGTTGAGCCATTATATATTTAAACACAAATTGTGCTAAATGTTCCGGCATAACTCAACAAAATGACAGTGTTTCGCCCCGGTATGCAATTGGGCTCTTCAGATGGTTAAAGCACACCTCACCTTGCATTGGCCTTCCCAGTGTGTACTAGACAGTGTCTTGGTGAGGTGTGCTTTAACCATCTGAAGAGCCCAATTGCACACCGGGGCGAAATTTGTGTTTAAATATATAATGGCTCAACGGACAATACATATTTTTCTTTTGAAAATTATATATCCCCATATTATTCATTCATTCATTCATTTCGTATAGGCCATCTATGGACCGCGTCATTCCAACCGTCTCCTACTGGCTTTGATGTTTGCCCTGTACGCCCGCATTCGTTCTCGGTGGACTTCCTTCCGTTCCTGGGTCCAAATCTTTCCCGTTTTCAGCTTCGGTTTTTCTTGGAAACCTTTACAAGCATGAAGTTTCCCTTTGAGTGGGACGCGCTCCTGAATGTCTGTTGGTGTAATCCCCACTTCTTTCAGATCTTTATCCAGTTCAATGAACCAGGCCCATTTTGTTTTCCTCTCCTGAAAGTAATTTATGTTGCGGTTGGTCAGTCTCGCTGGGCTCATTCGTTTCACATACCCAAAAATGGTAACCTTCTCTTCCGGATGACGTTGCTTATCTTCTCCACATGAGTTTATAGGTCATGGTTATGTCGTGTTCTGTATTCCCCATTGTCTTTGATGGAACCCAATATCTTTCTCAACATTTTCCTGTCCTTGGCCTCCAGTTTCTCGACCAAGCCTTTTTTGTTCATCGTGAGGCATTCAGAAGCATGCAAGACCTCCGGACGGATGACACTGCAGTAATGTTTAGTTTTGCGTTGAAGGATATTGACCTTTTCTTATAGATGTCCTTAGTTAAATGGTAGGCCATTTCCATTTTGCTCATGCGTGATGTGAATGCTTCTTTCTCTGATAATATCCCTTTCCTGACCCGTCCTGAAAAAAAAAGTACATGGCCATTGGTTGAATTAAAAATAAAATAAAAATAGGTGTTATAATTTCTCCCTATATTATATTATTATTATTAGTATTATATTATGGCGTACAACGACGAGACAAATCCTCTCGGTGCCAGAAACAAAACTCGGGGGCCCTAAAGGGTCCTCGAAAACTACATTATAAGGCTCTAAATCCAACAGTTTCTGAAATATTCCCAGAAAACGAATAAAATTAAATTTAACAAACTAATGAAGGAATGCAAATCGGTAATCATGAGAACATTATCTCAAGGGGTGGCATACAACTTTCCATCTATTTCTGTAAGAAGCAATGTCACTCCATTTATTACATTTCTGTGAAAGTTTGCAAATGGCTATAATGTTATCACGGAACTAACGTAGACCGTATAATTCATCAATGCAATTAAGGGGGTGAAGGGGTAACCTAGAATTTTTTCATGTAATTTTCACGTTCGACATATAGTACAGAAGGTCTATTATATCTCCAAACGGCAACATTATTTTCAAAAATTCCTGAATTGAACCAGCATTTTTTTTGCGGCTTTTAGGAATTTGGGCAATTTGAGGCTAAAGAACCTGAATTTTCATGCACCACAAGCCTTTATAATTTATGAAAGGGGTCTTCCTGTGTATGGGCACCTAGCACAACGTAGAGGGTCAGTTTTTATGTGACATGTATTGCGTTTCGTCTACAAGGCTTTCAATTGTATTTCACGTCAGGAAGAACACGTTAGGTGAATTTAGTCTGGGAGCACATTTTAACTATTTTTTTTGTCGTCATACGGGTTCATCGTAAGGATGATTTTATTTGATACTGTGTGGTAGATATACCCATATTTTGGATATCTGGGTAATATGTTGTAGACAATAGTATTGTCTGTCTGTCTGTCTTTCTGTGTATCTTTATGTACGCCTATAACTCGTGTTCGGATGCTTGGTGTATCGTAAAATTAGGTATGGTAACCATGAGAGTGAATACACCAATCATTTATAAAACTCTTCACCGTACTTTTCATACAGTAGAAGGGTGGATATAGAGAAAAACTTCTCAATATATGCTAAAATAGGCGAAATATAAAAATTATCCTAGAAGGACGACCAAAGCATATGTTGCGCTTCTCAATCTGAGACACAAAATTCGGGAATCTATAAAGGGTCTCCGAAAACTACATTTTAAGGGCCTTAAATTAAGTGTGTGTGATATTCCCAGTAAACTAACTTCGTTCTGACAAACTTGAAGGAATGACAAACCGCTAACCATTGCAACAGTAGCTCAATTGATAATGTCTGGTGTTAACAACGAACACCGTTCGAAGAACGGGTACTTCTGCTAGTATTCCAATAAATCAGTACCTTCTTGAAAATGGTACACCTTTCCATGCTAGTACTAGCAGCAACAGCAGAGTCATTCCTTCGGAATCTGAAGAGAGCAGTGGTCATTTCTTTGTCTGAATAGGAATCGCAACCCGGTGCTTGACATTTCCGAAAGTGTGGCATATCTTATATATACGTACAAGTGAAAGTCTGTATGTGGGTATGTATGGATGTATGTATGTGTGTATGTGGGTGGGTTCCACCAATCTCAACCAAATTTTGCATACACATAGTTCAGGACCCAGAAGAAACCTGTGGCTACATGAATTTTCGATAGTCTTTCTCATTCTTCTGATTTCGGTCTTTAGGCACTCGAGCAAAGGAAGAGGCCATGCCACTCCATTTTCTCCAAGGCAGCAGTAGTTCAAGACATGAACACCAGGTTTCCATCTATCTCTGTAAGAGACTATGCCACTCCATTTTTCCACGGCAACAGTAGATCAAGACATGAACACCAGGTTTCCATCTATCTCTGTAAGAAGCCAAGGCAATCCATTTTCTATCCAAACCACGATAAGAACATTAGGAATCTGAACGCCATAAAAAACTGAATACGTATCTTTTTAAATGTTATTAACAGGGGTCGTTGTAGAGATTAAAATTAAAAAAAGAAATACCTTGGCTAACCCTGCGCATGTGAAATTAATCAAATACAGAATGTTTTCCGTATTCTCCTGATTTATCCCTCATTGTAAAATTGTCCTATTGTTACAGACGATGAAGAAATCTCATTTGGACATGAACGGTACTGAAAAGAGCATACCTGACGCCAATCCCATGGAGACCTTTTCATCTACGTAAGTATTGATACCCGTGTTCTATTTCACTTTACGCCAGTTATGATGCAAATTAAACTAATCTTAACAAGGCTTTAACAAAACCATATAGGCCTAACCAAAACAAATAAATAAGTAGACAAAAACTAAACTAAAAATAAAATAAAAAATAAAAAAATACAAAATAAAAAGACAAATCAGATAATTGCATACAAAACATAAATCAATCAAAACTTACTAATTAAAGAAATAAATACCAAACATAAAGCGATCAAAACTATAAATAAATACAAAGCTAAATTAATAAATACGGTACCAAAATAAAAACAAATTAAATACAAAAGGAACCAAAACCAAAATACAAAAAAGGAACAAAGGAGAATCCAAAACCAAACTAACTAACTAATTAAATAAATAAATAAATAAAGAAAGAAAGAAGTAAATAAATAAATAAATGAAGAAGTAAATAAAAAAATGAATACATAAATAAATAAATTAATAAATAATAAATACTAAATAATAAATAATAAATGATAAATGATAAATAATAAATGATAAATAATAAATAATAAATAAATAAATGAAGAAGTAAATCAATAAATACAGTAAATAAAAATGAATAAATAAATAATAAATAAATAAATGAATAAATAAAGAAATGAATGAATGAATGAATGAATGAAGAAATAAATAAATAAAAAATTAATAAAGAATAAAGAATAATGAATAAATGAATAAATGAATGAATGAATGAATATATAAATAAATAAATAATAAATAATTAATAAATAAATAATAAATAATTAATAAATAATAAATATTAAATAAATAAATAATTAAATAAAGAAATTAATAAATAATAAATAATAAATAAATAAATAAATAAATGAATGAATGAATGAATAAATAAAATAATAAATAATAAATAATAAATGAAAAATGATAAATGATAAATGATAAATAAAGAAATAAATAAATGAAGTGATCAAAATTACGAATAACGTATAAGTACAAAGCTAAACAAATAAATACGTTACCGTGACGAACTAAAGAGCCAACGTTTCTTAAAATTTAAGATTCATGCCAGTCTATATACTGTAGATCTATCTAGAATAATGACAAAATCAAGTCTGTAATACTAACATTTCTAAGTACTGCAGTTTGAAACACTGCTGAAATAGTGTAGCCTAATAGAGTAACTTACAACAGTTGGCAGCCCTGGTGGCATTTTTCTTCTTCTTTGGATGTCTCCAACTATTGCACTGTTTTATCTATGGAATATTTTCATTGTATGTATTTGATAAGTGCATAATATTTGTTTATGTCTTAATGTATATTTGGGCTGATGAAGCACTAACGTTTGTGCGAAACATGTACCCAATTGTATAAATAGACTATTAATATTGTATTGAAAAGACGGAGAATATTGATGGTTTTATTAGTAGAAATTACCTGTAATTAAAAATTGAAACTATCAAAAATCTTAGAATCAAGTTGGCAGCACTGAAGTATATTAGTTACTCCAAATTAATCTAGAATGTTAGGTACTATACGTGTACAAAATTTAGAGCTGATGGCTTGCATACTTTCTGATTTATTGATATTAGAATTAAACAAATAGAGAGAGCATTTATTAACAGTTGGCAGCCCTGCTGGTTCTTACGAATACTCATAGTCATAACTGTTTTGGTACAGAAAGCACATACGAAATTTGGTTGAAATCTAGGTTTTAGTATAGAAGTCATATACATTTAAAAACTGGACCTATCAGCAGGCTTAGAATAGTGTTGGCAGCACTGATGTGTATAAATTACACCAGACTAAGGCAGAATGTCAGGTACTATACGTGTGCAAAGTTTAGAGCAGTTGGCTTGCATACTTTCTGATATATTGATATTAGGGTTTGAACATAGAGAGATCATTTATTAACAGTTGGCAGCCCTGATGCTCTTTAGCATACGTACAGTCATATTTGTTGTAGTTCACATAGTACATACGCAATTTGGTTGAAATCCAATCGTTAGTATAGAAGTTACAGCATTTAGAAATTGGATCTATCGGCAGGCTTAGAATCATGTTGGCAACACTGGCAAGTATGGACTTCTGAAAATTAATCAGGACTGTTATTATCCATATGTGTGCCAGTTTTGGAATAGTTAACATGCATATCTTCTGATATATCCCACATAGAGCTAAAATTTCAATTGCGATTTTTCAGCAGTTGGTAGCACTGACGCCAATTTCCAATATGGCCATGAGCTATTCAGGTATAGATCTTTACTCTTATTACCAAATTAGGTTTCGATAGCTGCAGCCGTTTAGGAGTTGATAAGGGGACACACACACATACTCAGCCAGACGCACACACATTTTCCCGGATCGATCTCAAACTAAATCCACTTGTTCCTCATTTTTGCAAACTGGGAAAAGTAGGCTAAAAATTAAATACAAAATAAAACAAAACAAGAAGACGAAAAAACAAAAGAGAAACCAAAAAGCAAAACCAAACCAAAAAGAAACTAACCAAATAAATAACTAAATATAAATAAATAAATAGATAAATAAATAAATAAGTTACAGTTAAACTCAAAAAACACAAATAAACATTAATAATTACAAATTTAAAAATAAAGAAATTAGGCTAATGATTAAAATTAAAAAACAAATATAAAATAAAATAATCATTTATTTTGAAATTAAAACTTAAAAAAAAAAATGAAAAAATATAAAAATTAACTAAAATTATATAAATAATTAATTAATTAAACATACATTATTATTACTTTTTTAATTCTCCCTAAAGGAAAGCGTTAAATCACGAGCAATTTTCATGTTTTTTTTTCTGTCCGTTTCTCCTTTCTTCCCAAAACCTCTCATATATTCACCGTGTTTCCTCTTTCTCTCTTCTGTCAACTTCTTTCCTGTTTTTGTCGCTTTGTGCGTTTACTCAAATTTCTGTTTTCTGATTTTTTCTCTGTATATTTTCCTGTCTGTCATGTCATCTGTAGAGATGTTTAATTTCTTGAGGTCATCTACGGTTATATATAAAGGGTTAAGACAAAATAACCTCCTCAACTGTAACTGAAAGACAGTTTTCTTTCGCACAAAATTATTGTAACGGTACAATCAGACCTTCTGGCTACCCATACCACCTCATCTCTGTGGCGGGAAAGTGCACTTGTCCGTGAATACAAGACATTACAGACATTTCGTAACCTCCCTGTTCATGAGGACATCCCAATCATTAATAGAGGAAGGCTTCGTTTTCGTCACCGGCCCCTGACAACTGCAAGGATGTTGATCAGCAAAGGTTTTAATACCAATGAATGGTGGAAGCATAGATGGCAGATTAACGCTACTACAGAATAACTGAAGATGCCATGCATAACGACCAAGCCACCTGGCTTTGAATTACCGCGGAAGATCTGGTCAGTTCTTAACCGTATAAGAACCAACACTGGCAGGTGTGCTGATTCTCTGCACAAGTGGAAGATAAAAGATTCTCCAAGTTGTGATTGCGGCGCTGAAAACCAGACTATTCAGCAGTGATTCAGGAATGTCCCCTCGGACTCTTCCCTGGCGATCCAACAGAGTTCCTGGTGATCACGGAGGGATCAATAGACTATATTCGTGGCCTGGACATGAATTTGTAATTTTGCAATCATTTTTGTATTTTAGTGATATTTGTAGCCATACGCTAAATAATTTGTAACGGTAACATCGTTGTTAGGGTCACTGTAAGTAAGCTAGTTACTGTAAGATAAGGTGCCGTAGTTAGTTACAAATAACGTAGCCAACTTTGTTGTTGCAGTTCGCTCGAAAAAAAAAAAAAGCCTAGATCTGTGTATATCGAATAGTACATGAAGTTCAACTGTTAACATGCTACACAGTGACCTTAAACTGGAGGCGACCTTGCCAACTCAGGTTGATAGCTCGACTCGGCCGGAACACAAATTACGTAAATAGTTTGCAATGTTACAACAGACTGAGCCCAAGGTTGGTAGTTACATGCAGGTCTGTGCCGCAGGGAAATTCGGTTCATTTTCTATTGGTTTATAGGTAGATTTCATGACAATGTTACGTAGCCTATTACATCGGCCACCATGATGCGACTTTCGGAAAATGTCGATATTCTTCGCGTTTCACATCCCCCAGACACCAAAACCACCGTAAGTTCAAATATACGAGGCTCGTCCAGAAAGTAAGTTCCGTTTGGTAATAAAATTAAATTGTGTACAGATACAGAAAAATTATTTATTGTACAACATTCTACACTTCTTAAACTACTTTTCCACATAACTGCCGAACTTTTGCAGGCATTTGTCATAGCGTGGCACAAGTTTTTGGATACCTTCTTCGTAGAAGTTTGCCGCCGACCGTAAACGAGAGTGAAGACTCCCCTGTAAGATATCCTACCGTTTGGCCACCACTGTTAGGCAAATTGCGTATGTGGTCAGGAGAACTACTAAACATACGCAGTACTTGTGCCAGACTCCTCACTGTCATCTTTTCTTTTGGCCTCCCTTGGCCAACTCTTGTTCTCTTCCGACCCCGACCGTATTATGGTATCCGAGGCCTAGGGAGTCTTTCAATTTCCAGCCTTAATTGGTCCTTTTCTCATCTTTCCTGATATCCTTCGAGGGGTCAGCCTTCTTTTTCTTTTCATGATATCTCCTGCCTTCCGCACAAGACCCTGAAGGTAGCAGGGTGTGTTTAGTCCCACCACTTCTGGTGCACCTTGGATAGTGCTACACCCTCAAGTGCTCACGGCTGGTGAATACGGTATTTGGCGACCCCGAGGGATTCCTGAGCTGGGTCAAGTATTCGCCCTTTTTCCATTGCCTTTGGGGCGGACCCTCTCCTCTTTCCCTTTCCTATCTGCCTTTCTTGGCTCACCTTTCTTCCAAGTCCCTCAATTCTCATTCTTCGAGGGTTGAGGGCATTTCCTTTCCTCCTGTCTTTTATTTACATTCATTTCTTTTTAGTTTCCCGTTTGCTCTTCTAGTTTGTAAGTGAATCGTTAGTTTCAGTTGTAGGTTTCATTTGATCTTCTTTCATTTTCACTATCACCCAAACCATTAGGGACCGATAACCTAGATGTTAGGCCACTTAAAACAACAATTATCATGATCATCATCTTTTAGTGGAAACTATTAACAATTCGTTTACGGTCAGATTCTTTAAACAAATGTTATTAAGACTATTGATGAAATATTTGACATAATTTCAATGCCCTGCAATATCATTTCCACTGTATTAACCCTTTATGGGATAGAAGTCTCTATATTAACTACCTGTCATAAGGACAGTTTACTCTTTCAAGGATGCTGATCGTTGAATCTTTAAGTCTCTTCTAAAAATCAAATATTATATACGTATCTACTTGACGTAATGTTTTGCATTAAAAAAAAGAAGTTCAGTTAAGAACATATAGCCTACCTTCTCCTAAATGCATGGATATTGTTATAACTCTCTGTCCTTTTCAAGAAGTATAATTGAATGTTGGTTGTAGTAGCTTGTTGAAATACTACGTGCTATACGGATGTTAAACATGAGTATGAGGTGCCCTTTGCTAGTGCTACATCTGTAGCAAATTTCGTTCAATTCGGTTTCACCGTGTTTGAATTGATAGGGAGAATCATTTTGCACACATACATGGTCGCCATCTGCAAACTATTGGGCTGATGACCTTGTAGTTTAATTAGAAGACGCTCGCCATATGAATATATGTTGTTACAAAATTTGGTAGAGATCGGATTATTAGGTTAGTCGTAATTTGATTTAACCTTTGAACATTTGGGTGGCCGCCATTACGTTTTCGGCAAGAGGGCGGCAATATAAAACATGATACTGAGGTGCCCTTTGCTAGTTCTACCTCTGTACCAAATTTCGTTCAATTCGGTTTCACCGTGTTTGAATTGATAGGGGGAATCGATTTGCATACATACATGGCCGCCATCCACAAAGTTTTGGGCTGATGACCTTGTAGTTTGGTCAAACTATTTTTCGTACATGAAGGTAAGTTATATTGTTGACAAATTTGGTAGAGATCTCATGAATAGGTTGGTCGTAATTTGATTTAAGGTTTTAACATTTGGGTGGCCGCCATTACGTCTTCGTCAAGATGGCGGCGATATAAATCATGACACTGAGGTGTCCTTTGCTAGTGCTACCTCTGTACCAAATTTCGTTCAATTCAGTTTCACCGTATTTAAACTGACAGGGAGAATCGATTTGCACACATTCATGGCCGTCTCCCACAAGTCCAACCCCTCCTCCACGTGGTGGGAGACGGGCAACGGCATGCAGTAGGGGATTGCATGTAGGGGTGAAGTACAGTGGGGACTTCGTGTGCCCCGGGACTGCTACGGTAGCTGTGAAGGCCCTATAGGAACCCTGAAAAGTGACGGCTGACGGGGCTCTGGTGAAGCTACGATAGGCCTAGCAAGCCAGTAGTGGATATTATATTTGATTTCAAAACAGGAACAGGCCTCGGAAAGGACGGATGCAAACGACGACGACCCGGGTATGTTAATGGACTACGAGTTGGCACGTTAAACATTCAAACACTGACAGGAAAGGTGGAGGAGATTGTAGATGTGATGGATAGAAGAAAACTGGATGTACTGGGCTTGGCAGAAACAAGATGGAAAGGAGAAGGTCGCAGAGAATTGAGGAAAGGGTACCGGTTGTACTGGAGTGGGAACAGTGAAGGAAGGAGCAGCGGAGTAGGAGTAGTTGTGAGAGATGGAATGAAGGAAGAGGTAAAGGGAATAAGTGACAGGATCATGAAGATCAGAGTAACTGTAAAGGGAAGAAGCCTGGACATAGCCCAGGTATATGCCCCTCAAGTTGGATGTACAGCTCAAGAGAAGGAAGACTTTGAGGAGGAGCTACAACAGCAGTTGAATGGTCAGAGTATCATTGTCATGGGAGGTTTGAATGCACATGTAGGTAGTGAAAGGCAAGGATATGAAAATTTAATGGGAGCAGAAGGATGGGGCAGCAGGAATGAAGAAGGGAGAAAGTTGCTGGATTTTTGCAAGAGAAACGGTTTAGTGGTAGGCAACTCCTGGTTCCGGAAGAAAGAAAGCCACAAGGTAACGTGGTACAGCAGTGATTTAACAAAGAAATCTTTGGTAGATTACATGCTGTACGACTGGGAAATGAAGAGAAGTGTCAGAGATATAAAGGCAATACCATCAGAGGCCTTAGATAGCGACCACAGAATACTTGTAATGAACCTGGGAGTTGTTAAGGATAGCAAGAGGACAGAGTACCAGGAAAGGAGAATCAAAGTATGGAAACTCAAGGAAACGGAAGTCAAGGAAGAATTCCAGAAGATAATAAGGGAAAGGATGCCAACAGACAATCCTAAAACAGGGGAAGAGGAATGGAAGCATTTCAAAAAACAACGGTGGAAGCTGCAGTGGCAGTATGTGGAAGAACAAGCAACAGAAAGCGGTGTAAAGAGACACCATGGTGGAATGAGAGAGTATAAGGAGCTGTGGGAAGGAAGAACAAGGCTTTCAGTGTGTGGTTCCAGGAGAGAACTGATCTGGCAAGGGAAGATTATAAGATAAAGAAGAAAGAAGCAAACAAGATTGTCGCAGAGGAGAGGAAGAAGTGGATGGTAAAGTGGACAGAGGTGATGGAGGAAGACATCAGAGGAAATAAGAAAGTACTTTATGGGATGGTCAAAAGTAAGAGAAGAGGTGTGCGAGAGGATGTGGTAATGATGGACAAAAACGGAAATGAGGTACACAACAAAGAGGCCCTCAAGACCGTGTGGAAAGAGTACTTTGAGGATTTGCTGAATCCAAATGGTCATAGGGAGGAAGACAATGTATTGGAAGATGGAGAAGACAACACAGGAATGGAAAAGGACCTGACTTGGAGAGAACTGGAGATGGCTATAGACAAGATGAAAGGAGGAAGGGCACCGGGTGTGGATGAAGTGTGTTGAAATGGTGAAGGCAGCAGGGGAGGTTGGGAAACAGTGGCTGTACCGTGTGATGAGGGTGATATGGAAGGAGAAAAAGACCCCAGAAGATTGGAAGAAAGGATTAATTGTCCCAATATTTAAGAAAGGAAGCAGAAAGGAGTGCAGAAATTACAGGGGAGTCACACTCATACCTCACTGTGCTAAGATATATGAAAATATATTAGAAAGTAGAATACGAGCCAAAGTGGAGAGAAAATTGAGAGAGGAGCAGTATGGATTCAGACCTGGGAGATCAACAGTGGATCTCATATTTTCAGTGAGACAGCTCCAGGAACACCACTACGAATTTGGAGAGGATATGTTGATGGCCTTTCGGGACATCGAAAAGGCATATGATAGTGTGTGTAGGGAGAAGGTTTGGAAAGCAATGGGAAACATGGGAGTGGAAAAGGGGACTGTAGGCAGAGTGAAGGAGATGTATTGTGGAAGTGTGAGTTGTGTGAAAGTTGGAGGGGAAAGAACAGACTGGTTCAGACAAATGAGTGGCCTGAAACAGGGTAGTGCGCTGTCACCCCTTCTCTTTATTGTGGTTATGGACGAGGTAATGACACGGATGGCAGGAAAGATAGGATAAGATAAGATGAAAGCAATGGTGTTTGCAGATGATCTCATGGTCTGGGGAAACAAGGAGGAGGAAATTCAGGAGCAACTGAAGGCTTGGGAAGAAACAGTGGGAGAGTACGGATGGAAGTTCAACATCAGTAAATGTGAGATCCTGTTAACGACCAGGAAAAAGGACAGACGAGTGAGTGGGATAACACTTGGAGGTGGACAGCTGAAGAAGGTGGAAAGTCTCCAGTACTTGGGAAGTATAGTGGAGGAAAATGGGAGAAATGACAAAGAGATTACGGAACGTGGCAGACAGGCAGAAGCATTTCTGAGAAGCATTAGGAGCTTAGTGTGGAATAAAGATGTCCCACAAAAAAGCAAGGAAGTGTTATACAGAAGCTACTATATCCCGATACTGACATATGCTTCAGAAACGTGGACAATGAAGAAAAGAGACATAAGCAGAATACAGGCAGGTGAAATGAAGTTCCTGCGAAGTAGGATCGGAGTAACAAGAAGAGACAGGGTGAGGAATGAAAAGGTCAGGGAAATGGTGAAAGAGGAGCCCTTGCAAGGTAGGATTGAGACATCAAGACTGAGGTGGTATGGACACTTAAAAAGAATGGATGAGAAGATTCCCAAGAGGATACATGAGATGCAGATGCAGAAGAAACGACCAAGGGGAAGACCAAGAGATAGATGGCTGAAAGGCGTGGAGGAATGTGTAAAGAAGAGAGGCGAGGACTGGACCAGAGTGACAGTGGAGACGTGGTGGGAAGAAAGGACTAAGTGGCGAGGCTTATGTTCCAAACAGGCCCAGCCTGGGGCTGGAAACTGTACAAGATGATGATGAAATGGCCGCCATCTGCAAATGATTAGGCTGATGACCTTGTAGTTTAGTCAAAAGACGCTTACCATACAATTATATGTTGTTCCAAAATTTCGTGGAGATCGGATGATTAGGTTAGTCGTAATTTGATTTAAGCTTTGAACATTTGGGTGGCCGCCATTACGTTTCCGTCAATATGGCGGCGATATAAAACATAACACTGATGTGCCCTTTGCTAGTTCTACCTCTGGACCAAATTTCGTTCAATTCGGTTCAACCGTGTTCGAATTGATAGGGGGGACAGACATTCCGAGTACACACACTCACACACACACAGACATACACACATTTTTAGCCTATTTTCAATTTTGAAAAAATAGGCTTATGAGATCACCTTTTGTCCGTGTGTGTGTGCGTGTGTGTGATTCGTGTGTGTGTCCCCCCCTAATAAAATCTAAACGGCAGGAGCGATTCAGTGGCGGCTCGTAGATGAAAAATCAGGTGAAGAGCGAAACTCTAATTTCATCAGTGCTTGATTGCTTTTGTGAATATTGACATTTTTTTCGTATTTTAATGCTAAAATATCCACTCGGTCGTCCTGAAAATGATTTTTGAGGTTTCTCATTTTCACCACCAGGCATATGCTGGGACGGTTCCTTTCAACAGGTCCACGGCCGATTTCCTTCCAAAATCCCTTTCCTGACCCGTCCTGCGAAGAAAATGCATGGCCATTGCCTGCATTAACAGAATTAATAGAATTCCTTAAAGTTCCCACGAGTTACCGTAAAGTTTAAAGTTCATAGGAACTCTCTTCTAGAGGTCATGACGAGAGTGAGACCTCAGGTATAGAACAACTCATTACAAGCCTCAAAATATTCCTATTTAAAGTCACATCCTCATTATATCTAAGTCCACATGCAGTGCTTGCAGAAAGTTTAGGGACAGGTCTAAATTTCGTTTGATGCACATTTTGTCCCTAAAGTAACTGCATTTAGGTAATTGTTTTACATGATGTTGTTAGATACTTATATGAGGGGGTTTTCATTTAAAATTTTGCTGCTCTAGCTCTAATACTTTTGGAGATGGAATGCTTTACCTTTTTGTAAACAGGGCTAAAAAACTGCTTTTCTTACTAATAAAATGTTTTCGTTCTCAAAAACTGCTAATCCTACAACTATGAAATCTTTACTGCTGTTTTACTACAATATAGCAATCATAAACATAAAAATACAACCAGGGTAAAGAAATTACTACTCATTTGATCGCCTCTCAAACAAACTTTCTTCCTCGGTAATTTTGGCTGCAAAATTGGTCAATTTCGTTCCATGACAACTTCCGATTGGCAATATTTCGAGAAAGTACCCACAGCCGATCCATCACAAACAAGACACGGAGAAAACAACTGCGTAGTCAGAATAGCTCGAAGTGTTTCCAATCGGAAGTAATCGCGCAACGAAATTGACCAATTTTGCCGCCAAAATTACTGGGGAAAAAGTTTGTTTGAGAGGCGACAAAATAAGTACAGTGGAACGTGGCTAATTCGAACTTCTATAATTCGAAATCTTCTTTAATTCGAATTTGTCTATTGGTCCCTACAATTTTATATACAATCAATGCTAAAAAATCGTGATTAATTCGAATTTTATTTTGGATAATTCGAAGCTATTGGAGTAAAAAGCCGATCAGTTTCCGAAAAAAAAAACTGTTCCGAGTGCAGGCCAAGCAACAAACCACACCACAGAACTTAGGCGTGTTTTATTTAGTAGAAATGACGTAAGTGATTCTGTTTTCCATTCAAGTTTGCGAGATACATCAATGATGGCTGAGAGATTTAATTGTAGGAAACAGGTAAGAACTCAAACATTTTTGAAAACAGTAGATTTCTCAAAGACTTAACTAGATTGCTGGATTACTACTGACCTTAAATAGGTGAATAGTACATTTTGTTTTATTTTTCATTTAAAACTTTTGGGGTTATTTACGATACAGCAATTATAAAGCACCGTTGTCTGTTAATCTGCTTTGTTGAACGTAAATCATTATGTAAACGTAATACAATATACCTTCTCTACCCTTTTCAAAGAACTTTCTTAATTCGAATTTTTGGATAATTCGATTTTTTTTTACTGGCCCCTTGAGGTTCGAATTATCCAAGTTCCACTGTAGTATTTTTCCCATGTTGTTAGGTTTATGATTCCTATATAGTAGTAAAACAGCAGTAAAATTTTCATAGCTGTAGGACTAGCCGTTTTTGAGAAAAAAAACATTTAAGTAAGAAACACAGTTTTTTTTAGCCTTGTTTACAAAAAACATTCCGTCTCCAAAAGTATTAGACCTGGAGCAGTGAAATTTCAAATGAAAACCCCTCATATAGATGTCTAATAACATCATGTAAAACAATGACTAAAATGCTGTTATTTTAGGGACAAATGTTCATCAAACAAAATTTAGACCTGTCCCTAAACTTTCTGCAATCACTGTAGTCTTGCATTTTCCCTCAAGGCGTCAGATAACGTGGTAGTGTTTCTTTTGAGTGTTCTAATCTGTAACTGGCACTTCAAATGTTCCTCTCTGTCTTTGTGTTTGTTCAACCCGCGCTTAGGCCTAATGTTTTGGAAATCACTGAAACTTGTAGATTCCACACACCACATTTGTTACTAAAAAGTAAGCAAGGCTAACAGAACAGGTTGTTTTTAAGAATACAACTACTGCACAAGCATGTGAACTGTTCGAACCAAGATCCCTTGCAATGAAGGCTATAAGATTTGTCGGTTTTCTTGATATAATTTTAGTGCACAGTTCTATTAATTAATTTGGCCGTCCACAATTTAATAACTCCCCTTTGTCTTCGTCTTTCCACCTACTGAAGAGAATTTCTAATAAAAGTAATACTGTGTCTTTCACTGGAAATATTATTACACTAAAAGCCATCAACTTTCATCAACAAGAGGGTAAGTAACGTTATAAACAAATACTATTTATTGGGAAAATAAATACAAGCTTCAGCATAAAAGAAAAGAAGCCTGGCGCAATGCCAACTTTCATCATTTGGACTTGACGTATTGCCTTGGAGACACAGCAACTTCTTCACTCGACTGTCTAACGGCAGGTAATGACGTCACACCCGATGTCAGGTTGCCATGGCAACGAGACGAAGTGGCCGACGTAAACACGTTACTTCGTCTCTTGCAGATTCCCTCCAAGTTACGACAGCACAATCTAGCGACAAGATGTTCAACTGACACAAACCGTCATAGTTACAGCCTCGCTTGCGTACCATCTAGCAACGGACTGTAGAAATAACAGTACACTACACGATAAAATAGCGCAAGACAATTGCAACATTTGCATTTAAATAACAAAATATGTTTATCTTACGAGATACCTAGTGAAGAGGCTCTTCACTCCCTTCACCTGAATAGCCGCTACTGGAGCGATTTCAATGAAACTCGGAAAGTTCATAGCACTATTCCCGGCGACCTCGACCGTGCCCTTCAAATTTTGTTACGACTCACCAATCCAACATGGCGGCTGTGCGAAATATTTCACCAGCATTCAATATCTCCGAAACTATTACCGATATTACCCTGACATTTTCTGTGGTGATAGAGGGAACTAGTATAAGTTCATTTATGTGACTTTTGAAAACCTGGTAACTACAAAACCAACATGGAGGCCAAGCGAATTTGCGACTTTTAAATAGACGTTTCTCGTGATTTGACCAACCAAACGCAATGAAACTTGGTACAGTATATGTTTATATTCATTGTAATGCACCGACATCTAACTTCGTTCAATTGTTTACATAATCACAAGATGGCGGATGTGCGAAATATTTCACCGGCATTCTATATCTCTGAAACTATTAGCGGTATCTCCCTTAAATTTTGTACGGAGATAAAGGGCACGACTGGAAGTCCATCTACAAGACTTTCAAAAACCGGTTAACTACAAAACGAACATGGCGGCCAAGCGAATTTGAAAATTTTAAATAGACCTTTCTCGCGATTTAATGTTCCAAGCGCACTGAAACCTGGTACAGGAAATATTTATACACATTGTAATCCATTGTTATCTAATTTAGTTCAATTGTTTACATAACCTCAAGATGACGGCAGTGCGAATTTTAAAATTAAGTTTTTATTTCTTGTGATGTAGTCATGCGATCGAAGTGAAAGTTTGAATAATGAACCTACGCAATAATTTTCCTTTAATGGTACATGACTCTATGGCCTATACATTTAACAATCCAACATGGCGACCATCCGAAATATTTAGACGATACTGAATATCTACGAATCTATTTTAGCAATCAAACTGCATTTTTTAATGTTCATAGGGGCTATGAACTTATGTTCACCTATAGGACTTGGTGATCACAAATCCAACATGGCGGTGACGCGAATTATAAATATTCACATGGACATTTCTCTCAATTTAACCATCCGAGTGCAGTGAAACTTGGTACAGTAAATCCTGATACGAATGTTAATCCACTGGCATCTAATTTATTTCAATTGTTTCCATAACCTCAAGATGGCAGCTGTGAAAAATTTTAAAATCTCCTTGTTTTTTCTTGTGTCCTAATTATGCGATTGAAGTTTGAATACTACACGTTCACAATAATCTGCATGTAACAGTACATAACTCTAGGACATACATATATAAAATCCAACATGGCGACCATCCGAAATATTTAGTCGGTTCTTAATATCTACGAATCTATTACAGCAATCAAACAGAAATTTTGTATGTTGATTGAGGCAATTAACATAAGTAGGATACATGAAAATAGGCTGTATAGTTCTTCACGGAACTACTTGTTTGACACTGTGTTGATCTCATATCTCTACTTTCATTTTTTGCAAAAATCGAAAGTAGGCTAAAAAACTACAAACATCAACAATTAAAATGTAAAAATAAAATATAAATATAAAAGAAATATAAAAAATTAAATAATAAACATAACTGAAAAAAATGAAAATAATTGTAAAGTCAATTGGAAATTAGTTAATTAATTAATTCAATAGAAAAATATCAAAATTAAATCTATAAGAACATAATTGAAAATAAAAAATATAAATATATAAACATTACAGTAAAATTAGAGAAACAAAAAATAACATTAGTAAATTAGTTGGTAGCATGCTGAGTTTCTATGCCCAAGATCGCGGGTTCAAATCCGGCCGAAGTCGTCTGATTTTTTAAGAGCGTTAAAAATCCCTCAGTATGCCTCCTTCGGAGGGGAAGTAAAGCCGGCGGTCCCATGTCATAGATTTATGGCATGTTAAAGAACCTTCCATTAATTATACCTCTGTAAAGCTAAATTGTATAGGTTGAGAATGTAAACAACGCTCTTAGATTCCTACGTTCGTTGCCAACAGCCGACTGCGGTGACGTCTGGTAGCTAAGTTCTGAACTAGTAGTCGTTGACGGTGGCGTTTGGCGGCAAAAGTAGGAACTACTTGAAAATTGATCGTCTGCAATCCTTACTTGAATTAAAACAGATACACACACTAATACAGTCATCACAATTAACACCGGTTATCAGACAGATTCTACACACACCCAAAGTACACGGGGCTACATGACCGCGTTGTCGCAATTTAAGAACCAACCAACCAACCAACCAACCAACCAACCAACCAACCAACCAAAATAAAGTAAAATGTAAAATCACATAAAAATAAACAAGAGTTTTGCCCTATAAAAGATTAAGTCACAAAACCTGCCACATAAATGTTGGATAACTGCCATCGCATCAATATAATGATATACCTTTTATGATCGTAAGAGTCTTGTTGTTGTCGTCGGAATAACAGTCACTTAAATACTTAATTATCATAAGCATTAGGACATTCCATGGCACAATATTCATACTCACACTCTTTGTGGTAAGGAGTTGCATAAGAAGAGCTACGAATCCAATTTGCTCCATTTCGTCTTGTGACTTTCATGGAGGATAATACCCATCACAAACCCACTCATCATCTCTGGCACTTCTCTTCGGTAAGGATGGAAGGCTCGCATATTCTTCCTCATTAGTCTATACCCGACTACTTCAGACTTAAGATAATTCGTTTGCAGGAGTAAGACACTTAGCTAGGGCATCTCTAGACATTACTAGATTCCAGATAAATTGTTTGGAGGAGTAAGACATTTATCTAGGACATCTGTAGACATTACTAGACTTCAGATAAAATGTTTGGAGGAGTAAGACACTTAGCTCAGACATCTCTAGGCATTACTAAACTCCAGATAAATTGTTTGGAGGAGTAAGGCACTTAGCTCAGACATCTCCAGGCATTACTAGACTCCAGATAAATTGTTTGGAGGAGTAAGACACTTAGCTAGGACATCTCTAGACATTACTAAACTCCAGATAAATTGCTTGGAGGAGTAAGAAACTTAGCTTGGACATCTCTAGACATTACTAGACTTCAGATAAATTGTTCGGAAAAGTAAGACACTTAGCTACGACATCTTTAGACATTACTAGACTCCAGATAAATTGTTTGTAGGAGTAAGACACTTAGCTAGGACATCTTTAGACGTTACTAGACTTCAGATAAATTGTTTTTAGGAGTAAGAAACTTAGCTTGGACATCTCTAGACATTACTAGACTTCAGATAAATTGTTCGGAAAAGTAAGACACTTAGCTACGATATCTTTAGACACTACTAGACTCCAGATAAATTGTTTGTAGGAGTAAGACACTTAGCTAGGACATCTTTAGACATTACTAGACTTCAGATAAATTGTTTGGAGGAGTAAGACACTTAGCTAGGACATCTTTAGACATTACTAGACTTAAGATAAATTGTTTGGAGGAGTAAGACACTTAGCTTGGACATCTCTAGACATTACATTGTTTGGAGGAGTAAGGCACTTAGCTAGGACATCTCTAGATATTACTAGACTCCAGATAAATTGTTTGGAAGAGTAAGGCACTTAGCTAGGACATCTCTAGACATTACTAGACTTAAGATAAATTGTTTGGAAGAGTAAGGCACTTACCTAGGACATCTCTAGGCATTACTAGACTTCAGATAAATTGTTTGGAAGAGTAAGGCACTTAGCTAGGATATCTTTAGATATTACTAGACTCCAGATAAATTGTTTGGAGGAGTAAGACGCTTAGCTAGGACATCTCTAGACATTACTAGACTCCAGGTAAACAGTTTGGAGGAGTAAGACACTTAGCTCGGACATCTCTAGACATTACTAGACTCCAGATAAATTGTTTGGAGGAGTAACGCACTTAACTTGGACATCTCTAGACATTACTAGCCTCCAGATAAATTGTTTGGAGGAGTAAGGCACTTAGCTAGGATATCTCTAGATATTACTAGACTCCAGATAAATTGTTTGGAGGAGTAAGATACTCAGCTTGGACATCTCTAGGCATTACTAGACTCCAGATAAATTGTTTGGAGGAGTAAGATACTTAGCTCAGACATCTCTAGACATTACTAGACTTTAGATAAATTGTTTGGAGGAGTAAGACACTTAGCTTGGACATCTCTAGACATTACTAGACTCCGGATATTTTTTTGTAGGAGTAAGACACTCAGCTTGGACATCTGTACACATTACTAGACTCCAGATAAATTGTTTGGAGGAGTAAGACACTCAGCTTGGACATCTCTAGACATGACTAGACTCCAGATAAATTGTTTGGAGGAGTAAAGCACTTAGCTCAGACATTTGTAGACATTACTAGACTCCAGATAAATTGTTTGGAGGAGTAAGACACTTAGCTCAGACTTTTGTAGACATTACTAGACTCAAGAAAAATTGTTTGGAGGAGTAAGACACTTAGCTCAGACATTTGTAAACATTACTAGACTCCGGATAAATTGTTTGGAGGAGTAAGGCACTTAGTTAGGATATTTCTAGACATTACTAGACTCCAGATAAATAGTTTGGAGTAGTAAGGCACTTAGCTTGGACATCTCTAGACACTACTAGAGTCCGGATAAATAGTTTTGAGGAGTAGGACACTTAGTTAGGACATTTATAGACATTACTAGACTCTAGATAAATTGTTTGGAGGAGTAAGACACTTAGCTAGGACATCTCTAGACATTACTAGACTCCAGATAAATAGTTTGGAGTAGTAAGGCACTTAGCTTGGACATCTCTAGACACTACTAGAGTCCGGATAAATAGTTTTGAGGAGTAAGACACTTAGTTAGGACATTTATAGACATTACTAGACTCTAGATAAATTGTTTGGAGGAGTACGATACTTAGCTAGGACATTTATAGACATTACTAGACTCCAGATAAATTGTTTGGAAGAGTAAGACACTTAGCTTGGACATCTCTAGACATGTCTAGGCTTCAGTTTATTACGTGTGCTGATTTATAAGAAGTATCATGGAATTGGATGAATTTACGGCACATCTACTAGGGTAGCACTGTGTCGGTAGGACCCTCTATGGGGCGCATTGATATTTGTATATTTTTCACGGCCATTTACCTACTAATTACTTTTTGCCCACAGCAAATCCTTATAACTGAAAACCCGCATATCGTACACAGCTTAATAATTTCTACTCCCAACCATTTTTATCTGCACCTTACATCTAATAGCTGTTAGCTCCCTTCCTAGCTCTCGTTCTCCTCAACGTGATGGTTGGTGGGTAGCATGACTGTCTTCATCCAACAACCTTCCATCTTGAGCCCACTGCTTGATGGACGTCGCCCTTTAATGCCTTTGAGGAACCATTCTCTTGGTCATCCTCTTCTAGTCTTCCCTTCCAGTTTCCCTTCAAACAGTGAGGTGCACCACGGTGAATGTCGGAGTAAGTGACCTATCCAACTATATCTTCTTTTCGTGATCATTTACCCTGGCCTAGACTGATTGTTTCTTCAGCTCTCTTGAGGACTTCTTCATTTGTTAGCCTGTCAGTCCAAGGTAATCATAACAGTCGGCGCCAGCACCACATTTCAAATTCATTTATTATTTTCTTATCAGTCTTTTATAGAGTACAGGTTTCAGAGCCATAGTTTGCAATGCTCCAAATGACGCTCAATGTAATGCCTTTTCACTGGTAGGGATATAGCCTTGGAGGTCAATATGCTTCCTTAAAAAAAATTAAATGCTTCTTTAGCCTTGGCTATTCGAGAACGGACGTCCTTGTCACATCTCCCATTAGATGCGATGATGCTTCCCAAATAACTGAACTGATTTAATTGAGCCAATTTTTCTCCTTCCAGCCAAACATTAACATCCTGTTTAGCATCCGGAGTACATTTCATTATCTTAGTTTTGGTTTTGTTAACCTTCATTTTACATTTTAGTATTAGTAGATCGTTTAGACATCAATATTATGAATGTGTTACAGTGTCTCCTTAAGTGCTATAGTAAGTGATGTGGTTGTTGCTTCCAGGGCGCAACTGACAGAGACTCAGAGGAACGAGAAGGATGGTCTTGAGAATGGCGACAGTAATCCAGATAAGAAGAAGACTTCGTAAGTTTGCCACACTGACCTAATTTGATAACAGAACGATACCTTGTAACTACTAACATCAAATACTATTGTTT
The DNA here is from genome assembly GCA_946902985.2 of Meconema thalassinum. Taxonomy (NCBI): domain Eukaryota; kingdom Metazoa; phylum Arthropoda; class Insecta; order Orthoptera; family Tettigoniidae; genus Meconema; species Meconema thalassinum. Next base: position 89,806,124 of record OX336401.1, read on the forward strand.
TCTTTGATACTTTCAAAGGCACTTTATCTATAGTAATACTTATTCTTGTGAAGACACCATCTCCAAACCAAGGTTGGCGATCTTATCTTGACAGTCTGCTGCTGTTGTTGTTTGAGTCTTCAGTCTTTTGACTGGTTTGATGCAGATTTCCATGCCTCCCTGCCCTGAGCTAATCGTTTCATCTCTTCATAGCTACCATACCCTACATCCAAGGCAATCTGTTTAACATATTCTAACTTTGGTCTACCCCTACAGTTCTTGTCCTCGACTCTTCCTTCCATAACTAATCTTGCTATTCCTGGGTGTCTTAGTATGTGTCCTACCAACCTATCTCTTCTCTTCATTAGCAATCGCCAGAAACATCTCTCCTCTCCCACTACTCTTAATACCTCTTCGTTTGTAACCCTATCTACCCATCTGATCTTCATCATTCTCCTGTAACACCACATTTCAAACACTTCTATTCTACTCTTTTCTGCTGCACCAACAGTCCAAGTTTCACTTCCATAGAGCGCCACGCTCCAGACAAAGGCCTTCAAAAATGACGTCTTAATACCTAAATTTATACTCGATGTCAACGGATTCCTCGTCTGTAGAAATACTTTCTTTGCCTGAGTTAACCTACTTTTTATATCCTCTTTGCTTCGTCCAGCACTGGTTATTTTGCTTCCTAAGTAACCGAAGTCTCCTACTTCCTTTAGTTTTTCACCTGCCTATTTGATGTCCATAGAGGTTTCTGATTTATTTCGGCTGCATTCCAATATTTTTGTTTTACATTTATTAATTTTCATCATGAATTCTGTTGTACAGCTGTTATTATGATTAAGGGACTACTGGATGTCCTTTACTGTCCATGTTAATCTTCAACATTATATTCTTATTTACCTTTCCATAGTAACTATTCACACGAACTACAGCAGGCTGTTCCAAATCTATGAGTTTGAGTATGCGTACGCGCGAGTACTCAGCAGTAGCCACAATACGTCACTGGGCGAAGGTCATAACAAAAGTCCATGCACTTCCTGCCAGTCTTGATGTATCCACCGCGCAGTGACGGCAGCCCTCACAGCAGATATATTGCATGTTGCAGGTTTACTCACGCAAGGTGGCGAGTACTCCGCACCAACATCAGTGTCCTGGAGGAAGCGAATACTATCAGTATTGAGGCTATGATATTAAAGCATCAGCTTCGATGGGCAGGACATGTTGTTCGCATGCCTGAACGACGTCTTCCAAAACAAATCATGTACTGCCAGTTGCAGATTGGTCAGAGAAAGCAAGGAGGGCAACGGAAACTCTTCAAAGACGTCCTAAAAAATTAAACAAATGTCAAATCGATACGGATAAATGGGAGACCACGGCATCAAATCGTCAGTTATGGCGTCGCATCGTCCACCAAGGTCCAGCCCACAAGAGCCAGTGGCTGCTCTGAACAACGTGTGTCGCTACTGTGGGAGACTTTGTGTTTCCAGGATTGGGCTATATAGTCATGTAAGAACTCACCTTTAGAAGACAATCTTACTCGAAAACGAGTGATAGCCTATTATTACTCACCTGCTCACTGGCGAGCAGCTCGGCTGGAACAGCCTGAACTACAAGGTCTCCCATATAAAGTCAGACCGTCAGGCGGCGTTTTCACTCTCCGCTATGGCAGCTGCTCCAGCCGAGATTATGGCGCGGGCTCGGCCGGGCTTGTGTCACACATATACAATATTACTTACAGTTCTTACTGAAACTGAGCTACCGTAGATTACGAAACGATACCGTGTTACCGAATAACAATTTCAACGCCAAAACAAAAGTTCGCATTGTTGTCATTAAATTATTGAAAATACAGCGCACAAATTGTGCATAGGATTAAGAAATTGAATATACATGTGTGATTTCACCTTCCACCTTCACAAAATATCACAATGGAAGGTCCCCGGTTCTTACATGTGATTACGTGGTACTGACTACATTGTTTACCACATAATTTACAAATACAGGATACGTCTATGTCATGAAAGTACTCGGTGACGCACAGTTTATGGTGGTACCCATGTACCGTCATCGAGTTACCGTAGTGTCGTAGGTCTAGATTGGTGTCAGTCCATACCCTATTCGTCATGGCTTCCGTTGTGTAAAATTCGGGCCAGATTTCATCCCTCTTCTTCACTCTCATGCATTAGTCTTTTGCAGGCGTCCGTAGATGGTAGTCTTCTCTTCGTCCGTAGGTCTTCATTGAGGAAGTTCTCCTTGGCAAGTTCGTTCACTAGACTAGATTTTGCATATTTCGATAATCCCAGGGTACCTTTTAGGAAGCGTGACTTCACTGTCTCGAGCGTCTTCAAGTCCGTCAGGGTCAGTTTCACCCAGATGATTTCTATCCCGTATGTGGCGATGGGCGCTATTTTCTCGTCGAATAATCTCATAGCGGTTCTCAAAGAGAGCCTCGTGAGTGATTTAATGTCATATATGGCCTTAGTTGCCGCCGTTGCGCGAGACTTTATATTGTCATTAAATGCCACCAGTTTCTCTTACAGGCTGTATTGCTGCTGTGTTCTTTTAGTAATAATTGTGGCAAAAGTTCTGCCTAATCAATACGTTTTGGCCCCTTCATCAGCCGATATACAGTAGATTAAAATGTCAAGGAAAACAGGTGGTTGGAAAGCTTAACACTAAAAACATTTTTATCAATAAACCTATTATGGTGCACCATACGGAAAGATGGAAGATGTTTACCCTAAAGTACTACAGAACTGAACCATTACCATTTCTTTAATGTCAACTAAGCGTGTGTTTATCTTCACATTTATTATTGTCACCGCTTTTTTTTAGAAGAATCGAGACACATAACTATTACCCAAATGAAGAATGCCCAATACAGTGATTTACAAGATCAAGTGACATTTTAGAGTTTAATCATGTTATGTTTAAATTACAAATTTCAACTATTTCTTTCTTTCTTTCTTTCTTTCTTTCTTTCTTTCTTTATATTCATTCACTTATTATTTTATTGTATAAAAAAAAACTTTAGATATGTTTAAAAAATGTCACTAAACTCTTTTTCGTTTTGGCCAGCTATGGACCACGCTTCTTCAACTGTTTTCGTCTTAGAGCTTTAATCTTCTCTCAGTAGTTCTTAATATATTGTTCTGCAGCGGAATACTGTGCTCCAGTATGGTTGGAAAGTGCACTTGTGCATAAAGTGGATACCAAGCTGAATGACACTATGCGTTGCATAACCGGCACCATAAAATCAACCCCTCGCCACTGGCTACCAGTACTCAGCCACATTCCACCACCCCACCTGAGGAGGAAGGAAGCTCTGATCAGAGAAGCAAGGAAGATCTATGCTTCTCCCTCATTACCAATACACCAGGAATTCTGCCACCCACCACCGAAGCGACTTCATTCGAGGAGACCAACCAGTTTATTGGCCGACCAACTTCTGGCAAATCGATTCAACCTAAACCAATGCTGGCAGGACGAATGGTCAAACTCAACGTCTGGAACTAGTGCCCAGGAGATCAACCCAACGGTGAAAATACAAGGATTTGACCGTCCTAGAAAATTATGGTGTCGCCTCAATAGACTGAGAACCAGGCACGGCCGTTGCAATTACCTATGCCATAAGTGGGGTTGGATAGATTCCCCATTGTGTCAATGCAATGAGGAGGAACAGACCATGGACCATATCATCCAGCGCTGCCCTCTACACGCCTACTCCGGGAGCCCTAGTGATCTGTTTCATCTTCGAGAATGTACTGTGGAATGGCTCCAAAACATGAACTTGGATTTGTGATTTGTTTTTATGTAATTCACCATACGATTAAATAAATAAATAAATATATTGTTGTTTTAAGGGGCGGAACTACGAGGTCATCTGCCCCGATCAGTAGTTCATCTGTTTCCTGTGTGCCTCCTTTCTGTCAGCTGTCCAATTCTTACCCGTTCTCAGTTTTGGTTTTTCTTGGAATCGCTGGTGTGCTCTGAGTTTTTTTTTCTGGAGAGGAAGACGTTTTTGAATGTCCTCAAGCGAAATCCCTGCTTCTATAAGATCTTTTTCTATCTAAGAGAACCATGGTCCCTCGGTTTTCTTGTCTTCAAAGTAGGTTGGTCAGTCTCTGCGAGCGTGTTATGTGGACATAGAAACTAATTCTCCTTTTTCGCATCAAGTCCGTTATTCTCTCTACACGTATGTAGAGTTCGTTGTTATGTCGCCTCCTGTACTCTCCATTTTCTCTGACTGGTCCTAGGATCTTTCTCAGGATTTTTCGTTCTTTGGCCTCTAACTTTTCAACTAAAGACTCGATCCCACAGAAAGCGGTCTGTCGCGTCGGGAAGCGATATCTGACGGAGGCGATCAGGCGGTCCAGTTGTATTTCCCAAAGTTGCATCAACCTTAGCACACAGGACGCGGTCTACCGTCACCCGCTAGTCTTTATCGCGACGACGAGCGATCCGGTTGTACAAGTTTACAGATTTACAGATTGTGATGAGTGACCAAACGGAAGTATTTATTGAAACTGTGCATAAATACACATATTTGTTCGACAGTTCACAGGAACTGTATACAAATGTTTTAAGGGGGCACATACAGCTCAAGGAGCCACAAGAATAACGATTTTAATATTATAACTGTGCCTGCCACAAATCTTGTACAACAATGAAACACACACACACCTTGTTATTAGAAGCAAAGTTAAACATTTTCAAAATTAAAATGATAATTATTTGTATCAATTTTTTCAAAATTGGTTCTTGTTTTGTGCTGACCTTCACCGTTTCCCTGATATCTCCCGTGTTTATAGGGATTTTTGGAATTTTCTTTTTTTTAATGTGGGTGTTAAACCTTCTGCTACAAAATCAATCTCACTCAAAACCGTTGTGATTTTAATTAGTCTTTCTATGAACCTTTAACTTTTTTTGTTTTTGGAGTTTGCTCAGAATAAAAATGGAAATAATGACGTTTAATAAATGAATTAATTAATAATGTGAAAATATGCGATATTCATAGGGAGGGATTCGCTAATTAGCCAACTAGGGACTACAATAAGTTCCACTATACATTCTGGCGTTTATTAAATTTACGATTGATCCAGTAGGTTTTAATTAACTTGCTGTGACGAGCACGGAGTTCATCCGAACACTTTGCACCGGGTGTCCATTTCTCATCTCCTATAGTCCCAAAAGTCACGATGCTTGTTCGGAAAAGGTTTCGTTTGTGCGCGTCATATGGTCGTAGGCCCATTACTTGGAGGTCTTTCTTGACGTTAACGTACCAGGGAACTCTTAATGTAGAAAGAGCAATAATTTTTTTCAAATCATATTCAAAATTAGCTCCTAATCCGTTGTTTTTGGTTTTGAGTCGAAATGGTTAAATATACGTTTTGACCATCTAAAGTCGTCCATCCGTCGCAAGTGACCGAGGAAGCGAGTCCTGCGTTTGCGCGTTGTGTCCGTGATCTTCTCTATCTTAGAGTATATTTCTTGCCTGTATTTTCTGATGTCGATGCCATTTTTGTATTCCGGGCCAAGTATGATGTGTAGGATCTTTCTTTCTTTCTCTCTTTCTTTCTCTCTCTCTAACTCCGCGAGCAAACATTTCTCGGATAGGATAAGGCATTCAGATGCATATAGCGGTGCTGGTTTGATGACAGTGTTGTAGTGACGAATTCTTGTGTTCATAGAAAAGCACTTTTTGTTATATAAGTTGCGTTCAAAAAGTAACGAGCCGGAGGCTGGAATGCGCAAACCAGTGACGACATCGGCTAATCGTGGTGTGTGTAACGAGGTGTGGTTCCGACCTGAGCGTGGGAGGGCACAGTCCGTCGCTAGAGGGCACGCGTGCACGTCACGTGACGATAAAAAGCGAGCAGCAGCATGCATCAATCGTCCAACGCTGCCAGTCGCATTGCAAACAGTGACATGGGGGCATCAACCGAAGAGCAAAGAGTTGTTGTTCGGTTTCTGACAGCGGAAGGAGTAGGGGCAACGGACATTCATCGCCGAATGTCACAAGTGTACGGCGAACACTGTATGTCCGTTGCAAGGGTCAAGGCATGGCACAAGCGCTTCAGGGAAGGACGGGTGTCGTTAGCCAATGATGACCGGTCCGGGGCACCCCCCTGCATTACCGATGACAACGTCCAGCTGGTTGATGCACTCATTACCCAGGACCGCCGAATGACAGTGAACGCCATAGCTGGCGTGGTCGCTCCACGACAATGCACGACCTCATACGGCCAACCAGTCGCGGCACTCCTGCAGAAATTCAAATGGGAGGTTCTCGGCCACCCTCCATACAGTCTGGACCTCTCTCCCTGTGATTACGCCATGTTTGGTCCCCTGAAAAGGGCTCTGCGGGGCCAACGATTCACCTCGGACGCCGACGTCCAGCTGTACGTGCGGAACTGGTTCACATCGCAGCCCAGGGAATTTTATGAGACAGCCATTCACCGCCTCGTGTCACAGTGGGACAAGTGCCTCAACAGCCAGGGCCAATACTTCTAACATACAGGTACTGGTTTCTGTAATTATGCCTCCGGCTCATTATTTTTGAACGCACCTTATATATATGTTGCAGGTGGTTTGGAAAGCAACTTCCATTTTCTTATTATTCTGTTATTCTCATCTCAGGCCAGAACTGAAAATCTTACCCAGAACCTTAGGGGTAGGCAAGCACCACAGAAGTGGCTCCCAAATCGGATGTAGACACACCAAGGCAGCTGTAGCCTATCATGCACAAGCAATGGAATTTCAGAGATGTTAGGATATTGGAATTCAGTGATATGTTATCCATTCAGAAAGCGTTTTAACTGCAGCAGCTGTGTCATTAAAATGCGGAAGAAGCTATGTTCGCATCTTGTCACAACCTTGAACATTCTTCACGCTAGGCTTCTTTAGAAACGCCTGGCAGCTATGCCACTCTTACTGCTGTTAGGTGATGCGGGAAATGCATATTAGGCTATAACGTGTGTAACGAGCGAAATACAGTATAGCATACAGATAGCGGATACGTTGTTTCCTTTTTACCATGCGAACCGGCCAAAACTAAGGACCACGCAAATATCACTTCTCATTGTTCTTTCTTCCTGCCTCTTCCTCCACATTTCCTTCGAAATAACTACCTCTCACTCTCTAATTTCTTACTCATATCATTGATTTTTTTCAGGATTAGGGAACCACAGTCATGTTGACCGACCGAAAACATTACATTTCAATTACTAAGGCAACACCGAAAAAAAAAGCTTCAAAGCTATATTTCCTTCAGGGTTGCCAACTCTCGAAATATTGAACATTGAACAGCTGAGAGGGTGACGTTCAAGAGGGCGTTTTACATTAGGCTTCAGTGGCGTAGTTGGTAGTATGCTGAGCTTCTTTGCCCAAGGTCGTGGGTTCAAACCTGGCCGAAGTCGTTGGATTTTAAGAGCGTTAGAAATCTCTCAGTATGTCTTCATTCGGAGGGGAAGTAAAGCCAGCGGTCCCATGTCATCGATTTATGGCATGATACAGAACCTTCCACTAATTAGATTGTGTGAAGCAAACATATAGGTCAGATTTGACTAACGCTCTTAAGTATCAACGTCCGCCGCCAGGAGCCGACTGCGGTGGCATCTAGTAACCTAGTTCAGGACTAGTTGGTCGTTGACGGTGGCGTTTGGTAGCAATAGTTGGAACTATTTGAAAATCGAATGTCTGCAGTCCTTACTTGAATTAAAAACAGATGACATACACTAATACAGCCATCACAATTAACACCGGTTATCAGACTGATTCAACACAAACCCAAAGTACACGGGGCTACATGACCACGTTCTCGCAGCCCCTAAACTGAAGAAACAACCAACCAACCATGAAAATATAGATGATACAAGGACCAAATAAGGCATTAAAATGAAAGATACCCAACAGTTGACCTAGGGAGGTTGACAGGGAAGGACTCATCTGGGGTCCCATGGGACCCAATCCACTTCCCACTCATTGTGAGCTCCTTAGAGGAACTGATATGAAAGAGAACGTCTGCTAATTACTTCCAGTGAAAGAGTCTCTCTTATCATTCAGTGTGGTTTTCCTGGGGAAGTACTTTTCCCCCGGATATGGGCAGCTTTCATTACCAGACAGGATGAAATCCCCGTGGTCGCCACCGGTACTCAGAGCCCAAGGACAATTTTATCTAAGAAACATTTGCTACATAAATACGTAAAACCCTTCGATTTGGCCAAGTTAAAGAAACGAATCCCTTGAGTCTTCAGTCTTTTGACTGGCTTGATGCAGCTATCCATGCCTCCCTGTCTTGAGCTAATCGTTTCATCTTTACATAGCTACCACACCTTACATCTGAAACAATATGTTTTACATATTCTAACCATGGTCTACCCCTACAGTTCTTGTCCTCAACCCTTCCTTTCATAATTACGTTGCTGATACTGGGTGTCTTAGTAAGTGTCCTACCAACCTATCTCTCCTCCTCCACTAGTCTGATTCACGAACCCGTATAAAAACCACTGTTCTGGCACTTCGGGCAAGGAACTCTGTTGACAACATCCTTTAATGTCATAGACTAGTTCATTGGAAACTCAACCATATCCGGTCAATTAGATTAGCAGTTTGCCTTTACTACCACTACGAGCGCTAAAATGTGAATGCAGAGTTTCACTTAAGCTCTTATAACTCTTTTCGGTGTGAATTTTTTCAAAAACACACAAAGCAAAAAAAAGCGCATGAGGCAATTGAACGATGGAACACATTAAAGAAATACCTAATTATGTATATAAGTTAATTTGGCTAGGGTTCAAACCAGGCCGAAGTCGTCGGATTTTTAAGAGCGTTAAAAATCCCTCAGTATGCCTTCCTATGTGGTCCCATGTCATGGATTTATGGAATGTTAAAGAACCTTCCACTAATTACACCTGTGTGAAGCTAAATTATAGGTTAAACATTTGAATAATGCTCTTATGTTCCAACATTCGTCGCCAGGAGTTGACTAATAATAAATAATAATGTTATTGGTTTTACGTCAATTTTAACTACTCTGGCTTTTAGAGACGCCGGGGTGCCGGAATTTTGCCCCGAAGGGGATCTTTAACGTGCCAGTAAATCTACTGACACGGTTCCCTCGCATTTGCGCACCCTCAAATGCCAGCTGACTGCGCCAGGATACGAACCTGCAACCTTGGGCCCAGCAAGCGAGAACGTTACCCCTGAGCCACGCAGCCAGCGTCAGGAGTTGACTGCAGTGGCGCCTAGTAACCAAGTTCTGAACTAGTAGTCGTTGATGGTGGCGTTTGGCGGCAAAAGTAGGAACTCCTTAAAAATTCAATGTCTCCAGTCCTTACTTGAATTAAAACAGATAACACACACTAATACAGCCATCACAATTAATACCGGTTATCATTCAGATTCTACACACACACAAAGTACACGGAGCTACATGACCGCGTTGTCGCAGCCCCGAAACTGAGGAACCAACCAACCATGTTACGACCTGAGACATACAATCACTCGTTTCGCAATACATGGATTCCATTTCAAGGTCTGCAAAATGGAAGAGTATCATGAGCCCAGTGTAGAATGCATTTGCAAATTGTGTGGAAGTGCCTGTGAAAGTAATCATGACATGCAGGTTGGTTGGTTGGTTGGTTCCTCAGTTTAGGGGCTGCGATAATGCGGTCAAGTAGCCCCGTGTACTTTGGGTGTGTGTAGAATCTGTCTGATAACCGGTGTTAATTGTGATGGCTGTATTAGTGTGTGTTATCTGTTTTTTAATTTAAGTACTGCAACTTAGAATTTTTCAAATAGTTCCTACTTTTGCCGCCAAGCGCCACCGTTAACGACTACTAGGCCAAGTTCAGAACTTAGGTACTAGACGCCACCACAGTCGGCTCTTGGCAACGAACGTAGAAACCTAAGAGCGTTGTTTACATTCTTAACCTATCCAATTTAGCTTCACACAGGTGCAATTAGTGGAAGGCTCTTTAACATGCCATAAATCTATGACATGGGACCGCCGGCTTTACTTCCCCTCCGAAGGAAGCATACTGAGGGATTTTTAACGCTCTTAAAAAATCCGATGGCTTCGGCCGGGTTTGATCCCGCTATCTTGGACATAGAAGCTCAGCATGCTACCGACTACGCCACCGAAGCCGCTGCCATGACATGCAGACAACGAGTGGAGTCACTGACTATTTTTTGTTGTTGTCAATGAGAATTGAATGTAATCTTGGATATTTTGGGGTTTTCTCCAATTGTGTTTTTGTTTGCTTCCGACTTCGGCAAACTATGAACCGCATGGAACCTAAGGCTTTCTGGTCAATTTTTTCTTCTTTTCTTCCCAGAACCTCTTCATTGTTTCTCTTCTAATCTTTCTCTGCTCCTCTGTTATTACCAAATTTGGCCTGTGTTGTGATGGTTTTTCTTTGAACGTCTTGATATTGTCAACTCCGCTTCAAAACATTTTCCTATCGTGAATGACAAGTTCAGTTAGTCCAACTTCAATGGCGTCTCTTTGTCAGCCAGTTCCCGTCCATTCTCATCAAATCCCCGTCAAAGTTTAGCCTTCTTTTATGCATTGTCAATTTTTTATTTATTTATATGTTTTATTTTTATATTGCCCTATGGCCATTGGCTGCAATAAATACCTCATTAATAAATTGAAATTGTTGGTTTCAGAGATGCCGGCGCGCTTGCGCACATACTCAAGAGCAGTCTGGGTTCAGGAATACTCGCCATGCCCCACGCCTTCAAGAACGGTGGACTGGTCTTCGGTATGATCGCCACATTGATCGTGGGCTACATCTGTACTCATACTGTCCATATCCTGGTGAGTTCAAGGGTTACTACTGTATAACAGGGGCTCCCAACCTTTTAGCAATTATTTGAGGGTGCGCAAATGCGAGGGAGCCGTGTCAGTACATTTACTGGCACGTTAAAGATCCCTTTCGGGGCAAAATTCCGGCACCCCGGCGTCTCTAAAAGCCAGGGTAGTTAAAAGGGACGTAAAACCAATAACATTAACATTATTACCTTTTAGCAATTGCGTACCACTTGAAATGTTTAGAAATTTTGGCGTACCAACAGTCCTATATTTTTTATGTATGTATGACTACCCCTTATTATTCCCGTTTTCCAACGGGGTCGGGGATGAGATGCGATGGAAGTCTTTGTGGCGATGATTTTGACGGCCGGATGCCCTTCCTGACGCCAACCTCAGGAGAGGAGTTAATGAGAGATGAAATGAATGATGGTGAATGAAACTGGGCAAGGATGTGGAAGGAAGCGGCCGTGGCCTGTCAGAAGGTACCGTCCCAGCATTTGCCTGGTGTTGAAAATGGGGAAACCACGGAAAACCATTTCAAGGACGGCCGACGGTGGGGCTCGAACCCACGTGTCTATCGAGTCAGCAGAGAGCTTGGCCCCATGACCTAATGCTGCGCGTTAGCCAGCGTAGCCACTACTGTCGGTATTATATATTTTTTATATAAACATACATTTACTGTCGGAAAAGTACCCAATGACTCGTTTTATGAAATTACTGGAAAAAAAATCATATACGCTTGTGTTTCCTTTTTTTTTCAACCCTTTTATAAGACAACAATATATATATTTTTTTCTTGCTAATTTTTATTTGAATATATACATATATACATACCGACAGTAGTGGCTACGCTGGCTAAAGCGCAGCATTAGGTCATGGGGCCAAGCTCTCTGATGACTCGGTAGACGCGTGGGTTCGAGCCCCACCGACGGCCGTCCTTGAAATGGTTTTCCGTGGTTTCCCATTTTCAACACCAGGCAAATGCTGGGACGGTACCTTCTGACAGGCCACGGCCGCTACCTTCCACATCCTTGCCCAGTTTCATTCACCATCATTCATTTCATCTCTCATTAACTCCTCTCATGAGGTTGGCGTCAGGAAGGGCATCCGGCCGTAAAAACCATCGCCACAATGACTTCCATCGCATCTCATCCTCGACCCTGTTGGGAAACGGGAATAATAAGGGGTAGACATACATATATATATATATAGAGAGAGAGAGAGAGAGAGAGATGTATATTAATAGCATTAATGACAGGCTAACAAAAAAAAAACCATTTTTAATAAAATTTTAAAACTTAAAGTTCAACCAGCGTGGTTTTCACAGACATAAAGGATCTTAAGGAAGCCGACATTGACATTAAAGATACATATAATAGGAATTTATTTCGGGACAAAATTCAAAAAGTGATCTTCAGGGAGGAACAAGAAAGACAACGAAAGCAGCCACGGAACATTGAACAGCTCCGAAAGCAGAGAACAGAGAGGATGAAGCGAATGTGGGCAGAGAAAAAAAAGACATGTGGCAAGATTTGAAGTACCGGTATTGATTTAACGTGCTCTGTAATAGTGCTATTCGATTAAATAAATAAATAATAATAATAGCATTTTATAATAAAGGAGAAAATAAAACGATTATTGCCAATTACAGTTTTATTTATTACTCAAACTAAGCAAAAAAAAAAAAAACATCAACATCATCAAAAATCTACTTTTAGTGCGAAACTTGTTGTTTCCCTGTGATTAAAATATCAAATCAGGAGTAATTGAACTTGACTAAACTCTGAAGTCCTTTTCTTCATTTATTCTGTTTCTGTGTTTAGTTTTGATGTACAAAAGTTCATAAAATCCACTCTTACACAAGTAACTTGTAACAAATGGCATCAGAAATAGCAGAGCCTGCCGGAAGATCATTGGGTACTGGTCATTACACCCGATCCAGAAGTTAATTAAAGATTTATCTTTAAAACTATATTTTAATTTCAACTCATTTGGTTTGCAGGTTCGCTCCTGGCCGTGGTAAGTGATTTTGAAAGGCGGCAAAAATACGACACCATGTCATACGATGTTGGCATGTCAAAGAACCCATTTGAATTCAGTAGGCCGTGTTCACAATGGCAAAATTAATCTCGGTTGCAGTTTACCTTAGGGATAACATAAAGTATAGCGTGCTAAGTCAGTCTCCTGGTGAATATAATAAGAGGCCTGAATACATTATACTTGACATCTCTCTTACCGAAATTAAAATTCTCTTTGCTTGTGTGTATCGTCCACCGAAAGCTGGCTACCTAGATATTTTTCTGAATGACATGTACAGGTTCATTCTTGATTATAATTATGATTTTATTGTTGGGGACGTTAATGCTCGGGTTGGTAGTGGAGCTTTTGAAACTGAACAGGTATGTGATGTGCTCTGTTCCTGTAATGTTGAATGTTTACCATTCGATACTACATTTCACACAGCTACTTGCGACAGCTCTCTCGATATTATCTCTTCAAACTGTAATGACCTCGTTGTTGACTACGGACAAGAACCAGCTGCTGGGTTCTCAGCCCATGCTCTTCTGTACGCAGTGTTTTCTCTATCTACCCCGAAACTTCGACCAAAATCAATCTTTATACGTGACTTCAGTAAATTTAATTTAAATGATTTTAAAACGGATGCAGAATTACTCCCTTGGCAGAATTTCTACCAATCCACTGACATAGATGAGAAAGTGACTCTATTTAATGATTGTGTAAATGAACTATATGATATGCATGCACCGCAAAAGAAAGTGGATATAAAACATAACTCTGCTCCGTGGATCAGTAAAGAAATCAAAACGCTTTTAAAGAAACGTGATAAATCTAAACTTACCATTGACTATGAAGAGTACAGAATTCTGCGTAATAAGACAAAACAAACAATCAGGAACACAAAAGTGAAATATATGTACAACCTCTTCAGTGACTGTAAAACCACCTTCGCCAGATGGCGTGCTGCAAAATCATTGGGAGTTGGTGCCAGTTCAGTCACTGATGTTAAGATGACTGTCTCTGCATCACAATTAAATGAACATTACTCAAATATTGCCTCAATTGGTGATGTATTAAGAGTATCAGAGACCGTCACGAAATACACATCCATCCATCCCCCTGCCCATGAAAAAATTTTCTTTATGTATGTTTACCCACACCAGATTGTGAAAGCCATCAAATCAATTCGTACAAAAGCAAGAGGCCCTGATAGCATCCCAATTTCTCTTATTTCTAACTGTCTTGAAGTATTTCTACCCCCAATTATCCATCTATTTAATTTCTCTCTACAAAGTGGAGTATACCCGTCTCTTTGGAAGTGTGCTAACATACGTCCAGTGCCAAAAAATAAAAACCCCACTAGCTGTAGTGACTTTAGACCAATAAATATCCTTTGTGCCCTTAGTAAAGTGCTTGAGAAAATAGTTCATGAACAAGTATGTGAATACCTAACTAAATTTAATATCTTCAATCCTTACCAATTTGGGTTTAAAAAGGGTCATAGTACCATTGTTAAAGGTCAGCGATGATATACGCTCAGCTATGGACAAGCGTCAGCTTACAATCCTGTCTTTTCGATTTCAGTAAGGCTTTTGACTGTGTGAACCACAATATACTTCTTGCAAAGCTGAACTCTTTTGGCTTCTCTCAGAGTGCTCTTTCCTGGTTCAAATCCTACCTTTTCATGCGTACACAGAGAGTGGTCCTCGCGGATGGCTCCTCCTCAGACTGGAAATCGGTAGAAAGTGGAGTACCTCAGGGATCTGTCTTAGGTCCACTATGCTTCTCGCTATATATAAACGATGTTTCTAATGAATTCCGAAATAGTTCTGTTCATATATACGCTGATGACCTCCAAGCCTATTTTCACCTCACGCCTATCACTGCATGTGATCGTATAAATCTGTTTAATGAAGACATTGACAGGCTTTGTGAATGGGCCCAAAATCATAATCTTAACTTGAACATATCTAAAACACAACTTATATCCATTGGATATACAAAACTTCTAAATTCAGTAGATTTTAATTCACTACCACCCATCAAGATACTAGATAATAATATTAAATATAGAAACACCGTCAATAATCTCGGAGTGATATTTGATAGAACACTGTCGTGGGCAGAGAATACGTCTAATGTGGTAAGGAAGGTTGTATCAACTATGCATCTCCTGAAAAGAACTGTTTCTTACACCCCACCTAACATACGTAAGCTCTTCGTCCAAACTCTCATCTTTCCAATCATTGATTATGGCTCTGCTGTATACAATGATTTATCAGAAACTCAGAACATCAAAATACAAAGGGTCCAGAATGCATGTGTTCGGTACATTCTGGATGTAAGGCGAGATGAACATATCACACCTTACTACGTGCAGCTGAAATGGCTGAAACTCCACAAGCGCAGGCAGTTATCAGTTGCCATTCTGACACATAAAATATTACATACCAAGACCCCGTTATATCTCTACAATGCCTTTACACCAATGCATTCTGTTCATAATCGAGAAAATAGATACACAAAATTAACACTCCAGATTCCTATACATCGAACCATGAAGTTCAATAAATCTTTTGTTTGCACCGCCTCACGCCTCTTCAACACCTTCGATTTATATAAGTTCGTCAACATTGCAAGCACTGCAGCTTTCAAAAGACATCTTTCATCCTGCTTCATGGAGCAGTATACCTCTCACATTTGATTACTGTATTATGTTAAAATACTTTTTTAAAGTTCAATTATAACACAAGGAATATAGCTGACAACCTGTCTACTTCAATAGCTCTTCTTGTACAGTATATGGTGTTTGTTTTTCGGGCTGATTGCACTCTCACTCTTTTGTATATAATTTTTCCATTATCATTAGTAATATTATTATTATTGTATTGTTACTATAATTGTTAGACTATGATTATTTATATTGTGAATGTAGGTGAAATGTTCTATTTTTGTAAGCCCTAACCTTATTTTATGTAGGGCGCTACTGTAAAGGAGCTCTTAAGCTCTAAGTGTAGCAGTGAAAATAAATCAAGTAAAAAAAAAATAATGCTTCAAGGAACAACGAAATTCGACATGCAAGCTACCCTTTGGTTGTCAAATAACAAAGCTTGCACCC
Organism: Meconema thalassinum; assembly: GCA_946902985.2. Taxonomy (NCBI): domain Eukaryota; kingdom Metazoa; phylum Arthropoda; class Insecta; order Orthoptera; family Tettigoniidae; genus Meconema; species Meconema thalassinum. Next base: position 89,822,062 of record OX336401.1, read on the forward strand.
GGCACCCTCATTTGGTGAGGTTCCCGAAAAATGATTTCTGATCCAGTCAAATTTGGAATAATCTACGGAGAAATATTTATTAAAACTTCCTTGAAGTGCATCCAAGTGAACAATGATATCGGGAACCACATCTGGCATTGGATATTTTCCATTTTCTTCAAAAAATGATGATAGAGAAGGAAATTTAGATAAATTCTCCTCCTGTACTTGTTAACAATCGTATCAACCACGCGTACCACCTGAAGCGTTCCCACGTACCACCGGTGGTACGCGAACCACCGGTTGGGAACCCCTGCTGTATTATACAGGGCGACAACTTCTAGGTCATTTCCCAGTCATTGGAGAAGAGAATGAATAACATGCTATGGCAAACATTGGAGGATAGCCTTGCCCTCTATATCGATAATACAAGACGGACCGGGTTCGATTCCCGGTCAATGCATGTGAGATTTTCGAAGTGAAATGCCATGTCCTGTGGTTTGGATTCCACGTAAAAAGGAGGTCCCGTGGCTCATGATCGCGAGATTAACGGTCACGTTAAACTACAAGCTTCCTTCCTTTCCTTATACAGTGGAACTTAGATAATTCGAACCTCAAGGGACCAGTAAAAAATTCGAATTATCCAAAAATTCGAATTAAGGAAGTTCTTTGAAAAGGGTAGAGAAAATATATTGAATTACATTTACATAATGATTTACGTTCAACAAAGCAGATTAACAGATTAAAGACTGTATCGTGAATAACTTCAAAAGTTTCAAATGACAAATAAAACCAAACTGTACTATTCACCTATTTAACGACAGTAGTAATCCAGCAATCTAATTAAGTCCTAGAGAAATCTACTGTTTTTCAAAATAGTTTGAGATTTTTACCTGTTTCCTACAATTAAGTCTCTAAGCCATCACAAAAGAATCTAACAAATTTAAAGGACGGAAAACAGAACTACTTACGTCATTTCTACTTTAAACAAACCGCTTAAGTTCTGTGATGTGGTTTGTTCCTTGGGGCTGCACTCGGAACAGTTTTTTCGGGAATTGTCCTGACTGTTTGGCTTCCGGTCGGCTTTTTACACTAAAAACTTCGAATTATCCAAAATATAATTCGAATTAACCACGATTTTTTAGCATTGATTGTATATAAAATGCTAGGGACCAAGAGAAAAATTCGAATTAAAGAAGATTTCGAATTATCGAAGTTCGAATTAGCCACGTTCCACTGTATCGATAACAATCGAGTAAATTACACAAACCCGATGTTCCGCGAAGAGTTGATGGAAGGTAGACGACATTACAGCGGAAAATGATAGAAACAAATCTAAAACAATATAGTACGTACGCCTTTCGTATTTAACCCAAATACGGGGGTCATTTACTGAGCCATGACAACTATTTTTTTTAGCATTTTTTCATTTATAAAAAATAGTACATTATGCAACGAGCCTATAATGGCTATAATTAAGACACGAGTATTTTTATAAAACGAGCGTATGCGAGTTTTATAATTTCCATACGAGTGTCTTAATTACCATTATAGGCGAGTTGCATACGACTGTTTATGTTCGACGATAATTATAACTTTATTATATGTTTTAACATAAATATTCATAAATATCTGTTGAGAGTCAGCTACGGTACTTGAATTTTGTGATCGCAGAGCGAGCGTTGGGTGTTATATCTCTGTCTTTCAAGATATTTGAACGACCGACGCATGCGCTCTGTGTGCTTGCAATGCCATATGCAGCCATATGTTTACATCAGCCGTCCCTCAGTAATATTGTCACCGGTGTCATTTGAAGACTATGCGCTGTTCAGAAATTAGCGTTGGTGATTTTAAGGTACAGTGCTATTGCTTGTCTCATATTCGCCAGTTTATTTACGTGAACATATGGACGGTGCGTATTCCATGTCGGTAATTTATTATAGTTCGATGTTGTGTTTTTGTCCGACATGTTGGATTTTGAGCGCATGCGCGAAGGTATCGTTACCTAATTGGTCAATGAACGAGCTCTGATTGGCTGGAGAAACTGTATCATAATGGAAAACAGTGTTATAATGACCATCATTATGATACAGTTTTCTGACACGTAATAGGGTCGAACATAAAATAGGCTTATGAGATCACCTTTAGTCCGTGTGTGTGCGTATGTAAAATCTAAACACCCGAAGAATGTTCAATGAATTTCGGTAAGTGCATATTACTATCTCGTACGACCTCGACCATGCCTTTCAAATTTTAACACTAATCCAATATAGCGGTTGCGCGAAATATTTCACTGGCATTCTAGATCTCTGCAACAGTAAATTTTGTACGCTGATAAAGGATACTACTAGATGTTCACCTATGTGACTTTCATAAACCTGTCAAGTACAAAACGAACATGGCATCCAAGCAAATTTGAAACATTTATAGAAACTTTTCTCGCGATTTAACCATCCGAAAGCAGTGAAACTTGGTACAGCAAATGTTTATACACTTTGTAATCACTGACATTTAATTTTGTTCAATTATTCACATAACCTCAAGATAAAGTTTTTATTTCTTGTGTCTTAATCATTCGTACGAAGTCAACGTTTGAATAATAAACCTACGCAATATTCGTCATCCAATAGTCGTAACTCTATGGCCTAAATACATAAAAATTCTTGCGACCATCCGAAATATTTAGATGGTTCTCAATATCTACTAATCTATGACAGCAATCAAACTGAAATTTTTATGCTAATAAAGGCTAAGAACCTACGTTCACCCATAGGACTTTCAATAACCTGGTGAGCACAAATCCAACATGGCGGTGACGTGGAATTTATATATATTAAAATGGACGTTTCTCGCGATTTAACCATCCGAGGGCGGTAATAATAATAATAATAATATATCGTATGGCCTCGGATGCCGGGTGCCAGCTTTGTAATTTTGTAGCAGTTCCGCTAGCTCCTATCTGTTGGGTGACAAATGTAACTGTTTACCTTTGCCTAAGCTATGTTGTTTTAATGGGCGCCAAGACCTCAATGCAATGTTGAAATCTAAATTTGTATTTAACAACGTCTAGCTCTGGCAGAACACATTCAAGACTCTATTCACTCAGATCGTGGTATGATTTGATCATTAACCCAACAAACAATTGTATCAGGAGAAGGAATTGGTCTATATCTAATGCTACCTACTGAAAGCAAAGATTGCATTGTAAAAGAAATGAATTTATTATATAAAACCAGTATAGCAAAATTAATAATAATAATAAGTACAAAATTTAAATTGGAGCGTTGTGATTTGAATATTACCGATAGAAAATTACGTGAAAACGGAGTCTGATAAATTGATTTTACTCTTATTTCCAAGCTATGAAGTTACTGAAATATGAAATGTAAAACAAAGAAAATGAGAGATTGCGTATTTCTGCGTCATTGGCGCTTACCACTGGAAATTGCCAAAGCATTTCCCTCGTTCTTGATGATGTTGTGAGCTTCCCACAGTCTCCTGGACGTCGTCATCTCCGTCGGAATTTGATGATATTCTGGTAGATTAGATAATTCTATGGTCCGTACCTCGGACCCAAACACTCGTACAACCCAGTTTTACAAAAGTTCGTCGCTAACTCCACTGAACATCGGAGCGACACGCACTTGCGACCGTACACCTCAAGTATTTCACAGATAGTCCTCGTTCCACGGAACATCGGAGTGACTCCCGCGTATATCCACACTCGGCAAGAACTATACAGATTGTCCGCGTTTCACGGCGCGTCGAACGATATATGCACCTGTTGGCTCCCCCACCACGGTACCGTGTTCCAGCTTACGTTGTCTCCGCTGATTGGCTGAGCACGCCGCCACTTCCCCTCCTCCGGTTCATTACACTCCGCGGGCGAGAGGGAGAAGTCGTTTTCCGTTTCAACAATTCGCCTCTTCTAGACCTTGCGACCCAGGATTGCGTCATGCTTCTCGACAGGAATCAGCTTGTATTAGAATTCCCAGTGAGTCATGTCTCTCAAATACCCTAACTGACAAAACTCCGTAAAATTCCGTAATCAGATAATTTTCTATGATATCGTCGTTCGTAATAATTTGCTGGATAGGGTTTTCTAAGACATAGAAAACCTATCTGAATGCTAATAATTTTTTATAAAATGCTCCGAAAATACCTTAATAATAATTATAATAAATTAATAATAATAATAAATTACCATGAAAAATTCTCTTGGCTGAACAATTTGCCGCGTAAATAAATATAGAATGGCTTCCTACTGACTTATGCCAGTTGCATAAAACCCCTCGAAAAACACGTTACATATTCGCCTCGGATCATCGGATGATTTACCGTGACGACGGTCCATTATCCGATTATCCCAGACACGTTAATAAACCCCATCCAAAATACATATTACATAAATGAAATCACCCTAAATTACAGATATATACACTCATATTTTTTCTTCACGCACTTTGCGTCAAAGTTTGTTGTCACAATGGATTGCACTTTGCAACCAGTCCAATGTTTTACATATGGAATAGTGTTCCACGGATATTTCCGCCTCTCAAATTTCTCTATGTTGGAGAAATAGACATAATTAATGTGTGAGCACTATGTATTTATGATGTCATATCACACGCATTGAAGGTGTTCTGATATATTTATATCACCATAGAACTTCCTAATTTCACTGGAGGTCCCCTCCTTATGGTGACATTTTAATTCCACTTATCACTCAGCACACGATCACACTATTGTGGCAGCGCCTCGTGACCATAATACTTAATCTCTCTTTGAAGTAGATTAAATTAATATTGACTTCTGAAAAAAAAACAGTAAATGTGCATTACATATAACACCAAATATTTCTGTGCCGTAATCGCCCTGTCTTGTTAAGTTCCCGTTAACCATATTCTACTTAATACTAGTTCTCAACACAGACCATTTCTCCTCACACAAATAATACCATTGTACATATTATCTTAAATTACACACTTACAAATCTTACATGGCGAGGCCGTAAACAGAAATCACGTGTGCTGATATGTATGAGTTTCATGAAGGACTGTCTCGCATTCTGATGGCCCATCTTTTATCTCGTGGACGCCTTAAGCTAACAAGCCCTATACAAGCGCTCCCCCATCTCTTGGAGATAAATGGGAACCCATCAGCGCTGCCAAAATGGCCTTGGTGCATCGAGACAATTTAGTGCTCAACAGCATCCGACAATCCCGTCATATTTCCCTGTACCTTAAAAACTCTCATTTACTTACATACTACCCCCCTGTGTGACTTCTGATACGCCTGCCTGGAAGACCAGATCTTCCACGCACCAGACACCACACTTACTCATTTGATAGGCTGGCTCGCCAGCTAAACACACTCACTTTATGACACATATTTTCGTAGACTATGTATATTATACGTTCCGTATAATCTGTTTCCCTCACTATTCTCCAGCACATATGCTGTTTTCCCAATACGTTTGGAAACTATAAATGTTTCTGCGTCACCTGCTTCCAACCTTGCAAGTGGCTCCCTTAAATGAACGTCCTCACGTTGCTCTACCTACCTATTTCTCAGTGTCTGTAACGATGCCCTGTTGCTACTGTCCACACATGCTAACCCTACCTTCCTATGGTGTCACACCTCTACTCGACACTCTATGACCTAAAAATGTCACTTCTGACTGACAGAATGACGACTTAGACAGCTTCAAAGTGAACCCTCCCTGATCTAACTTCTGAAAAACAATATTTAAATGACGTAGATGCTCCTCAAAACTGCGTGAACTAATTACCATATCATCTATGTAAATGGTTATAAACTCTCCTGTGTCATCCCCTAATGCGATGTTTAAAGCCCTAATTAAAGCTGCTGAACTACTCTTTAACCCATAAGGTGTTCTACAAAATTGATAAAGGTTATATTTATGACTAAAAGCTGTAAATGGTCTATCTTCGTACATAAGTGGCACTTGCCAAAAACTGGAACTCAAATCTACACAAGTGAAATACTTCTTCCCCTCAAATGTTTGCATTAATTCCTCTATTGACATAGATTTCAGCTGATCTGAACTAATTCTACTGTTAACCAAACGAGCGTCTAAACAAATACGAACAGTGCCGTCGGTCTTGGGTACCGTGATCAAAGAATTAACATATGGACTGTTAGAGTGCTCAATAATCCCATCTTCAAGCATCTGATTAATTTGTGCCTCAACTGCACTCTGATAAGCGAAAGGTACAGGATATCTATGTCCTGTGAATACTGACCTATCAATAACGTTCAATGAATGTGTATAGCAATTGGCCATACCAATGCGATCCTCAAAAACTCTCCTATTACACCATAACACATCATAGAGCCGAACACACTGTTCATCCTCTATATTTCCCTGAAATGCAGCCTCACGTAACGAGTCCTCTAGACTTCCGTTCGTAATCACACTGCCCACAAAACATGGAGAACCCCGCTCTACGGCTGGCGATATCTCATTTAAAGTACAAATCACACCTACAATACTACTCCTCTGAATACGGTCATTGAACGCTACTTCTACTTCAGAATCTCCCCATTTAAATTTCAAACTCCCTACATCATAACATAAGTTACCAGACACTCTACTTAGCCACTCTGAACCCAAGATAACACTGAATACTAAATTTGGAATTACAAGGCAAATCTGCTTCTCTACATGATTATTAATTTTAATGTCTACTAAAACTTGCTTAGAAATTACTTTAGACCTCTTCCCAACAGCTGTGATAACAAAAGTGCTTTTAATTGGCATCTCCTCAAAATTTACTCCAGTTCCTTTCATTTTATCATAAAATGCACTACTTATGCAACTCTTCATACAACCACTATCAATTAAAACATCTGTGTACGCCTCGGACACGTTAAATTTAACTATGGGGCTCTTACTAACCACTTCCTGAATAATACCTTCATCATTTAGTTCATGTAATAATTCATTTCTTACATTTAGGTCATAGGGTTCCTGTATAATTGTATGGACAGGGCATGCTACAGACTGAGATTCTGACCTTACTTCGCAGCCTGGTTCGCGTTTAAAGAACCGCTACAGCTGGCCGTAGTACTAGTTACTACTGCACTGGTCTGGTTGTTCTGAGTTGTGTTGTCATTGTTTGGCTGTATATTACTACCACTAGGCTGTCCTCTTCCTTGACCCCTATTCTGGTTGTAATTATTGTCATTATAATTTCTCCCTTGATTTCCCCTGAAATCATTGTTTCTCCCTTGATTTCCCCTGTAATCATTGTTCCTCCCTTGATACTGATTACCATAGCCATTTCCTCTGTTCTGATTTAGCTGATTATTGTTATTTCTATTTTGAGCATTGGCCCCTTCGCCACCGTTCCCTTGAACTTCCTGATGCCTGGCTTCATTAGGTCTATTATTATTATTACCCTGGTTCCGATTGAAATTGTCCTCATAACCCCCTCTCCCTAGTGCATCAAATGTGCTTAACAAATTTTCTACTTGTGATATTGTCTTTACATTCTGGATACAAGCAGCCTCCTTGATCCTATAGGGAAAGTGCCTAAGTAGCAACCTCACCACATCACTTTCCTCCTTCAAGCCATCCAGATATTTACACACTAATACCTGCCCTAAAAAGTATTCGGTCATGGTGGAGCTTCCTTTAGGGTTATATTTACCACACACTACTCCCTCACGATGCTGCGACTGAATAACCTCATTCCAGAACTTTTCACTGAATTTCATTTTAAAATCATTGATATCAGTAAACTTGTCTCTGTAGACAGCAAACCAATTCCTCGTTTCCCCCACAAACACTTGTTCTAAAATTTCAACTACCTGGCACCACTCAATACTACCATTTTCCAACCTTTCCCCGAATTTATTTTCTATAGTGTTCATGAACTCCATTGGGCACCCCTGTCGATTGCTGAACTTACCCAGTTCTACCTCCCTGTGTGTGCTATTCACAAAAACTGGCCTATTCTGACTATTTTCTTGCCTGATCCTAGCTTTTAATTTTAATTCTAATTCTGCGATTTTCTCCTCAGCCTTCCTCTCAATACTGTTTACTGTTAATTTAATGTTTCCTTCTGATTCTTCTACTTTATCATATAGCTCTGCTTGTTTCTCCTCAATCTTGCTAATGCTCTCTCTATTACTCTCTCTTAAATCATTTACTTCTGCAACTATTTGTGAGTGGACTTTCTCAATTCTACCCCCCAGCTGTTCCTTAACCTCTTTAGTTGCTACCTGAATTTTGTCAATTTCTCCCCCCAATTGCTTTTTGACCTGCTGTGTTTCCAGTTGCACTAGTTCTTTTAAATTTTCAGCCTGTGTACTGATTCTAATTTCCAACTCCTCCTGTACTTTTCCTAATTTTCTGTCTACATCTGCAATAATCTCTTTAGCCTTTTCTTCCATCACCCCCCTGATCTCACCTCTAATCAGTTCGAATTTGTCACTCATTTCCCTACTGTTTTGTTCTAATTTAGCATTTAAAGTTTCAGTACTCTCTCTATTTTCCTTACTGTTTTGTTCTAATCTGGCGTTTAAAGTTTCATTACTCTCTCTATTTTCCCTACTGTTTTGTTCCAGTTTAGCATTTAAAGCGTCTGTACTTTCTTTATTTTCCCTACTGTTTTGTTCTAATCTGGCGTTTAAGGCATCTGTACTTTCTTTATTTTCCCTACTGTTTTGTTCTAATTTTGCATTTAAGGCATCACTACTAACTTTGTTCTGATACATGAACTCGAGAAGTAAAGTTTTTAATTCTGGTTGGCCGCCTACACTCCCTGTTTCAGTATCGGGATTTACCTCCGCTACCCCGGTACTACCATCACTCGACATACTGCTCGTATCATCACTCTCCCGTTGATGACCACTACGTAACCTCATCTGTCTTTCTTTCTCATCCCCCATAATGATATACACTGATACAGACAAATAACCCCCAAAATACAGGCACAGAAATATATACCCTTCTCCTTCCACAAATGTTATTAGGTTTTCAGCCCCAAGTTGTCGGCGACAAATGTAGCAGTTCCGCTAGCTCCTATCTGTTGGGTGACAAATGTAACTGTTTACCTTTGCCTAAGCTATGTTGTTTTAATGGGCGCCAAGACCTCAATGCAATGTTGAAATCTAAATTTGTATTTAACAACGTCTAGCTCTGGCAGAACACATTCAAGACTCTATTCACTCAGATCGTGGTATGATTTGATCATTAACCCAACAAACAATTGTATCAGGAGAAGGAATTGGTCTATATCTAATGCTACCTACTGAAAGCAAAGATTGCATTGTAAAAGAAATGAATTTATTATATAAAACCAGTATAGCAAAATTAATAATAATAATAAGTACAAAATTTAAATTGGAGCGTTGTGATTTGAATATTACCGATAGAAAATTACGTGAAAACGGAGTCTGATAAATTGATTTTACTCTTATTTCCAAGCTATGAAGTTACTGAAATATGAAATGTAAAACAAAGAAAATGAGAGATTGCGTATTTCTGCGTCATTGGCGCTTACCACTGGAAATTGCCAAAGCATTTCCCTCGTTCTTGATGATGTTGTGAGCTTCCCACAGTCTCCTGGACGTCGTCATCTCCGTCGGAATTTGATGATATTCTGGTAGATTAGATAATTCTATGGTCCGTACCTCGGACCCAAACACTCGTACAACCCAGTTTTACAAAAGTTCGTCGCTAACTCCACTGAACATCGGAGCGACACGCACTTGCGACCGTACACCTCAAGTATTTCACAGATAGTCCTCGTTCCACGGAACATCGGAGCGACTCCCGCGTATATCCACACTCGGCAAGAACTATACAGATTGTCCGCGTTTCACGGCGCGTCGAACGATATATGCACCTGTTGGCTCCCCCACCACGGTACCGTGTTCCAGCTTACGTTGTCTCCGCTGATTGGCTGAGCACGCCGCCACTTCCCCTCCTCCGGTTCATTACACTCCGCGGGCGAGAGGGAGAAGTCGTTTTCCGTTTCAACAATTCGCCTCTTCTAGACCTTGCGACCCAGGATTGCGTCATGCTTCTCGACAGGAATCAGCTTGTATTAGAATTCCCAGTGAGTCATGTCTCTCAAATACCCTAACTGACAAAACTCCGTAAAATTCCGTAATCAGATAATTTTCTATGATATCGTCGTTCGTAATAATTTGCTGGATAGGGTTTTCTAAGACATAGAAAACCTATCTGAATGCTAATAATTTTTTATAAAATGCTCCGAAAATACCTTAATAATAATTATAATAAATTAATAATAATAATAAATTACCATGAAAAATTCTCTTGGCTGAACAATTTGCCGCGTAAATAAATATAGAATGGCTTCCTACTGACTTATGCCAGTTGCATAAAACCCCTCGAAAAACACGTTACAATTTGACACCCAGAGGGTAGCTCGCATGTCGAATTTCGTTGTTCCTTGACTATGAAAGTCAAGGAGGTTAGATGTTAGATATCTAAGCTCCTTGAACGCTTTCTAGTAGAGAAATGAGGAACTTTGTGTTGGCGGAAACTCCCGAGATTAATTTTGCCATTATGAACTCGGCCTACTGAATTCAAATGGATTCTTTGACATGCCATTCAAAAATCACTTACCACGGCCAGGAGCGAACCTGCAATCTTGGGGTTAGTAGACCGACACGATATCCACGCACCCACCGTGGCAAGCTATCCGAGTGCGGTGAAACTTGGTACGGTAAATGCTTACACAAATAACAATCCACTGACATCTAATTTATTTCAATTGTTTTCATAACCCCAAGATGGCAGCTGTGCGAAATGTTTACATCTGGTTCTTATTTCTTGTGTCCTAATCATGGGATTGAAGTTTGAATAATACACATACGCAACAATCTTCGCGTAATAGCACATAACTCTACGACCTACATATATAAAAATCCTGCAAATGCGACCATCCTAAATTTTTAGACGCTTCTCAATATCTACGAATCTATTACAGCAATCAAACTGAAATTTTGTATGTTGATAGAGGCAATTAATATACGTAGGATATATGAAAATAGGCTGTTGAGTTCTTCACGGAACCACTTGCTAGTTATGTATAAGCAAAGGGAAAGAATGTGTAATGTATTTCCATACTGATAACCCATCCCCTTGTTTCATTCCAGTCTTAAGTTGGAAGCAATCTACATTCATCAATCAGTAATTGTATGGTGGTCTTACAGGTGAAGAGTTCCCAGGTTCTCAGTAACCGATTGAAGGTGTCCAGCCTAGACTTCGCCGAGACGGCAGAGAAGGCTTTCGCGACGGGGCCAATAGCACTGCGTCCCCACGCCCACAAGGCTAAGTAAGTACTGGAGATTAGTAAGTCTCATCTCCTTCAGTCTTTATGAGCAGGACCAGGATTTTTATTAGGCTTTAAGGACGCCTTGTAGAGTTGAGGGATGAAAAAAGAAACACGTTTTTTAAAATATTTTTTATAAATGTGTGAGGGAGAGCCTCCGTGGCTTAGGCGGCAGCACGCCGGCCTCTCACCGCTGGGTCCGTGGTTCAAATCCCGGTAACTCCATGTGAGATCTGTGCTGGACAAAACGGAGGCAGACAGGTTTTTCTCCGGGTACTCCGGTTTTCCCTGTCACAATTTCATTCCAGCAACACTCTCCACTATCATTTCATTTCATCTGTCATTCATGTAATCATTGCCCCAGAGGAGTGCGTCAGGCCTCGGCAGCCGGCACGTTCATATCCTCGCCGCTAGATGGGGGCTTCATTCATTCCATTCCTGACCCGGTCGGAGACTGGAAGCAGGCTGTGGATTTTCATTCATAAATGTGTGAGGGAAGGTCTATTCTACAGTGTAATTACCTATGTGCGCCCCGATAAACACGGCAAACTAAGCCGTCTGTGACTAGCGCAGATCGCGGGCGCGCTTAAGCGGTTCAGCCAGTGGTAGGCGCGCTCCGCTGACTCGTATCGTTTGTTCACACGTGTTTTGTCATTCATATGGACGTGTATCTGCAAAACTTAGACGTTAGTGTTGCACGTTTAGTGAGTATTATGATTAATGTGATTGTTGGTCATGCCAAATAACCAATTCACATTGCGCGAACGTGTGTATATCCATAATGCTTATATGAAAAGCAGAAAATCTTGTTCTGAAACAAGACAAAATTTTCGAATCAAGTTTCCAGGAAGACCTGTGCCTAATGCCAGTACAATTAGGAGGCTCCCTAAACGAAACAGGCTCCGTAAATAATAAAAGAGTTGACAAACATTCTTTCATCATGTCAGGTGTGTGTTACAAGAGAGGGAGGACATTTTCATCATCGGCTATGAGCACTGTAAATGCACATTACTGAACATGTTTGGTAAAAGTGGAATAGTGCGCGCTACCACCGGCTGAACCCGGTACGCGCGCCCGTGATCTGCGCTAGTCCCAGCCGGCTTAGCTTGACGTGTTTATAGGGGCGCACATAGATAGTGACCCTGTATAAGCTAGCATATGAGTTTTGCACCTTCCGGGCCTCTAAATGTCCTATCTGGGCATTTAATTGTGGTGCTCAGCTGACATGTGTCAAAAACGCTTTTTTTTTCTTTTTTTTTTTGATGTGTAACATCTTTCCACTTGGTAGCTGGATATGTTTGTGGCACTCGGTAGCTGGAAATTTTAGTGGGAGTGAATTTGGAAAAGGGACGGAAGTGGATGGGACGGAAACAATGAGCGTGCGTGGTGGCGGAGATCGGTACAACGACGTACTGTAGGCCATGTGGACTATGTGGAATGTACATCGCATACGGTTTACCTCAAGGTTTGGAGGCCCCATTAATGAAATTCCTACAATAAATCATCTTCAAGTTGCCGTTCTTTGGTGTGAAAATATTCATTATATCATATTTGCTGAAAACAATTATGATTTATTATATCTTCATATTTTTGCTGTATTCTTATTTAATGTAAGCACTCGATACCTCGAGTGCTATGTCGCATCAACAAACACTCCAAACAACGTAGGAATTTAGTATATCAACACAGACTACAAACAATAATTGAAACTTCGTTGATCCAAACGTATCACTGGGAGAAACACATTTAATATACTTATTGCACACCTAATTTTTACCGCGCCTATACTTGGCAGTGCGCTATATCGGCAAAAAGAGGCCATTTTCTATAACATCGCTGGCATGGGTTCACTAACTGGCCGGTATAGAGCGCAGCTCGCATCAAGTAGGGAGTGGATTGCTCCCGCATACCGTAGTTCAACTAGTTGACTAGATACTGACAACCATAGGATACATGTACTACTGCAGTTGATGGCGGAAGAAGGATTCACTCTTGTTAACAAAGCGGCGGACAGAACATATTTCGCATGCAACGGCTGAAGTACGATAGACTTAATTTTCTTCAAGGGTGCTGGGATCGAGTTGTCCGAATATAAGGTGTGTTATTCCAGCTCCGAAGCTCCACTTAAAAAGCAATGCCCTGTTGTAGCGCACTTTACTGTGGCTGCTCGTATTCCACTCAAGATAGAGTCAAAACGCGTCCTAAACATTTCACGTTAACTGAATGAAAGCCTACTGACTCGAAATACCAACAAGTTAATTCACTTGAACAATAGAATTGAAGCAAGTGATCTTGACTCTGCACCTCTGCCCTTGAGGACATTATTAAATCATCAGTTCCACTATTTCGCGAACGAAAATCACAGAACTGGTTTAACCACACCTGCTATTTCGAGAGAAAACGAGTATTACAGGCCCTTCACGTAGCGCGAGCAAGCAATAGACATGAGGACCTATATATATACGGCACTTTGAGGAAGAATTATAAGGAATTACTCAAGAAGACACGAAAGGACTTTATTGAACTTGAGGTGGCCAAAATGGTGGAGAATGCGAAAGCGAACCCTTACTTAGCATTAACACCAAGGAAAACGCAAATGGTTGGGAAAATTGACATGAGTATTTGGGAGCAACACTTCACTGCCATATTAAATCAGAAGGGAATCTTAACAGCATTCCAAATGAAACGATCTGAACAAGATGGCACTGCTATCCACTTGTTCACACCAGATGAGGTTCGTAGTACTCTTATGACTCTGAAGGACGGAAAAGCGTCTGGGCCAGATGGCATCTTTAATGAGCACATTAAAACAGCAGGTACCGTGCTATTACCGGTATTTACAAATTTAATGAATCTTTGTTTGAGATCAGGAGATGTTCCTTCCACGTGGAAATTGTCAACATTGAAGATGCTCTATAAGGGGAAAGGAGACCAGTTTGACCCCAATTCCTATAGAGGGATCGCGTTAGAAAATAATCTTCTCAAAGTGCTCACCAAACTTGTGGCAAAACGGCTCACCGATGAAATTGATAGTAAGATACCAGAAGAGCAATTTGGACTTAGAAGGGGGAGGAGTACAATTCAGGCCATTAAAAATCTCAAGGATGATGTTGAAAACGCCCTTAAATCACCACGAGGCAAATTTCACGCAGTTTTCATTGGTTTTAAAAAGGCTTTCGACAACTTAAACCGGGTCTTAATTTCCTCGAAACTAGATGAGTTGGTGAAGGACAACAAACCACTCACAATCCTGGTCCATAATATATTAAGGAGTAACTACGTTCAAATTTTTGACAATGTAACAGTATCGAAAGAGATATTGCAAACAAATGGCGTGCTTCAGGGAGACCCCCTGAGTCCCTTTCTTTTTAACGTCGCAACCCACGATGTTGTTCGAGCGATTAAAGAAGACTCACCGGAAATAAAACAGTACATTTATGCGGATGATATGGTTCTGGGCTCCCGTGACATCAGTGAGCTACAATCGGCTGTTTCCTCTCTGGAGGTATGGGCGTCTACCAACGATTTGCAGGGTAACGTCGAGAAAACGAAATATATGATCTTCAGGAAAGGCGGACGAGCGTCCAAGGACGACAGTATAATTTTGAAACAAACTCCCCTTCAAATTGTAAATAGCTTCACCTATCTAGGCTTGACTCTGCAAACTACCATGCAATCCTTCAGGATTCACATAAAACAGCGGGTGGCATCGGCCACTAAAGCTATTTTCGATATTAGAAACATATCTCGACTTTCACTGAAATCCGCCTTAGCACTCTTTGATGCCAAGATTGTTCCTATCCTCACATATGGGTTAGACATAGTCTGGGATAAATTAAGCTTGAGCGATCTCAGATCAATTGAAAAAGTCAAAGCGCGATACTTAAAGGCTGCCCTGGGAGTATCAAAATACACGCACTCCCGACTTGTTTATGAACTTGCCAGGGAAACTTTTCTTGTTGAAGACGTAAGATCTCGATTGCAGTTGCCTTCTATTGGACAGGAACAGGAATTCCTAAGGATGAGACAAAGAAAGCGAGCGGAAATCGACATAGAATTCTATGGGACTGATGCCATGTCTCAGAGAAATTGGACTGAACCGAACAATGAAATGAGGAGTGCTCTGAATAGACTTGCTCTGCACGGCTTCCATCATAAGCTGTGCGCGCGGCGTGGCTTTCATGAACCTTCTGAGCAGTGTGTGTGTGCATATTGTGTGCTAAACAGTGTGGTCGATATCATTTTAGTAAATGCTCTAAGAGAACACTGTCCTTATTGGAGTACTCGAAAATGTAATGCACATTTTTCCGCAGTTCCTTTATTATTATGATATCGATCACAGACCAAGGATCATGCAATGTGGGGCGCGCACTGGTCGGTGGATTGCTGGGATCCGGGTCTCGAGTGCGGTTTGTGGTGGAGGCCGGTGGAAGCCATGCACCGCTGGTCTATTTAACTTCTCATCTGACAGTGTTTGTGATATTAACCTATGATGTATTCATTCCAAATGCACTTTCGTGCGCAATTATACTATTAATTAACTAGTTGAAGGCAGATGCCACTACTGCAGATCTATTGGAGAACTTGGTTTTAATTAAATATATATTTTCCATTGCAAAAGGCACAATATAGCGCTCAATTGTATAACGGCTCAGTACTCAAAAAACAATAAATATAAAGAAATCAAGCAAAAAAATACAACTCTGTTGGGATTAGAACCTCAGCCGACCGGTTGAGAGACCAACGCTGTAACCACATACCTAATTATGTCCTCCCAAACTGAATGTTATCAATCGATTAAGATACAACGTCTTAGCCAATAATGACTTTGACTAAACGATTTCTTCACTGGAGTATATTTCAAACAAAGTTCATTTCATACAAAGTTCATATTATTTATATCTGTAAAATATATTGCATGCAACATACTCAAATTAGTGAAATATAGGTCCGTACGAGAGATCAGCTGCCATCTTGTCTGTAAACGAGACGGCTCAGCTTTTTAAAGCCACTTCTGCACTATAATATTACAATATACACTTTTAATTTTTCATTGCAAAATGCACGATATGTTATCAATCGATTCAGATACAACGTCTTAGCAAATAACAACTATGATTTATTACGGTCAGGATTTGTCACTGGAGTTTTACAAGTAGTTATTTCAATGACCAACAGAGTTCACTGTTATAACAAGAGATTTGCGCTACCGGAACACACATAGTAGGATAACATGTCACATGTAACACATCATATGCGACTACTGTAAGGCTCGTATAATTTCTTTTTTTTACCGTAACTTAAGTATACTTAACATTTAGGTGCTCTTTTCTCAGAAACTACAGCCCTTATTGTCATGAAATTTTTATAGATATGCAAGGGGTCATATAAAGACAATAGGTACCGGGTGAGTTAGCCGTGGTGGTTACGGCATGACTGATGGCAGTCGCTCACATTCGGGAGGCGAGGAGGTTCGAATCCCCCCGCCGGCAACCTTGAAGATGGTCTTCTGTGGTTTCCCATCTTCCTTCCAGGCAAATGCCGGGGTTGGTCCCTAACTATAGGCCACAGCCGCTACCTTCCAACTCCTCGTCCTTACAATCCAACTTCCCTCCTTCCCTCCCCAACGGTACTTGTAGCTCACCCATTGGGTGTCCGTCTCGAAGCAGCTACAAAACTGGCGAGCCGAACATGTTCTCGGACACTCCCGGCACTAAAAGCCATACGCTAAAAAAAAAAAAAAAAAAAGACAATAGGTGAAATACAGGCCGCAAGGAAATGTTCTCCGCAGTGAATACGGTCTACTGCGAGAGCTATCGTCAGTAGTTGCGTTGGCAGCACGCATGTCGCTTGTATCAAAACAAACAAACAAACAAACAGTAAACTTCGTACTCACAACAGTCATTCATAACACATACTGGAAGTGCTGATGACACGCGCACTCGCTTACTGCAATGTGCACTGACGATTTTGACAGCCAACAGCCCACACGTGTGGGATTCACCCTGTCAAGGGCACCGTGCTGCCAACTAAACTGCTGATGCTAGCTCTGGCAGAAGCCGGCAGTCACTGCGGAGAACATTTCCTGGCGTCCTATATAACTGAACTAGCGGACCGGTGCGAGAAATCTCGCATGTTCATAAACCACACTTTCCCTAATAGGTTTATAATGAGAGACTTAAGGAGAAAGGTTGTTACGTTTCTATTTCAGCCAAATGATTATAGAACACTATTCACATTTCAGTTAGAATTCCAAGTTCTACGTTCCCTAACTTAAGGAGGCAATCACTGAAAATAACACTTACCGGTTATTCGATATTTATGAAATTATACGTTTTGCCTACTCATTCCTTTGATTTACTGTTTCTGAAATACATACAAAATGAGAAGGAAATACCTCGGAATGTTAAAATGACATGAAACAGGCGTCACAGCGGCCAAAATGTAAAGTGGACAGCAATTATGGAGCATATTTTCCTACAGCAACAGTATCTGCAAATCGCACACTTCGTACATTTTTTAAAGTTATTTTTTAAAGAAATTATAGATATTTATGAAATTTGAGTGTGATTTGTCACTGCTAATGTATATTCTCTTTCATTTGAATTCTCAATTGTCACGATCGGTCGTTTGTGAGCGCCGCAGGAGGGATCTATACTACTGAAATAATATACAGTTAGGTTAGGTTAGGTTAGGTGCAAAATGCAGTTTCGATTGACAATACTTACAAAATGCAATTTGGATTGACAATACTTGCAAAATGCAATTTGAATTGACAATACTTGCAAAATGCAGTTTGGATTGACAATACTTGCAAAATGCAGTTTGGATTGACAATACTTGCAAAATGCAGTTTGGATTGACAATACTTGCAAAATGCAGTTTGGATTGACAATACTTACAAAATGCAATTTGGATTGACGCTACTTACGAAATGCAATTTGGATTGAAAATACTTGCAAAATGCAGTTTCGATTGACAATACTTGCAAAATGCAGTTTCGATTGACAATACTTGCAAAATGCAGTTTCGATTGACAATACTTACAAAATGCAATTTGGATTGACATTACATAATGCAATTTGGATTGACAATACTTGCAAAATGTAGTTTGGATTGATAATACTCACAAAATCAATTTGAATTGACAATTTAGATTGAAAATACTTACAAAATGTAATTTAAATTCAAAATATTCACAAAATGCAATTGAGATACAAAATACTGACAAAATGCCCCACCTACAAAATGTAATTTAGATTGAAAATACTTGTAAACTGCAGTTTAGGTTGGAAATACTTACAAAATGCAATTGAAATTCAACATACTCACAAAAATGCCCCTCCTACATTCAAATATTTACTAAAAAAGCAATTTAGATTGTCAATCCTTACAAAATGCAATTAGGTTCAAAATACTCGCAAAATGCAATTTAGATTGAAAATACAATAGGCAATTTAGAATGAAAATACCTACAAAATGCAGCGTAGATTCAAAGAATTCACACAATTTGATTTTGATACACGGGGAGCAAATTCACAAAAACCGTGCGGAATCTTAAAAAGGAAATATAATGAAAAGAAAAAGACGGCTGATCCCTAGAAGAATGAGCGATCAGGAAGGATGAGAGAAGGGCCAATTAAGGAAGGAAAGGAAGAGGCTCGCTAGGCCTCGGATACCCTAATACTCTCGGGGTTGGAAGAGAACAAGAGTTGACAAAATAGGTCAACAAAAAAGAAGACTGAGATTGAAATCAAGGAAGAGTTTCCTTAGAACATTGAAGGAACTTAGAACCACTACTAGGTTGCAACTGTGGAGGGCTACGACCTATCTTCTCCCTGGTTGGAAAAGAGCCTCCGAATCTTTACTTCTTGGCTACGACGAGGAATGGACGACTTGGAAGTCCCTGAATAGACTGAGATCTGGAGTTGGCAAATCAAAGGCTAATTTGGCAAGATGGGGCCACACTGATCAAGATAATATTTAATGTGACTGTGGAGAAGACCAGACTTTTCAACATATGCTTCAATATCGACCGTGTCAAGCCTTCTGTACAGAAGACGATCTTCATCAAGGAACAGAAACAGCATTGGAAGTGGCCAAGATTTGGGCAAAACTACGAGATCTGTGTATAATATGTATGGTTTTGATGCGAGAATAATAATAATAATAGGACCTAAAATGCCTAAATGGGGGGTTGTGAATTGTTGTTTGAATCTTCAGTCTATTGACTGGTTTGATGCAGCTCCTCCATGCCTCCCTGTCCTGAGCTAATCGTTTCATCTTTACATACCCTACATCCGAGGCAATCTGTTTAACATATTCTAACCTTGGTCTACCCCTACAGTTATTTTCCTCGACCCCTCGTTCCATAACTAAGCTTGCTATTCCTGGGGTCATAGTATGTGCCCTAACAACCTATCTCTTCTCTTCATTAGCAGTAACCAGAAACATCCCTCTTCTCCTACTCGTCTTAATACCTCTTCGTTTGTAACCCTATCTACCCATCTGACCTTCAGCATTATCCGGTAACACAACATTTCAAACGCATTCTCCTCTTTTCTTTTGCACCAATAGTCCAAGTTGCACTTCCGTAGAGCACCACGCTCCACACAAAGGCTTTCAAAAATTAACTCCTAATACCTAAATCTATATTCTATGTCGACATAAAACGTTCAAAATCACAGTTTTCACTTCTACAGATGTCAAAGACGTATTTTGGGCATGTATGTAGTCCAATGCGAATAAATAACAATACAAAATAAAAAGATACGAGCCTTACAGTAGTCGCATATGATGTGTGACATGTTATCCTATTAAGAAATTGAGATGAAATGTATGTGAAGTCATCTGACATGTTATCATACTCGTATACTACACAGCTTGGACATTCTTAAAATGTTAATTTACGCTCCGTTTTCATACGGGTACTATGATGAGTGTATAGATTGAATTGGAGATATGCTACTGTCACACTTGTTTGAACAAACATCACATATTATATTGTAAATTAATTGGAGGAATGAAACCATAGTCTCTAGCCCATCTATAGACTACTAGAAATAATGTTCAATACAATCAAATTTCCCAACTCCTGCTTGGTGCAAACTATTGTAATTAAAATTAGATAAACCGTAATTCCATGTAGAATCTGTTAAAATGACGAATAATTTTATGATATATATCGTTTAAATCGATAATCCGGTAGCAAAAATAATTGCCGGGACTGGGGTTCGAACCTGAGACCTCATGATTCGCAGACCAAGATGTTATCCACGCAGCCATTACAATCACAGAAATTTAGAGTACAAGACAGGTACTTATTTTCACGTTCCGATAATAATATGGAAGTATTCTTTTATGCTCCATTAATATTTTTTTTTCCGATAATGTGCCTGCGTGGGATTGAGTTTTAAATTAGTTAGACTACGAATACGCCTTCTTCACAGTATAAGAAATTCCTATAGTGGTCTATGAAAGGCTAGCCCAGTTCCCATATAAAATCATCGATATAAATTACATTGATCACTGCATTACGGCAATGTGGGTTAATATCCGAATGGCCATTGTGCAGAAACATAATACCGGCTTTGCCGACTAGTTCATATAATCATCATTCAAATACTGATACGAAGACATGTGGTTTGTGTTTCAATGAGTTGACACCAGAGTTCGCATGAGCGTTTACCTTCAGTAAGAAAGTGTTGAGGAAAGTTACTCGGCGAGTGGATGCCCATCACTTTTATCCAGAGACTGAAAAACAGACTCTTAATAAATCATAATTGTTTTCAGCAAATATGATTTAATGAATATTTTTACACCAAAGAACGACAATTTGATGATTATTTATTGTAGAAATATCTGTAATGGCGCCTACAAACCTTGAAGTAATCCGTATGTTATATAGATTCCACATGATACCACTGCCAGCTGGATCGTGTCATGGATGACACTAAAACTTTTTAAACGATGCATACATGTTAAATTCTATGTGTTAGTCGGGACCATCTCAGCATTTGCCTCCGGGGTGACAGCCAAGAACGGTAGCTGTTACACCATGAGTAGGTTGTGAAAGCAATTATACAGGTACCGGTGGATAATATTTATAGCCGTTTCCTAACCAAACTAGTTTCCTTTAACTGTCTATCTGTTACTTGAGAAAGCACGAACTGAATCACGACAAACCGTTAGTTTCTGCGATACCATTCTCTTTGTCCTGCGTGCCATGTTTTATATAAAAGTTACGCCACGGAGAAATTCCCGACAGGATGGTCCAATTGTTGCTTTCAAGGTGTTCTGGTCGGCACTGACGTCACGTCACACCTTCCGGGAAGAGGCAGTGATCATAGGAGGCCATGATGTGGTCACGTGAGGTTATAGTGGGAGATACGGTTACAGTTTATGTGGCATGCTCTGGAGGTTAGAATCGTTAAGAATTAAAACAAAATTAACTAAATTAAACATACTTCGTACGCGTCTGGCACAGCCACCTTGGTTCATTACGTTTCAAGTGCCTTATTCATTAATAGTCTATTAGTATTAACATAATTAATTTACTCTTTATTAATCATCATCATGAATTTGTATTTGATGAAATAAATGAAAAAATACATAATTAAATAATTAAATAAATCAATCAATAAATAATAAATAATGAATAATGAATCATGAATCATGAATAATGAATAATAAATAATAAATAAACAAAGAATACCGACGCACCATCAGGATACGAACCAAACGCTTCTGCTTTCCGGACAGATGCTTCACCCATCCGCACGAGATTACACACTCTGTATTCCGGTATCAGAGGTCAAGCGGTGCCAAAACGAAACGAAACAAAAAAAAACAACAACAACAAAAAACACAAAAATAAATAATAATCAAACCAACACCAGAATATCAGAAAAAAAACAAAAAAGAACAAAAAATACAATAACAAAAGTGAAAACAAAAAACAGTAAAACATTAAAACAAAACCATTAAAACAAAAAATACAAAATACTAAAAAACAATAAAAGTAAATCAATAAAACAAATAAACAATAAAACAAATAAAAATAAAAAGCAATAAAAGAAAAACAAATAACGTAAAGACAATAAAACCTATAAAAACCAATAAAAACTAAAAAACATAAAACAAAAAATTATAATATAAAAAACAATAGAAAATCAAGAAGCAATAAAACAAAAAACAATAAAACAAAAAACGAAAAACAAAATAAAAAATACAAAAAACAATAAAGAGAAAAAAACAAATAAAACAATCAAACAAAAACAATAAAACAATCAAACAAAAAAATAAAACACACTCTCTCTCTGACGTGTCACCCAGGGACTCACAGCCAGTGGTACGTGGGTTAGCGACCGTGGGAGCCTAGCTGAGTCGGGCATTTCTCCCACTTGCTCGTACTGGGCTCCTCTTCAAAGTAGACCTCCTTTGGTCTACTCTTGTTCTTTTCCAACCCCAACGACATTTGTGTATCCGAGGGTGTCCTTTGTCTTTTAGTTCCCGATACCAATACACTTATTTGCTAAGGGATCGTGACATTTCATTTTCTCTTTTTCAACGTGATTATATAACAAATAAGTGGCTGATGACCTGGATGTTTCACCCCTTAAAAACAGCATCAACCAACATTACCACACTCACTCACGTTGTTACATAATTATTAGGCTATTGATTATACTGTATAATAGTAGCCCTATTAGATGTCATGTGATAATAATAATAATAATAATAATAATAATAATATCGTATGGCCTCGGGTGCCGGTGCAAGCTTTCTTATTTGACACCCAGAGGGCAGCTTGTATGTCGATTTTTGTTGTTGTTCCTTGAAGCACTATGAAAGTCAAGGAGGTTAGATAGCTAAGCTCCTTGACACTATAGCGCTTTCTAGTAGAGAAATGAGGAACTTTGTTTTGGCTGAAAGTCCTGAGATTAATTTCGCCATTATGAACACGGCCTACTGAATACAAATGGGTTCTTTAACATGCCAACAACGTATGACATGCGTGTCGTGATTTTTGCCGTCTAAAAAAACACTTACCGTGGCCAGGAGCGAACCTGCAAACTTGGGGTTAGTAACCCGACACGATAACCACTCACCCACCGTGGCATGCTCATGTGATAATAGCCAGACGTGATGACACAGTTTTCAATGATCACTCCATCAAAACCAAAATGACGAAGTGGATACATAAATCACCCACATCACTTAGATAAAGAAGTCGCCTCCGTAGCGTAGCGGTCAGTATGGTTAGCTGCCGTCCCGGAGGTCCTGGGTTCGATTCCCGGCTCTGCCACGAAATTTGAAACGTGGTATGAGGACTGGAACGGGGTCTACTCAGCCTCGGGTGGTCCAAATGAGTAAGGGGGTTCGATTCCCACCTCAGTCATCCTCGAAGTGGTTTTCCGTGGTTTTCCACTTCGTCTTCGGGCAAATGCCGGGATGGTACCTACTGTAAGGCCACGGCCGCCTCCTTCCCTCTTCCTAGCCTATCCATCCCTATCTTCCATCCCTTCCCCTCCCTCATGAGGCCCCTGTTCGCTTTGCAGGTGAGGCCGCCTGGGCGAATTGCTGATCACACCTCCCCAGTTGTATCCATCCCGACCAGATGTTCCAAGCTCCAGGACACTGCCCATAGAGGCGGTAGTGGTGAGTTCCCTCGCTGAGTCCGTGGGAACCACCAACCTAGAGGGTAAATTGACTAAATAAAAAATAAATAAAAAACTGATAAAGAATCTTCATATCAATGGCTACAACATGGGACCCTTCACAGGTGAACAGCAGGGTTCATGGTGGCCATTCTAGATAAGGTAATCGCTACAAAGAACCATCGGAACACATCCTGAATGAGAGCAATTTGGATAAATGCTGAAGATGTGAAGCCGTAAATGAGACAATTGATCACGTGATTGATAGCACTGCACCATTCATGCAGAAAGCTATCATCCTAGACACGTGTTATAGAGTGAGGAGATTTCTAGTTGGTAGCATGCTGAGCTTCTATGCCCAAGATCGCGGGTTCAAACCCGGCCGAAGTCGTCGAATCTTTTAAGAACGTTAAAAATCCCTCAGTATGCCTTCCTTCGTAGGGGAAGTAAAGCTGTCCCATGTCATAGAATTATGGCATGTTGAACAACCTTCCACTAATTACACCTGTATGAAGCTAAATTATCTATAAGTTAAACATTTGACTAACGTTCTTAGGTTCCTACGTGCGGTGGCATCTGGTAACTATGTTCTGAACTAGTTGGTCGTTGACGGTGGCGTTTGGTGGCAAAAGTAGGAACTACTTGGAAAAATTGAATGTCTGCAGTCTTTACTTGAATTAAAACAGATACATCACAATTATCACCGGTTATCAGACAGATTCTACACACACCCAAAGTACACGGGGCTACATGACCGCGTTGTCGCTGCCCCTAAACTGAGGAACCAACCAACCAGATTTCTAATCTTGTGCCTTTTGCAGCACCGAAGTTCTTTTTTCTTTATAAAATCCAAATTGTTTGAGGAAGAACAGATTAATAATAATAATAATAAAAATAATAATAGTTACAATGAAAATCCACAGCCTGCTTCCAGTCTCCGACCGGGTCAGGAATGGAATGAATGAAGCCCCCATCTAGCGGCGAGGATATGAGCTGTGCCGGCTGCCGAGGCCTGACGCACTCCTCTGGGGCAATGATTAAATGAATGACAGATGAAAAGAAATGATAGTGGAGAGTGTTGCTGGAATGAACTTTTTGACAGGGAAAACCGGAGTACCCGGAGAAAAACCTGTCTGCCTCCGTTTTGTCCAGCACAGATCTCACATGGAGTGACCGGGATTTGAACCACGGACCCAGCGGTGAGAGGCCGGCGTGCTGCCGCCTAAGCCACGGAGTCTTACTTCAGCACAATAATTGAAATACCAATTTCTTCAGGAAAGATGGGAGTTTTTTTGGCTAAAAATAAAAAATAATAATACAATTTTGAGCCTATCACACTTACCGGTTCCCTTAAGAGAATTAGCCATAGCGTCTTGCAAACAAGCCGACGATATGTTGATATGTCCCACTTAAGTGGTGGAATAAATGTGATATTAATAATAATATTAAGAAACTACAAAACAGTAGTTCTTCCTGAAGCACTGTATGTCGCAGAAACAACACTAATTCATGGTCACTCAAAAATTAAGTAAATAGAAAAACAAGGACGTAAAATTCTAATTTTCGGACCAGTGAATGAAGAGGGAGTATGGATTAAGAGACCAACATCAGAAATTTATAAAACCATAGAAACTATCACCGACACTTTCAGAAAGAGACGAAATTGTGGGGTTTGAAGCCATTTTTTCAGTGTTGCCTTAGTAAACAAGAGTTTAGTGCTTTTCAGTCGGTCAACACGAATGTACCCAAAAGAGCTGGGTTATGCTCTAATCCTGAAATAAATTACATCAGATTAATAAATACACTAGGATGACCAGTTTCGATCGTCAAGCGATCATCAGATCCATTACCCTTAGGCTACAAAATCTATGTTTGAAAATACAGGTGAAAATATTTACAATATGTACAATTATTTAATTGCAGTATTGGTACTGCAACTGTCAGTGTATGCTGTTAGGTGAAATGCTAAATGGTGATAGATATCCGGAGTTTGTAATTTGGAGTGATTATATGGTTGTAAAAATCAACTATGGTTAAACTGTAATATTACAGGCTACTACTTATCTGGTAGTCTTCCTTGCTGAAGCTACGCGCAGTTTCGTGTTCACTGTTACTCCAGGTGTGGTCGACTGAGATGGGCTGTTATCTCAACGACACTGGTTTTTCCCTTTTCTCCCCCCTGTCCATATGTGATGTGCGGAGTCAGTGCGATGTGTTTATGTGGGGTGTTGCCAACCTAGATAAGATGTATGTTATTGAATGAGGTGGGTCTACAACTATCAAAGACCGTGGAACATTCCTCGCCACGCGTGGACCATAAGCCATTCGAACTAAGCGCTGCCCGGTCTAATGAGGACGTCCCGGCACCTTTAATACTGCCGCGAATACGGGCCTTGGTTTATTGCAGAAGAAAAGTACATCGTACACCTGATCCACATAACATTTACCTATTAAAAACCCCTAATTTACCCCCTTTTCGTGTTGACCCACTGAAAAGCACTAAACTCTAGAAATTGACGAGCTAAATTTTTTGGTCATGTATACAGAATGGACCAGCACAGAATTACAAAACAAATTTTCAACATCACCCTTAACAGTAAAAACAAGTCCAAATGGATACAGGAAACTGAAGAAAACCTCAAGCAGCTAAACATGACTATGCACGACATGAACGATCGAGTTAAATTTAGAAAAACCATAACAAAACATAGCCTCTCACCGCCGGGTCCGTGGTTCAAATTCCGATCACTCCATGTGAGATCTGTGCTGGTCAAAGCGGAGGCAGACAGGTTTTTCTCCGGGTACTCCGGTTTTCCCTGTCAAACTTTCATTCCAGCAACACTCTCCACTATCATTTCATTTCATCTGTCATCCATTTAATCATTGCCCCAGAGGAGTGCGTCAGGCCTCGGCAGCCGGTACAGTTCATATCCCTGCCGCTAGATGGGGGCTTCATTCATTCCATTCCTGACCCGGTCGTCGACTGGAAGCAGGCTGTGGATTTTCGTAATGAAACATACATTTGATAAAGAAGTCCTACCAAAGATGCCAGGAAAAGAGTGGACGGACGAACGGAGGAAAGAGCATAGTGCACGAATGAAGAGGATTTGGGAAGAATGTCGCCGCAAAACTGGGCTGTCATGAAAATTGTTAAAGTTCACGCGCTCTCTTAAAAGGGAATGTACGATAGTATATATACGCATATACAAACTTATATATATATATATATAAGTTATATATATATATACATTTATGTCATAGATACCTCAGCTTGTAACTGCATAACCAATTTGTCACCCAGATGAGAAACTAGGATGGCTGGCATATTCCTGACAATGTTCATGTCAAGGTTGTCAAAAACAACATAAATACCTAATATTGGGAGCTTTGAAGTAACTGTTTCAGAACAAATCATCACTGTGAGCTGTTTTAACTTGGATGGACATTGGTGTCTGCTGCACAACCATGTTATCAAGGATTGTTGTTGTTGCTGCTTGAATCAACTTGTGTACAGATGCCAACATTCAGCTGTGCACTTGACCTTGAGAGACACGATTAAGTTGCCAACATTATCCACCAGAAACTAGCCTTGAAATACAAACTTTTTTAAAACTTCGTCCCCTATTGGAAATACGCACCATCCGCAGTACTCGAAAATGTCACATACAAGCTCTACTGGGACAGAGACGTTGAGACATGATGATGATAATTGTTGTTTTAAGGAGCCTAACATCTAGGTTATCAGCCCCGAATGGTCTGGTTGATAGCGAAAATGACAATGAAATGGAAACCAGAACGAAAATTAAGTGAGACTGAAAATACTTACAAAATGTAACTCAGATTGAAACGATTCACAAAATGGAGAGTGGCAATACAAAATGCAATTAAAATTCAAAATACGTACAAAATGCAATTAAAATTCAAAATACGTACAAAATACAATTAAAATTCAAAATACTTATCAAAATGCAATTAAAATTCAAAATACTTACAAAATGCAATTAAAATTCAAAATACTTACAAAATGCAATTAAAATTCAAAATACTTACAAAATGCAATTAAAATTCAAAATACGTACAAAATGCAATTAAAATTCAAAATACGTACAAAATGCAATTAAAATTCAAAATACGTACAAAATGCAATTAAAATTCAAAATACGTACAAAATACAATTAAAATTCAAAATACTTATCAAAATGCAATTAAAATTCAAAATACTTACAAAATGCAATTAAAATTCAAAATACTTATCAAAATGCAATTAAAATTCAAAATACTTACAAAATGCAATTAAAATTCAAAATACTTATCAAAATGCAATTAAAATTCAAAATACTTACAAAATGCAAATGAGATTCAAAATACGTACAAAATGCAATTAAAATTCAAAATACTTACAAAATGCAATTAAAATTCAAAATACTTATCAAAATGCAATTAAAATTCAAAATATTTACAAAATGCAATTAAAATTCAAAATACTTATCAAAATGCAATTAAAATTCAAAATACTTACAAAATGCAATTAAAATTCAAAATACTTACAAAATGCAATTAAAATTCAAAATACTTACAAAATGCAAATGAGATTCTAAATACGTACAAAATGCAAGGAAATTCAAAATACTTACAAAATGCAATTAAAATTCAAAATACTTACAAAATGCAATTAAAATTCAAAATACTTATCAAAATGCAATTAAAATTCAAAATACTTACAAAATACAAATGAGATTCAAAATACTTACAAAATGCAATTAAAATTCAAAATACTTACAAAATACAAATGAGATTCAAAATACGTACAAAATGCAAGGAAATTCAAAATGCTTACAAAATGCAATCCGGCTGGCTGCGTGGCTCAGGGGTAACGTTCTCGCTTGCTGGGCCCGAGGTTGCAGGTTCGTATCCTGGCGCAGTCAGCTGGCATTTGAGGGTGCGCAAATGCGAGGGAGCCGTGTCCGTAGATTTACTGGCACGTTAAAGATCCCCTTCGGGGCAAAATGCCGGCACCCCGGCGTCTCTAAAAGCCAGTGTAGTTAAAAGGGACGTAAAACCAATAACATTATTATTATTATTATTATTATTATTACAAAATGCAATTGAAATTCAAAATGCTTACAAAATGTAAGGAAAATTCAAACTACTCATTTGGATTGACAATACTTACAAAATGCAATTTAGATTGAAAATACTTACAAAATGTAAATTAGATTCAAAATACCCCAAAATGCAATTGAGAATCAAATTACTTGCAAAATGCCTACCATACAAAATGCAATTTAGATTGAAAATACTTGCAAAAAGCGGTTTAAGATGAAATACTTACAAAATGCAATTGCAATTCAAATACTCACAAAAGTCCCAGACCCTAAATTGAAAGACCTACTAAGAAGCAATTTAGATTGTCAATCCTTACTAAATGCAATTGAGGTTGAAAATACTCGCAAAATGGAATTTAGATCGAAAAGACTTGCAAAATGCAACGGAGATTGAAAATAACTACAAAATGGAGTGGAGAGGCAAAACATTCGCTAAAGGGAATTTAGATACACGTGGAGCCAAGTAACAAAAACAGTGCGGGAATCTTAAAGAGAAAAGGAAATATAATGAAAAGAAAACAAGAGATCTGACCCCTCGAAGAAGGAGGGATCACGAAAGATGAGACAAGGGCCAATTACGGCGGGAAAGTGAAAGACTCCCTAGGCCTCGGATACCCTAATACCGTCGGGGTCGGAAAAGAACAAGAGTTGACCAAGGGAGGTCGACTGGAAAGAAGACGGAGAGGAGCCCGGCACAAGTAAGTGGAAGCATTGCCGGACTCAGCTGGGGTCCCGTGGTCGCCAACCCACGTCCCACTAGATGTGAGCCCCTGGGGGAAGACGTTGTGACATATGTTGCCGTCAGTAACAACTGGCCAGATATTATCATTGTCGTTAATAAAGAACACCGAGAGGCATTACTGATAGATATCTCATGTCCCAATACACAAAATAACCAAACAACAGCTGCTACTAAAAGATCTAAGAACACAGAGCAGGCAATTGAGATAATATAAATGTGGACACTTGAGTCGGTGACTACAATCCCAATAATTGTATCATGCACCCTCCACAGTAGTCTATCAGTATTCCCCCCAAGGGCTCACAATTTGTGGGACGTGGGTTGGCGACCACGGGACCCCAGCTGAGTCCGGCATTAATTCCACTTACTTGTGCCGGGCTCCTATATGTTATCTTTCCTTTCGACCTCCCTTGGTCTACTCTTGTTCTTTTCCAACCCTGACGGTATTAGGGTATCCGAGGGTTAGGGAGTCTTTCACTTTCCCGTCTTAATTGGCCCTTGTCTCATCTTTCCTGATCCCTCATTCTTCGAGTGGTCAGACCTCTTATGTTCTCTTCCTATATCCTGCCTTCTGCTCAAGGCCCTCAAGGAGGCAGGGTGTGTGTAGCCCCACCACTTATGGTGCACCCTGGATAGTGATACACCCTCAAGGGCTCACGTCTGATGAGTTCAGGCGTTGGCGACCCCGAGGGATTCCTGAGCTGGGTCTGATTTTTCTCCTTCTTCCATTGCCTTTGAAGTGGGACCTCTCCTCTTTCCTCTTCTCATTTCTTGGCTCTCCTTCCTTCCAAGTCCCTCAATTCTCATTTTTCGAAGGTTGAGGGCATTTCTTTTCCTCCTGTCATTTATTTAAATTCTTCTTCGTTTTGTTTCCCATTTCCTCTTCTAGTTTGTAAGAGAGTAGTTAAGTTTAGTTGTAAGTTTCATTTGATCATCGTTCATTTCCGCTATCACCCAAACCATTGGGGGCCGATAACCTAGATGTTAGGCCCCTTAAAACAACAATTATCATCATCATCATCATCATCATCTCTATCAGTATTGAATCTGCATCCGCAGATATAGCCTATATTGAACTACAGAAGGCAGTTCTGTTAAACACCTGCCATATTGTCAGGAAGTTCCTTGGTGAAAACACTCCAGTTCATCACTCAGCAAGGCTCGAAGATGATTCAGATGGAAATTTAGCTCATCCTATAAATGAAGGAGACTCGTGAAGAGTGCAGGCATTAAACCAATGTAATGTGAGATTCCTGTACAATGTAATTTACATACATTGTACTTCAGTACAGATGGTTCCTTGCTAAGGCCAAACCAGGCTGTAAATCGAAATGTAACCGGATATTTGCCGTGATAATCATCATCGAAGTCCCACTCCAGTCACCCGGGTGTGGTTTACAAGCCTCCTCCACTCCTTTCTGTTCTTCCATTTTCCCTGTTCCATCACTTCTGCCACATCCAGTCCAGCTTCTCAAATGTCCTTCAAAATTTGGTCCAACCACCTTCTTCTCGGTCTTACAACTGGTCTCTTTCCCTTGACTTCTCTTTCTAATTCCCTTCTTGCTACTCTTTCCTTACTCATTCTTTTTACATGTCCGAACCAACGTAACCTTGCTTTCTGTATCTTCTGATTTAACGGTTCCGTATTTAACTCTTCTCTGATTTTAATATTTTGAATTCTATCCCTTCTTGTCTTTTTAACTGAAGTTCTTAAAAATTTCATTTCTATTGCCGTGATAATGAAGTAAAAAAATAAACAACAATAATAATAATAATAATAATAATAATAATAATAATAATAATAATAATAATAATAATAATAATAATAATAATAAATCAAGGTTAATCATTTCAAATACTTAGGTGAAATTATTGAACCTACAGGCACAGAAAGAATAGCACAAAGAACACGTGAACTCAAAATGCGGAAAGCATATGGGAAACCCGCAAACATCTACAACAAAAAATGCATGAGCATTAACACTAAAATTCGAGATTACGCGACGGTCATCAAACCCGAAACACTCTACGCCAGTGAGACCTTAAACCTCAATTATAAAGGGGATCTTGAAAACATCAAGTAAGCTGAAAGGAAAATCATCCGATAAATTCTTGGCCCAAGACTTACAGATGAAGGATATCGTTTACAATCGCACAAGATCACAGAAAAATATTCAAATATTGAAACCGATTTCCGTAAACGACGCTTGAAATGTTATGGACACATTTTGAGGCTAGATGACAACCGATTAACAAAGAAAATATTGATGTACTCACAAAAATTAAAGACGACAACGGTTTGGATTAAACAAGTCCAAACTGATCTCAATAACGCCAACATCACACCCACAGATATAGAAGACCGCAAAACTTTCAGACATAAGATCTACACTTGGGAAGCTGCATCAGAAGATAAGCCCAGCAGACCTAGGGGAAAATGGACTGACGAACGTCGAGCTAAACATAGCGACATGATGAAAGAATACTGGAAGAACAAGAAAAATAACAGCAACAGATCATAACTTGCTTTATGTGATCCTGTATGGGTCGACACATACTAAATAAATTACTAAATAAATAATAATTCAAATATCTTGGGGAATTGATCAGCTGGAATGCGCTAGAGAAAAAGGCAATGGAATCTATGAGAAATAAAGTTAAATTGGCCTTCCAATTTACGAAGGACACTTATAACAAGAAGTCTCTCTCCTGGAACACCAAGATAAGACATTATAACACGGTAATTAAACCAGAAGCCTTATATGCAGCCGAAACATTGTCTCTCACCACCCAGGGACCGCTTGAAAGGCTGAAGATCAAGGAAAGAAAGATAATACGCAAAATCGTAGGCCCCAGTTTCATAACAACAAATTAATCCATGTCAGGAACGAAGCTCTTTACCAAGAGACTGAAAAACTCTCGAACACAATAAAAGAACGTAGAATTGATTTTTATGGGCACATCCTCCGGATGAATTCAAATAGATTAACCAAAAAGATCTTCGACCACTTACGTAATATAAAAACAAAACCTCTTTGGTTTAAGGAAACCAAGAAAGACCTCATGGAACTCCAAATTACAGACACCATGCTCATGGACAAAACAGCCAAAACCGTCACCAAGGGTAAGAAACAACGGTTCCAAGTGAAACTCAAACAAAAGCGTACGATCCACGTTTCTGCCGAAGAAAGGGAAGCAAGATCTCAAAGGATGAGGCAATACTGGGTCAAAAGGAACGCTCAAAACAATAAAAAGCGATTGATTTCATGCACCCCAAAGTAGGGTGAAACAAATAAAGAAGAAGAAAGATGTGAGAAATTTACTACTTGCTTCTTGGAACTATTTGTTCCTCCACTTGAGTTGCACATCTGCAATATCTTCTTTGGTGTCCAACACATACAAAGGAAATAATGAATGGTTCACATACTTACTTGTTCGCGATAAATACTGATTCTATCTCACGTACAAGTAACCCCTCACATTTTGATTATTATTGTTATTATAACCGGGTGAGTTAGCCGTGGTCGTTACGGCATGGCCGCAGGCAACCTTGAAGATGGTCTTCTGTAGTTTCCCATCTTCCTTCCAGGCAAATGCCGGGGTTGGTCCCTAACTATAGGCCTCAGCCGCTACCTTCCAATTCCTCGTCCTTACATTCAAACTTTCCTCCCCAGACAACACTCCACACGCGACGGTACTTGTAGCTCACCCCATGGGTGTCCACATAGAAGCAGCTACAAACTCGGACAAGCCAAACATGTCCTCGGACACTCCCGGCACTAAAAGCCATACGCTAAAAAATAAGAATAAAACATTGTTATTATTATTAGTCTATTATTATTATTATTAATAATAATTTATTACTAAAGATGCAGCGCACAAATTGTGCATAATGTTGATTAAAAACTTGAATAATCACTGCCACCTCCTTTTTCACAAAATATTACATTGGAGGATTCCCGATCACCTGATATCGGCAGCATTACATACCGCACAATTTACAAAGACAGGAGTCGTCTGGGTAATGGAAGTAGGCTACTCGGTGTTGCACAGTTTATGGTGGTACCCATAAGGCGCCATCGAGTTAACAAAGTGTCGAAGGTCTTCGTTAGTGTCTGTCTATGTCCTGTTCATCATGGCTTCCGTTGAGTCAAAATCGAGGATATTCCCGAGTCCTTTAACACACTCACATGAGGACACATTAAATTGGGCATCCTGTATACTAGTGTTTTGCTAAGTAATGTTACGTACTCACAAGCAGTAAAAAGTTCATGATCCCTTATAACAATATGCTTGGGATAAAATCTAGTGTGAACCAGCTTCTTCTGGGAAAGTTGGTCCTTCATGGCCTCCTGCACATTGACCTTCAAGCAGTATCATGGCCATGCACAACGCCCGTCACGTGGCGAAATATACCTGTATGAAGATGTATCTATGCAATTCACACATTCTGCAGATATACAGGCAAGGCTGTTTAGTGACATTTAGCAACAAGTACGAAAGGCTAAGGTTGGTAACTTGAAAAATCTGAACCAAAGATTTGAAGGTGAACTGCTTAAAGATGAGCACGAATTGTTAGACAAGTAATGATATTTAATCCAAATTTGAAGGTTATAAGACTTTCACCTGTTTCGCCCGTTTGTACACAATGACGTAATGGAAACAGAGCCTATTTTGCCAATCTGAAACTCATTAAGTCGCGATTGTTGTCGCATAAAACAAAACTCAAAATGTACAAGACCTTGATCAGACCAGTGTTAACGTATGGCTCAGAAACATGGAATTTGTCGGTTCAGGATTGCAATAAACTTAGGGTGTTTGAGTGGATAATAATACGGAGAATTTATGGTGCTGTAATGGATATAGGAGAATAGAGGATACGAACTTACTTCTCCTTACTGTCCTCTCACTGACATTCACACCTGTCGCCTGCCGAAGCCGATTTCTTACTTCTACAGCTGTGGTGTGTCGGTCCCTCAGAACTTGGAATCGCAGATATTGGTAATCTCTGTCTGATGTCGCCCTTCTGCGGCCTGAACCACGCCTCCTGGAGTATGTTCCAAGTTCCCTATACCGTTGGTATGTCCTTTGGATGGTCGAAGAATTGACATTTAACCCTCCAGTACTCGAGCGGAGTTTTGTCACGCCAGTGCTCACGTGGGGTAAGATATTACCCCAGTCAGATTTGTTTCTTTGCCGAAAACGAACTGACGTGCGAAGGTTTACGACCTTGGAAGGTACACAAGAGCCCTGGGTACAGTCCGTGATAGAAAAACATCAGCAGTCGTTTTTCAAGAGTTGGGGTAATTAATTACCCCGCGCGAGTACTGGAGGGTTAACTGTCTTGCAACGTATAGCATGTTTCTTCCATCTTCAATCAAGGCTACAGCTCTTGCTTCTTCACGTGTAAGAACCACGTTTCCTTTGCAAGAAGAACTTGAAGACTGATGAGAAATCATTTGAAAAATACATTTTATCAAACAAAGCAAATTTGGTTTGTAGGGATGAGACTTATCACCAAAGCACTTTAAGTTTATTGCAGGAAATTAATTAATGGAAATAGAGGCGTGCCGTCTGCCTGGGGTAGATAGTGAACGGGGGTGTCATAAATCAAACTTTATAACGATAATTTAAAGGAAATGGCTGGTAAACAAACACTCTGAACAGAGAAAGGTCTGTTAATAGTGTAAAGTGACATAATTGAGACAGAATGCAGCTAATACGCAAGTTTAAATTTGAATAACAAGAAGTTCCGTGACGAACTAAAGAGCCTACTTTTCTTAAAATTAAGATTCATGCCAATGATTAATCTACAGTATATGAACCTATCTAAAATAATGACGAAATGAAGTTATATCGTAATGTCTCATTAGTTCGAAATATATCTCGTATAATGTAGCCTAATAGAGCAATACAGTTGGCAGCCCTGGTGACTGAATATATTCTTAGTTCCATCTCTTAAGGTACAGAATACGAAATGTGGTTGCAGTCCAATGGACGTTTACATGCAGTTAGACATTAGATCTATCAGAACGCGTAAAAGCATGTTGGCAACAATGTCATGCGTGTGCTGATCTGAAATAACCTGAAATATTATGATATATTGTTGTGCCAATTTTGGATGAAATCCATTTGTTAGTATAGAAGTTACATGTATTTTAAAATTGGAGCTATCGGCAGGCATAGCATCATGTTGGCAGCACTGACTTATATTAATTACTCCAAATTAATCTAGAATGTCAGGTGCTATACGTGTGCAGAGTATAGAGCTGTTGGCTTGCATACTTGCTTATATATTGATATTGGGTAAAACAATATAGACTGCATTTAATAACAGTTGGCAGCCGTGATTGCTCTTTTGAATACGTATAGTCATATCTGTTATGTTACACATAGCACATACGAAATTTTGTTGAAAACCAACTGATAGTATAGAAGTTACATGTATTTAAAAATTGGTCCTATCAGCAGGCTTAGAATCATTTTGGGAACACTGTCATGTATGGGCTCCTGGAAATTAAACTGAAATAGTATTATCTACATGTGTGCCAATTTTGGAATAGATCCCATGTAGAACTGACTTATATAAATTACTCCAAATTAATCTAAAATGTCAGGTACTATACGTGTGCATAGTTTAAAACTGTCGGCTTGCATACTTTCTGATATATTGGTATTTGGATAAAAAAAAATAAGAGCATTTTTTAACAGTTGGCAACCCTGGTGGCTCTTAAGAATACGCTCCGTCATATCTGTTTATGCGCACATGGCACATACGAAATTTGGTTGAATTCCAATTGAAAGTGTAGAAGTTATATGCATTTAAAAATTGGACCTATCAGCAAGCTTAGAATCAGTTTGGGAACACTGTCATGTATGGGCTCCTGGAAATTAAACTGAAATAGTATTATCTATATGTGTGCCAATTTTGGAATAGCTCCCATGCATACCTTCCAAGATATCCAACATGGTGCTCAAATTTCTAGTGCGTTTTTTCATCAGCTGGTAGCACTGACATCATTTTCAAATATGTGCTTGAGATATTCCGGTATACATCTTGACTCATACTAAATTTGGTTTCCATTGCTGCAGCCGTTTAGGAGTTGATAGGTGGGGGGACACACACACAGCCAGACCGACAGAGAGAAGGACAGACAGACAGACAGACAGACAGAAGGACAGGCATACAGACACACTCACATTTTCCCGGATCGATCTCATAAGTCTACTTTTTCCTCATTTTTGCAAAATGTGAAAAGTAGGCTAAAAATCAAGTGTTGCGTTTTTTTTTGCCGGTGAGTGTAATAGATAAAATCCTCAAAAGCGAGGACATTGTTCGATATGTAAAGTCACAAAGACTACGTTGAATGGGCCACATTGAAAGGATGGAAGATAAAAGACACCAATGATTATATATAAAGCCAGAATGGAAAGAAGACGACGCCCTGATAGACCAAGGAATCGATGGAAAGATGAAGTGGAGGTGAACTTGCAAACAATGAACGTACGACCCTGGAGAACAGCTGTCCAAGATCGAGATCGATGGAAATCTGTGGTTGGGAAGGCCAAAGCTCACACCGGGCTGTAACGCCAGATAATAATAATAATAGTAATTATTATTATTATTATTATTATTATTATTATTATTATTATTATTATTAAGGCGTAAACATGGCAAAACAGCAGGAAAGAACAGTCAACATTAAATGTCTGGTCATTGCCGATGATGTAGCGATTATAACAAATAACAGAAAAGAAGCCAAAGAAGCTCTAGAGACGCTACCGGTACATGAAATCTCTGCCAAAACAGGCTTACAAATCTCATACGAAAAAACACAGTTCATGGACACAAAATCAACAGACAGGTACCCACTGGAAACCAAGTATGGAAAAATAACACAAGTGGAATGTTTCAAATACCTAGGAGAGAATATACAGAAAATAGGACTGAACTTGGCATCCAATGAAGACAGGGTCGTTAAATTGCAGAAATAATTCCGACTTACATGGAACCACTACAATAAAAAAAAAGTATTTCCATCAATGCCAAACAACGACACTATCGTACAGTAGTCTTACCAGAAGCCTTATACGCTTCAGAAACGACAGCAATCAAGGGGCGAACAAAAATCAAGGAATTAGAAAAACAAGAGAGAACAATACTGAGAAAGATCTACGGGCCAGTTCAGAAAGAGGGAATATGGATGAAGAGACCGACAATAGAACTATATAAACAGACAGAGACGATTACAAACAACATAAGGAAAAGAAGGGCAAAATTTCATGGACATATACATAGGATGACTGAAGACAGACTGACCAAGAAAATTGTTAATATAGTTATGAATAGTACACTAAAAACCATTTGGGTAAAGGAGACCCGTGGAAGACTTCAAGAAACTAAACATCTCTACAGAAGACATGACAGACAGGAGCACATACAGAGAAAAAGTTGACAACAGAAGTTTGAGCAAACTTTGAAAGAGAGACAACAGGGAAAGAAGTAGACGGAGGAGAGGAAGAGGAAGGGTGGCTTCGGTGGCGTAGTTGGTAGCATGCTGAGCTTCTATGCCCAAGATCGCGGGTTCAAACCCGGCCGAAGCCGTCGGATTTTTAAGACCGTTAAAAATCCCTCAGTATGCCTTCCTTCGGAGGGGAAGTAAAGCCGGCGGTCCCATGTCATAGATTTATGGCATTTTAAAGAACCTTCCACTAATTACACCTGTGTGAAGCTAAATTGGATAGGTTAAGAATGTAAACAACGCTCTTAGGTTTCTACGTTCGTTGCCAAGAGCCGACTGCGGTGGCGTCTAGTAGCCTTGGCCTAGTAGTCGTTGACGGTGGCGCTTGGCGGGAAAAGTAGGAACTATTTGAAAAATTCTAAGTTGCAGCCTGTACTTAAATAAAAAAAAAAACACACACATTAATACCGTAATCACAATTAACACCGGTTATCAGACAGATTCTACACACACCCAAAGTACACGGGGCTGCATGACCGCGTTGTCGCAGCCCCTAAACTGCGGAACCAACCAACCTGAGAAAGAGGAAGCATAGTGTGTATATGAGAGGTTTTTGGGAAAAAAGAAGAAACGGCCAGAATGAAACATGAAAATTGATTGTGTTGTAACGCTCTGCTTATGGGGAATTAACGAATAAATAAATAAATAATAATAATAAGTGCACAATGATGTAATGGAGGTTGTTTATGTTTGTGAGAATCAGCTTCCCCTAATAATATTGTCTTACGCAGCCCAACAAACGCGTGTTGTCAAGAAGGTCGATATTTCTCTGGTTGCATCCCATATGCACTGCAATCATAGCCATGCAAACGATACTGAAAAAAATACCCCTGGCACTACAGCCCTTGAATGGCCTAGGCCTACTAAGCGACCGCTGCGCAGCCATTTGGCCTGCAGATATTGGGGTGACGCGTGATCAGCGCATCAGGTCCCCTCGGCCGTTGTTTTTGGTTTTCGTGATCGAGGCACTGCCTCACTGTCAGACAGATAATCAATTGTCCTCACGAGGCTGAGTGCACCCCGTTCCAGCCCTAACGTCAGTTTCTAAAATCCTCGCCAGCTTTACTTCCCCTCTGAAGGAAGGCATGTTAATTGATTTTTACGCTCTTAAAAACCGACGACTACGGCCGGGTTTGAACCCGTGATCTTGGGAATAGCAGTTCAGCATGCTACTGAACACGCCACCGAAGCCAATGTATTAGGAAGTCATGTGTAGGGCTCGGATTGTTAGGTGCTAAAAATCGGGAAAATATTTATTTTCTATGTATTAAAAATACCTGAAATATGTGACAAAAAAGTAAAAATATTTAATCATAATTTGGTTTATTAATATGCAGTAAAGCCTCCGTGGCTTAGGCGGCAGCACGCCGGCCTCTCACCGCTGGGTCCGAGGTTCAAATCCCGGTCACTCCATGTGAGATCTGTGCTGGACAAAACGGAGGCAGACAGGTTTTTCTCCGGGTACTCCGGTTTTCCCTGTCAAAATTTCATTCCAGCAACACTCTGCACTATCATTTCATTTCATCTGTCATTCATTTAATCATTGCCCCAGAGGAGTGCGTCAGGCCTCGGCAGCCGGCACAGTTCATATCCTCGCCGCTAGATGGGGGCTTCATTCATTCCATTCCTGACCCGGTCGGAGACTGGAAGCAGGCTGTGGATTTTCATTTTCAATATGCAGTACTCACGAATGCACTTTATTCTATGTCTCACTGACTGCTAAAGCAATACACAACGAGATACATCTTCCGTACATCACAAATGACCGACGATTATCGCGAAACACTTCTTCTGAAGGCGCGAAACTACAGCAATATGTATCTTCCCTTGAGGTGTTTTGTAACTTGAGATCGCTGTTCAGCCTTGATTGCTTTCCAAAATGGTTGGCAGAACAGAACGCTGCAACAGACGATAACTTGTAGGTAGTTGTTTATACTTTAGGCATCGTAGAACTGCCTTACACTTCACAGTGCCAGAAATGAACTGAATGTGAGTGACACTGGTTCCAGGTAGCTGGGGGAGTTGGAGGTCTAGCACGTGGTGCAATATGGCTATGGACAAGGAAATCCCAGGCTTCCACAGTGAGTGGCACCGGGCGACAAGTTTAGAATAACACAGTTGCAAGCTGACGTACGCTCTGCATGAAGATTAGATAGCTCACATGTTCTTCCCCGTAAATGTAACACAGAACAAAAATGCAATGAACTGAAAGATCTAGCATACTGATTTTTTCAAAAATGTAAATATTATGTCTTTTTATGTGCTAATAAGTGAAAAGTAGGAATTTATATATTTATAGAAGAAATGCTTAAAATATGTATTTAATAAAAATATTTATTTACTTAAAAACCCGAGCCATAGTCATGTGATAGATAATTGTATTTCAAATATTGATATAGTAACTGGATTATAATTCCCATACACTGTCTAATTG
This sequence comes from Meconema thalassinum, assembly GCA_946902985.2. Classification (NCBI taxonomy): domain Eukaryota; kingdom Metazoa; phylum Arthropoda; class Insecta; order Orthoptera; family Tettigoniidae; genus Meconema; species Meconema thalassinum. The sequence goes on from OX336401.1 coordinate 89,862,839, forward strand.
AGAGACAGAAATCTAGTTACCAGTTTACACGAACATAATCGTTGTAGATACTGCAAAGCCTCCATACAGGTGAATCACCTATGTCAATGTATTTCAGTTGTAGGTCCTCAATTCGTTGAGTCATGTTGAGTGTTTCCGCGAACGCACACTCTTTGGAAAGCGAGCTCTTTGGCCGAGTTATGTAGTTTCGAATCAGACACCTGGATGTAATTGGGCTCTCTCCCACTGACAATGAGACCGTAACATTGTTGAGCACCCAGTTCGCATTTCAATGCACAGCTCAAGATAAAGTTTCGAATTTAATCGTATTCCTTTTGGCATTTCGCACCTCCATTATTAGTCCATTTTCATCATATGAAATAATATTAAAATATTTATATGAGAGTTTCTCGTGTATGTGTGTGTGTGTCCCTAATATAACACAGGTCTACAAAATAAAATTTTTGGAGACCTTTTTTGGATTCCATAACTGGTTTTGTATATTGAATGTGTATGCATTACGGAAATGTATTCTATGTTCCTGTATCACATCACGTTTCAAAAATACTACACATTAAAAAAATCATTACAAGATGCGTGAACTTGAAAATATGCATAGTATTGCTTCTTTATAGTTGCTCTTCAGTTGCCATACGCTAAATACATTTATAGTAGGTAGAGTTTAGTGCATGAAAATAATAAACACATTGACTTAAGACATATTGTAACAAATACATATACAGAGAGTTCATATGCGATGGGGACCTTCGCTTGCCCGCTCGCCCGCGTTGCAAGCTTGTCTCCCACCACGCACTTTGCCGTTATGCGACGCTTGCGCTGCACTGAGTCATTGAGTGGAGGAATTTGTACTTACGTAGTTCACAGCTGGTGCCGAAAATGTTCGCCATTCACTGCTACACATCGCTGGCACCTCTTTGTGAAATTGTCATTTACTTTCAGAAGTTCCTCAGCACCGATTGACTGTATTTCAGGTGTAATATAGTCTTTAAGCTCATTTATAGTGTGTGCGTTTCTCGCATACACTCTATTTTTAAGCGTCCCCACAGATAAAAGTCACATGGTGATAAGTCTGTGCTTCGTGGGGGACACACGGTCCGACTCATAATCCTAGTGTCCTGTGGTTCGGATTCCACGTAAAAAGGAGGTCCCGTGGCTCATAATCTACAGATTAACGGTCACGTTAAACTACAAGCTTCCTTCCTTTTCATAATCCTAGTACCGAAAATGCGACGCAATTTTGTCTTGGATGCTTCGGCAGTGTGACCAGTGGCAGAATCTTGTTGAAAATAAGTTGACAATTGCTCCCCGTAAGTCAGTTCGTCAACAATTGGTCAAGGATCACATTCAAGTACAAAATGAAGTACAAATTCCTATACCGGTACTCAATGACTCAGTGCCGGGCGAGCGCCGCATTACGGGAAAGTGCCTGGCGGGAGACAGGCTCGCAACGTGGGCGAGCGGGCGAGGTAGGGTGCCCGTTGCATATAAAACAAACTCTCTGTAAAAGAAAAAAGAAAAAAAAAACAGTTTGTGCCGCTTGGATGCAAAGCTTCTCATACTGCTTTTTCTCTTATTCACTCGAGTAGGATAATCATGTTTCATACCGACAGTAGTGGCTACGCTGGCTAAAGCGCAGTGTTAGGTCATGGGGCCAAGCTCTCTGCTGACTTGGTAGACGCGTGGGTTCGAGCCCCACCGTCGGCCGTCCTTGAAATGTTTTTCCGTGGTTTCCCATTTTCAACACCAGGCAAATGCTGGGACGGTACCTTCTGACAGGCCACGGCCGCTTCCTTCCACATCCTTCTCCAATTTCATTCACCTTACTCAATTCCATCTCTCATCCCGACGCGCAGGTCGCCCACGGGCATCGAATAGAAAGACCTGCACTCGGTCTCTGAGGAGACCACACGAAAAAATAAAAATAAATACAAATAAAATTATGTTTCATCCTATTCCATTGGAGATATTGTGAAATTTTGCAATATCTTGTTAATCAAAATTACTGCAATTATAAAAAATTGGTATATGATAGGACAAAAGCAATGGCACTTCTGAATTCAGATTAACAATATACATGTAAAATAAGAGTCAAAACCAAGAAAGGAAAAATCGTGTAGACCTGTGTAATCTAAACAGCTGGAGCAATTTCAATGAAAGTCGGCAAGCACATATTAGTCTACTACCTCGACCTTGCCTTCTACATTTTAACTAGCAACCCGCCTCGGCTTCGCCCGGTATCATTTATGGATTACCTAGCGTGAGCTTAAAAGGCCATGGACGGCATGTCCCAGACGTAATTCAGAAAGTCCGAGGTGAACAGCGAAGCTCCAAACACATATCTCTTCTCGGAAATCTTAACTCGACACGACTTGACATTTTGATTCTGGCCAGAGCTAGGTTGAAAGGCTCGCTCTGAAGCTAGTAATTTAAATTTCCACTGAATTGAGATTGTTGGAAGAAATGAAAGCGTAAAATCACTTATAGTGGGCGATAGAGATATTCGGATTTTTTTGTAGAACTGGTCATGCTGAACAATTCTTACACTCATAGCATATATATTTTTTTAACGGTTTACCCTGCGTAAGCTTAAAGGGTGCACGGACGGCAGGTTTTTCTTCGACTAGATTCACTGAAATCGTTACTGCTCGGCTTCCTTTGGTCAAAAATGAATGTTTTTCTACATAAACCTTCCTCGAGATATTCTTTACAGAATGGTGAAAACCGTATTAAAATCCATCCGGTGGTTCTCGAGATTACCCGTTACTTCCAAGATTCGGGGACTTCGTTTAATACTATGTAGAGATATGTTTCACTAATCCAACATGGCAGGCGCGCGAAATATTTCACCGGCATTCTATATCTTCGAAACTGTTACGCATACCACCCTGAAGTGTTGTATGGTGATAGAGAATAGGAAGATAAGTTCACGTATATTACTTTCAAAAATCTGTTAATTACAAAACCTACATGGTGGCCAAACAAATTTAAAATATGCAAATGGAATTGTCTCGTGATTAAATTATCCGTGCGCAGTGAAACTTGGAATGGTAAATGTTTATACGAGATTTAATCTACTGACATCTAATTTAATTCAATTGTTTTCAATAAATCAATATGGTGGTTGTGCGAAATTTTGAAATTAAACTTTTATATTTTGTGTCCTTATCATGCGAACGTTTGTATAATGAACCAAAACAATGATCTTTATCTACTGGTACAGAACTCTATGGCCTAATTATAAAACAATCCAACAAGGCGATCATCCGAAATAATTTAACCAGTTCTCAATATCTACGACTCTATAGCAATAATCACACTGAAAGTTTTGTATGTTAATAGAGGCCATTAAAATAAGTTCACCTATAGGACTTGCGATAACCTGATGGACACAAAACCAACATGGCGGTAATGCAAAATATTAATTATTTAAATTAAATTTAAATAGATTGGTTGGTTCCTTAGTTTAGGGGCTGCGACAACGTGGTCATGTAGTCCCGTGTACTTTGGGTGTGTGTAGAATCTGTCTGATAACCGGTATTAATTTTGATGACTGTAGTAGTGTGTGTTAATTTCTGGCAGCTGCTCTCTGGTGACGAACAGAGGAATTTATCTAGTTTTTTATAATCTCATTGCTATACTTTCTTTGGCCACATTGTTTAATTCCATAGAAAAAGGAGGCAAGGTTCCTTCGAAACGTCTGGTGGTATTTAATTGAACTTCACACGGCATTAGCCCAAAAACCATGAATTATTCGGATAGATAGATAGTTAGTCATTGTTGTTTTAAGCGGTGGAACTACGAGGGCATCTGCCATAGATAGATAAATGAAAAATCTTTCTTCAGCTTTTCCCAATTAATTGGGGTCGCCAGAGTCAACCAGGCTAATTTTGGTTTTGGCCGGGAATTTAAGGCCGGATTCCCTTCCTGACGCCACGTGGTTTTTCAGGTGAAAATTCCATCCCGCTGTCTCCGGGATTCGAACTCCGGCCGTCCGAGTGAAAGAGGAGCAGCTAAGCCACTGTAAACAAATAATTAAATAAATAAATAAATAAATAAAAAATTAAATAAGTAAATAAATAAAAATATATATTTTTAAATTACAAATTGCTTGTCACGGTGGGTGAGTGGTTATGGTGTCGGACTACCAACCCCAAGATTGCAGGTTCGCCCCTGGCCATGATAAGTGATTTTTGAAGGCGACAAAAATCACGATACTCATGTCATACGTTGTTGGCATGTTAAAGAACCCATTTGAATTCAGTAGGCCGTGTTCAATGGCAAAATTAATCTCGGGATTTTCCGCCAACACAAAGTTCCTCCATTCTCTACTTGAAAGCGCTGTAGTGTCAAGGAGTTTAGATATCTAACCTCCTTGACTTTCTAGCGTTCAAAGGAACGACGAAATTCGACTTGCAAGCTACCCTCTGGGTGTCAATTAACAAAGCTTGCACCAGGCACCCGAGGCCATACGATATTATTATTATTATTATTAATTACAAATTTTAAAAATTATAAAATATTAAATTAAAAAAAAAACTCTATTAAATAATACATATTAAATGTAAAGTGTAAAATGTAAACTTAAAAATGAATAAATAAATAAATGACGCAGACTTTGCGTACATTTGGGAACCCTGGGCTACAGTTTGGGTTTTTCCGCCACATGGATTCCAGCTCTCAAAGGAGACTGGTTCCCGAGTTGTTTATTGCGCTTTGTTGACCAGACTGGATGATCGAACATGACGCAGAGTGAGCGGACGTGAAAGTGGTAGACCTTCCAGTCTACCAGCATGTTGTCATCGTTCCGAGGAAGAGCTCAGTGAACACGAGACCAGCTCAGTGCTGCGAGGTCGAGTCACGGAACTCATATAACAAGCGAGCAACAATGGTCCAGCGGGAAATGACGCCATGAGCATACGTAACAGGGCCTTGTTTGGGGATAATGGACTGTTTATTGGACATTCTCCATCAGATGAGTCACATCACAACACCAACAAAGGTATAGCCTGAGGGGATATCAAGACCCTCCCATTTCATTATTAGAATTCTCGCAAATCGTGATACAGGCGCGGATTCAAGGGGGGGGGGGGGGGGGGGTCACGGGGGGTCATGACCCCCCCCCCCAACGGAGATCAATTTTTTTTTGCAAACTCAAAAAACGAAAACGCAATAACCAGACAAATAAAACTTAACGAATTTTAACTGAAAAACAGTTTTTTTTCTCATTTTATTCTATGCTGAAAAAAAAAACGCCGTTCCCGTGGTGTTGGGGTAGCACGCCTGCCTCTCACCCGGAGGCCCCGGGTTCGATCCCCGGCTCCGTCAGGGATTTTAAAACTGACGTGAGGGTTGGAACGGGGTGCACTCAGCCTCGTGAGGACAATTGAGTAGCTGTCTGACAGTGAGACAGCGCCCCGATCACGAATACCAAGATTAACGGCCGAGGGGATCCGACGCTATGATCACGCGTCACCCCAATATCGGCAGGCCAAATGGCTGGGCAGCGGTCGCTTGGTCGGCCTTAGCCCGTCATGGGCTGTAGTGCCAGAGGTTGTTTTTTCTTGTATGTATTATAAACGTTCATGTTTGACAATCTTATCATTGAGTTAAATTTAGGTATTAGGAAGTCATTTTTGAAAACCTTTGTTTGGAGCGTGGCGCTCTATGGAAGTGAAACTTGGACTGTTGGAGCAGCAGAAAAGAGGAGAATTGAAGCGTTTGAAATGTGGTGTTACAGGAGAATGATGAAGTTCAGGTGGGTAGATAGAGTTACAAATGAAGAGGTATTAAGACTAGTGGGAGATGAGAGATGTTTCTGGCGACGGCTAATGAAGAGAAGAGATAGGTTGGTAGGACACATACTAAGACACCCAGGAATAGCAAGCTTAGTTATGGAAGGAAGGGTCGAGGAGAAGAACAGTAGGGGTAGGCTAAGGTTAGAATATGTTAAACAGATTGCTTCGGATGTAGTTTGTGGTAGCTATGTAGATATGAAACGATTAGCTCAGGACAGGGAGGCATGGAGATCTGCATCAAACCAGACAAAAGACTGAAGACTCAAACAAGAACAACAACAACAACAACCATTGAGTTTTGAGGACCATAATGAAATACAGTCAAATCTGCCTGCAACGGTATCGAATGGAACTCGCATTTTTTCCGTTAAAGATAGGTTTCCGGTTAACGGAGGTAGGTAGGTCTGTGCTAAAATAATGAAACCATCGATAGATAACTTTTAAAATACGAGAGGGCAGATCGGAAAGTAACGCACAATCATTCTTTGCCCAAAAATGTAATAGGTAACAACAATTTGGTATGAGTAAAGACCAATGCCTAAATATCACAAGGCCATATTTGAAAATGACGTCAGTGCTACCAACTGCTAAAAAATCACAATTGAAAATTGAGGTCTATGTTGGACATCTCGGAAGATATGCATGGGAATTGTTCCAAAATTGACACACATATAGATAATATTATATCAGACTAATTTACAGGAGCCCATTCATGACAGTGTTGCCGACATGATTATATGCCTGCTGTAGGTCCAATCTTTAAATGCATGTAACTTCCATACTATAAGTTATATTGGATTACAACCAAATTTGGTATGTGATTTGCGCAGCGCAGCTGATATGAATATGCATCTTTTAGCGTCAACAAGGGCTGCCAACTGTTGAAAAATGCACTCCATATATTTTTATCCTAAGGCCGACAGTTCTAAACTTTGCATACATATAGTAGAGGAAAGTGACCAAAATCGGACCCCCATTTTGTTTTTACCTGTATTGTTGTTAATTTCATCTTTTTAAAATTTGAATTTTAGCTACACGAGTTCTTTGATATGTTTTCTATCATTGTATCTGATTCAGATTAACTTATAACAGCCCAGCTTTTCCTATGAGATGTTTTCATTAAAAGTAGCAAAAATGACGACTGGGATAAAGGTTGCCAATGTCGGACCCCTCTTAAGAATGAACGTAAAATCACATGAAACCACTAGAAAAGTAATGAAGAACGTGAAAATACCTTTTTTTACATTATATAATGTCTTGTTAGGAAGATAGCTTATTGTTATGACCACAAAATCCAGAAACCGACCACTTTGAGAGTTTCCCATTTTCTCCCGCAAGGACTGATATTTTTTTGGGCCATCTGAAACAATATTTTGAATGGCTTAAATAAAAACCAAGAATTTTTAATTTGAATTTCAGGAGTCCAACTCAGGGTTATTAGGGGTCCGACTTAGGATTTTTAGGGATCCGACTTAGGAAAGCCGCAGGCCATCTTCTTCTTGATATTTTCGAGGCAATGAAAGAAAAAATTGAATAGGTATTTCGACAAGAAAATACAACATTTATCAAGTGTATCGCTTACTAAAGACAGTACTGTAAACACAATGTGACTTACCCTCTTTGAAATATAAAACATCACTATTCCATGAGCACGTGTAAAAACATACACTAACATGAAAACCAGTAATGGCGGAACTGACGGGATACTCCTAACAGTCCAGTGCTGCCACTTCCACAACACAACATTTCCTTTCATACCTTCACATTCAATCTTGTGCCACCATGCGGCAGCACCGTCCAAGCAAAATAATGCAGGGGTCCGACTTTGGTCACTTTCCTCTACCTGCAAACGTAGGTTAATTTTCAGTAACCGATATACGACAGTGCTGCCAACATGATTCTACGCGTGTTAATAGATTTAACGTTGAATCACTTGTAAGTGCACTACTAATAAATGGAGGTCTTTCGATATTGGCCCATATATAGATCATAATATTTCGATTTAAGTTTGAGCATCTCATTTATGGCAGTGTCACCAACCTGATTTTACGCATGCTGGTAAATTCAATATGCAAATAGCCTACATGTAATATGCATACTATCTTTTGGACCTCAACCAAATTTTGCATATGCATTGTGGACCTTAAGAGATGGAATTAAAATCCGGCCGAAGTCGTCAGATTTTTTAAGAGCGTTAAAAATCCCTCAGTATGCCTTCCTTCGGAGGGGAAGTAAAGACGCCGCATAGATTTATGACATGTTAAAGAACTAATTACACCTGTGTGAAGCTAAATTGTATAGGTTAAGAATGTAAACAACGGTCTTAGATTCCTACGTTCGTTGCCAAGAGTCGACTGCGGTGGCGTCTGGTAGCTAAGTTCTGAACTGGTAGTCGTTGACGGTGGTGTTTGGCGGCAAAAGTAGGAACTATTTGAAAAATTCAAAAGTCTGCAGTCCTTACTTGAATTAAAAAACAGATAACACCCACTAATACAGTCTTCACAATTGACACCGGTTATCAGACAGATTCTACACACACCCAAAGTAAAGGGGGTACATGACCGCGTTGTCGCAGCCCCTAAACTCAAGAACCAACCAACCAGATGGAACTAAGAATATATTTAGAGTCGCAAAATCTGCCAACTGTTGATATATGGTCTCTATAATTTTAATAAAAGTAGACTCTTTAGTTTGTTACTGAACTACTTGTTTTTTTCCCTATTACTGTACTCTCATTACTAGAGCTGAGATTTCTATGTAATTACATATTTTACATATTTTTTTATATGTGTGGGTATTCTACATATTCTTAGTGATATTACATAATATTACATATTTCAGAGTTTTCCTGTTTTATATGAAATGAATTGCTGAATTGAAGTTTCACACTTAATGTCCTCTCAACAGGGGGATTAAGGTAATTATGAGTGACAGGTATTTGAGAGGACGATTGGGTGATAAGTGCTGTGCATGGGGAAACTGGTGCAAGTGTATTGAGTAAATTGCAAAAAGTGTTGAAGAGAAATCCTGGTTATTCAACATTTCACAGTGTGTGCCGAATTCTAAATGGAGATGACGATGATCCTCCCGAGGACATTTGCCCCAGTTACATCATGTGATGTTGAAAGATCTTTCTCCGCATATAAGAACATCCTAAGAACATCCTAAGTGACAAACGCCTTTCTTTGACCACAGAGAACATCGAAAAATACTTAATAGTTCACTGTGATACAAAATTTAATGAATAAACGTGCTTTGAGTTATGAAAATAATAAGTTTCTATTGAATATGTGTGATATATTCATATAATATGACTCCAAAGAACATTGAAAAATACTTAATTGTTCACTGTATTACAAAATGTAATATAAAGCGTGTTTAGTGTGTTGTAACTGACAAAATGTTAAGTTTATATTAATTATATAATATTACATATTTTGCCCAATTTACATATTTTGCTACATATTTTGGTGCTTTTTGTTACATATCTATGTACATTTATGCCAGTTGATATTACATAAAATCCCAGCTCTACTCATTACTATGGTGATGTCTTCTGATGTCCCGTGCCCCTATGTTACAGACTCTTCGTCAACATCGCCCTCATGTCCACTTACTACAGTGTGAGCTGTGTCTACATCGTCTTCATCTCCCAGTCTGTCCAGCAGGTGAGTTTTAATAATAATTAATATCGTATGGCCTCGGTACCGGGTGCAAGCTTTGTTAATTGACGCGCAGAGGGCAGCTTGCATGTCGAATTTTATCGCTCCTTGGAGCGCTATGAAAGTCAAGGAGGTTAGGTATCTAAGCTCCTTGACACTACAGCGCTTTCTATTAGAGAAATGAGGAACTTTGTGTTGGCGGAAAATCCCGAGATTAATTTGCCATTATGAACACGGCCTACTGAATTCAAATGGGTTCTTTAACATGCCAACATCGTATGGCATGCGTAGAGTGATTTTTGTCGCCTTTCAAAAAAAAATCACTTACCACGGCCAGGAGCGAACCTGCAAGCTTGGGGTTGGTAGCCCGACACGATAACCACTCACCCACCGTGGCAAGCAGCAGGTGAGTTATAGAGCTGGGATAGTAAACAAGGGTATGCTGGGTGTCTATCTGTGATTAGCGTGGTTTAGGGGCAGGTGACCTTGCTGTTCCTCCCCTTGAAACAATGAAAAGGAAAATCCACAACCTGCTTCCAGTCTCCGATCGGGTCAGGAATGGAATGAATGAAGCCCCCATCTAGCGGCGAGGATATGAACTGTGCCGGCTGCCGAGGCCTGACGCACTCCTCTGGGGCAATGATTAAATGAATGACAGATGAAATGAAGTGATAGTAGAGAGTGTTGCTGGAATGAAATTTTGACAGGGAAAACCGGAGTACCCGGAGAAAAACCTGTCTGCCTCCGTTTTGTCCAGCACAGATCTCACATGGAGTGACCGGGATTTGAACCACGGACCCAGCGGTGAGAGGCCGACGTGCTGCTGCCTAAGCCACGGAGGCTCCTTGAAACAATAATAACTTAAAATTAACTCGAATATCCGCTGGTTACCATGACAACACGTATTCGTCATCTCGACCAGGGGTTCCCAAACTTTCTCTGCCCCACCTCCCCTCTCCCCCCTTCTGAACATGAAATATACCGTATAGAGACCCCCTTATTCTTATTTCCTTTCTTAGCACTTCGCACAAGAATAAAGGACAACAAGATCTGCAGTATTTGCTTCTGTCAAATTACTTTAACCATCAGTTATAATAATAATAATAATAATAATAATAATAATAATAATAATAATAATAATAATAATAATAATAATAATAATAATAATAATAATAATAATAATAATAACCAGTACCGCTACATGACAAACTCAAAAAATCTTTTTTTTTACAAAAAAATCCGTTTCCCTCATTTTGAAAAAATGTAGCCCTCTTCATACATCATAGAAAAGAGGACAACACCCTGAAAAAAATAAATATACCATACACATTTAACTCCCACCATGCCTTACTGAAATATCATCAAATATGTAAAAAAACATGTTTTAGCCCAAAAATCCTTTGCCCTCATTGTCAAATATTCATCATATTAAAAAAATAAGACAACCATAAGATAGAACAGAAAAAATACTCCCAAAGCGATTCGTCGCTTGACCCTCTAGCACCATTCCTCCGCAACATAACCATTTCCAACATATGCATCAGTATTCAAGCACACAGGCGACTTGCAGTAGCTCCGCTGCAGCTTCACTACTAAGAATCAAGAAAATGGAAGTCGCTTTCCAAACCACCCGCAACATATATAACAAAAAGTGCTTTTCTATGAACACACAAATTCGTCACTACAACACTGTCATCAAACCAGTACCGCTATATGCATCTGAATGCCTTATCCTATCCGAGAAATGTTTGCTCGCGAATTTAGAGAGAAAATAAAGAAAGATCCTACACATCATACTTGGCCCGGACTACAGAAATGGCATTTACATCAGAAAATCCTGGCAAGAAATAAACTCTAAGATAGAGAAGATCACAGACACAATGCGAAAACGCAGAGTTTGCTCCTACGGTCATATACGACGAATAATCGACTCCCGTTGGACGAAACGTATCTTCAGTATCTTTGACTCAAAACCAAAAACGTCAATGACATGGCACGTTAACGTCCATAAATATCTTAAAGAAATGGGGATACGAGCAGAAGATGCACAAGACCGAAATCTTTATACAGCAGCCATCAAGACGTTTGTGGCATTCCGGAACGAAAAACGGTCAACTGGTGCGAAATTGACAGAAGAACGTCGTGCTAAACACAGTGAGCTCATGACAATGTGGATGAAGCGAAAAATGGACAAATGCCAGTATGTAAAATGAGGCTTATCGTGGTCCCTAGTTGGCCGATAGCGAAATTGAAATTGAATTAATGAAGAATAATAATAATAACACAATTCACTATTTTTAGAGCACAAAGAATGTCATGCACTTGTATTACTCCATGGTGTTGAAAGTTAACTATTTACCCTTTCTAGTAAAAAAAAACTACTGCATGTGCAGTATGTGCTAGACATGCGTATTGGTGAGGTGTGTCTGTACCAACTGACGAGCCCAACGGCACACTGGGGCGAAACGCTGGCATTTTATGTTTGATCTGGCCGGACCAATTTTATCATATTAATTTATAATTTATCTGATCAAACGGAAATTACATCATATTCCCATTTGGGAATATTCATAACCTATAAGTCTACAAATGCCGCGAACGTTCTTTTATCTTCCCTTATTCTACCTTCCAAAATCATCCTAAGACTTAGTACAGCTTCCCTTGTTCCTACATTTCTCCTGAAACCCAACTGGTCTTCACCCAACTCTGTTTCTATCTGGCTTGCCATCCTCTTGTAAATTATTCTAGACAGGATCTTTGAAGCATGAGTAATCAAGCTGAATGTACGGTAATCTTCACATCTGTCAGCTCCCACTTTATTTGGCATAGGGATGATAACATTCTTCTTGAAATCAGGGGGTACCTCAACTGTCTCATAAATCCTACACACCAAGTGAAATAACCTGATCAGACCTTCATCTCCTATGCAGCGTAGCAACTCAATCGGTATATCATATATGCCTGGTGCTTTGTTCCTGCTTAAGTCCTCCAATGCTCTGTCAAATTCTGATCTCAATATTAAATCTCCCTTTGCATCCTCATCAATTTTACTCCTCCCTTTCCATTACATGATTCTCAATCTCCTTTCCCTTACACAAACACTCAATGTAAGCTTTCCATCTCTCAACCTTTTCATACCTATCTGTTAGAGGCTTTCCATTTGTGTCCTTAATATTACAGCACTTAGTCTTCTTTTCCCCAAAAGTATTCTTAATCCTCCGATAAGTTGTGTCTAATTTTCCTAATTTCAGACAATTTTCTATAACTGCACATTTCTCTTTCAACCATTCTTCTTTCGCTTCCTTGCACTTCTTGTTAACCTCATTTCTCAGATGTCTGTATTCTGCTTTCCCCTTTTCATCTCTTAGATTCTTGTGTTTCCGCCTTTCATCCATCAATTCTAGTATATCTTGAGTGATCCACGGTTTTCTACCTATTCTTTCTTTCCTACCAATGTTTTCTTCTGCGGATTTTGTTATTTCATTATTAAAAGTGCTCATTCGTCTGCAATTGAAGTTTGTTTAGGGTTTTTCATTAGTCCTTCCTCTATACTCTTCTTGAATTTTTCGTTTACATCCTTCACTTTCAGTCTGTCTATTGCCCAACTTTTTGGCTTTTGACTTTTCTTCAGTTTCTTCAACTTTAATCTGCATTTCATAACAACCAGATTGTGATCAGAGTTTATGTCAGCACCAGGATATGTTTTACAATCCAAAATCTGGTTTCGAAACCTCTGCTTGACCATAATGAAGTCGATTTGGTAACGCCCTGAATCTCCTGGTCTCATCCATGTGTATATTCTTCTATTGTGGTTATTGAATAAGGTGTTAGCTATGCCCAACTCATGCTCTGTGCAGAATTCCATCAGCCTGCTTCCTCGATCATTCCTTTCACCTAATCCGAAATTTACTACTATCTTCCCTTCTCTCCCTTTTCCTACCACAGCATTCCAATCTCCTATTACTATAACATTTTCATCACCCTTGATATACCTCAGAATTTCATCTATTTCTTCATAGACCTTTTCAACATCTCCATCATCAGCTTGACTGGTAGGCATATAGACTTGTACCACTGTGGTGCAGGTAGGTTTAGTATTGATTTTTGCTACAATAATACGTTCACTTTATTGCTCATAATATTCCACCCGCTGTCCAAGTTTCCTACTGAATATGAGACCAACCCGTGCTTGACCATTGTTTGTTTTAGTGCTAATGACCCTATAGTCACCTGACCAAAAGTCCTGTTCTTCCTACCAGCGCATTTCACTAATCCCAACCAAATCCAACCTTAACCTATCCATTTCCCTTTCTAAGTTTTCTAACCTTCCACTTCCTAGCAGACTTCCAACATTCCACGTTCCGATCCGTAGAATGTCAGATTTCCTCTTTGTCACTTCTGTGATGTTAACCCCCTCTCGAGTAGTCCCCACCCGGAGATCCGAACGGGGGACTAGTTTACCTCCGGATTGGAATTTTACAAGGGAGGAGGCCATCTTCGCATATAATTATGCATAGAGAGGTGCATATCCTCGGGAATAGCATTACGGCTGTAGTTTCCCGTTGCTTTCATGTAATTTATTTCAGGTTATATTTTCACATATCCCAGTAATTGGAATTAATTGGTGTTGACCGACTGAAAGTTATAATATCTCCCCCCAGGGGCTCACATCTAGTGGGACGTGGGTTGGCAAACACGCGACCTCAGCTGAGTCCGGCATTGCTTCCACTCACTTGTGCCGGGCTCCTCTCCGTCTCCTTTCCTGTCGACCTCTCTTGGTCAACTGTTGTTCTTTTCCGACCCCGACGATATTAGGGTATCCGAGGCCTAGGGAGTCTTTCACTTTCCTGCCTTAATTGGCCCTTGTCTCATCTTTCCTGATACCCTCATTCTTCGAGGAGTCAACCTTCTTTTTCTTTTTATGTTATCTCCTGCCTTCTGCACAAGGCCCTAAAGGAGGCAGGGTGTATGTATCCCTACCATTTCTGGTGCACCCTGGATATTGCTTCACCCTCAGGGGCTCACGGCTGGTGAGTTCGGGAGTTGGCGATCTCGACGGATTCCTGAGATGGGTTCCGTTTTGTCCCCTTTTTCCTCTGACCTTGGGGTTGGCCCTCTTCTCTTTCCCTTTCCTATCTGCCTTTCATGGCTCTCCTTCCTTCCAAGTCCCTCAATCCCCATTCTTCGAGGGTTGATGGCATTTATTTTCTTCCTGTCATTTATTTGCCTTATTCTTTATTTGTTTACCATTCCTTCTTCTAGTATGTAAGACTGTAGTTAGTATTAGTTATAGATTTCATTCTCATCTCATCTTTCACTCTCACCCAAACCATTAGGGGTCGATAACCTAGATGTTAGGCCCCTTAAAACAACAATTATCTTCATCAACATCATCATCATCGGTTATAATATCAATAATAATCAATCGTGGTCACGATGTTCTGTCTTTCTCTCTGAAGAACGCCTGGTATATTTCCACTTCCCACAATAAGCCGAAGACACGTAATACGGCCACCTTGAGATGGACGATCCTATCAGATCTCCACACCTGCCTTGCTTCCTACGCGCCGAACAACCGGGGCTTTGACATCTAAAGCAAAACAAAACAAAACAGCTTGCCAGAGTTCGCTCTATTCACAGATATCACAACACCAATATTTCTGAGAATCACTCCAGTATGTCTACCACTTATTAATCGTTGCTTCTATGCCCAATATCGCGGGTCAAACCCGGCTGAAGCTGTCGGATTTTTTAAGAGCGTTAAAATCCCTCAGTATGCCTTCCTTCGGAGGGGAAATGAAGCCGGCGGTCCCATGTCATAGATTTATGGCATGTTAATGAACCTTTCACTAATTACACCTGTGTGAAGCTAAATTATACGTTAAAATTTGAACAACGCTCTTAGGTTCCAACGTTCGTCGCCAGGAGCCAACTGCGGTGGCGTCTAGTAACCAAGGTCTGAACAAGTAGTCGTTGACGGTGGCGTTTGGCAGCAAAAATAGGAACTACTTGAAAATTCAATGTTCTAACACACACTAATACAGCCATCACAATTAACACCGGTTATCAAACAGATTCTACACACACCCAAAGTACACGGGGCTACATGACCACGTTGTCGCAGCCCCTAAACTGAGGAACCAACCAACCGATGTAATTCTATGTATATATAATTACCCCTGGCACTACAGCCCGTGAAGGGCCTAGGCCTACCAAGCGACCGCTGCCCAGCCATTTGGCCTGCAGATATTGGGGTGATGCGTGATCAGCGCATCGGGTCCTCTCGGCCGTTTATCTTGGTTTTCGTGATTGGGGCGCTGCCTCACTGTCAGACAGCTACTCAATTGTCCTCACGAGGCTGAGTGCACCCCGTTCCACCCCTCACGTCAGTTTCTAAAATCCCTGACGGAGCCGGGATGATTTTTACGGCCAGATACCAACCTCTTGAGAGGAGTTAATAAGATGGTAGGTTCCTCAGTTTAGGGACTGCGACAACGTGGTCATGTAGCCCCGTGTACTTTGGGTGTGTGTAGAATCTGTTTGATAACCGGTGTTAATTGTGATGGCTGTATTAGTGTGTGCTATCTGTAATTCAGGTAAGGATTCCAGACGATCAATTTCAAGAAGTTCCTACTTTTGCTACGAAATGCTGCCGTAACCGGCTCCTGGCGGTGAACGTTGGAACTTATTAGAGCGTAAATGAAATCTAACCTACAAATTTAGCTTCAAACAAGTGTAGCTAGTGGAAGGTTCTTTTACATGCAATAAATATGACACGAGCCCACCGACTTTACTTCCCCTCCAAAGGAAGGCATACTGAGGAAATTTTAACGCTCTTAAAAATCCCACGACTTCGATCTGGTTTGAACCCGTGATCTTGAGCATAGAGGAGTTAATGAGAGATGATGATGATCGTGTGTCCTCCGGAGAGGCCGAGTACGTCATTACGGCGCTTCGCAATGAGGATGAAGTGATGGTGAAGACGTCACATATACCCAGTCCCCGAGCTACGGGAATTAACCCCAGGAGATTAAAATCCCTGATGGTTCGGCCGGGAATAGAACCCCGGGCACTTCGTGCCAAAGCCTAGTGCGCTAACCATTTAACCACGGAGCCGGACAATGAGAGATGAAATGAATGGAGATGAATGGCACTTGGCAAGTTAAATTTCAAGTAGTTCCAACATTGGCTACCAAAGGCCACTGTCACTGGCACTGTCACCCAACGGCGAACGGTGCAACTTGATAGAGCGTTTCTTACCATATTACCTAAAAATGTACCTATACACTACCAATTGTAGTGGTAGGTTCTTTTTCATGCTATAAATCTAGCCTATGACACGGGACCGCCGGCTTTACTTCCCCTCCGAAGGAAGGCCTACTCAAGGATTTTAACACTCTTTAAAATCCGAGGACTTCGGCCGGGTTTGAACCCGTGATCTTTGGCATAGCAGTTCAGCATGCTATTGACTACACCACCGAAGCCGCCCTGAGAATCACTACACTGACGGGAATTGATTGACTTGTCGTTTCAATAGAAAACTTTGGGTATCGTGGTCATCAGCTCCTTGCAGTAGTATAGATAACTTTGAAGCCATTTTTCAGTGTTCCCTTATTAATAATTAATCTATACTAATATAATAAAGCTGAAGAGTTTGTGTGTTTGTTTGTGTGTTTAAACGCGCTAATCTCTGGAACTACCAGTGGGATTCGAAAAAATCTTTTTGTATATGATAGCCAGATTCAAGAGGAATAGTTTAGTCTATGCACCATTAGGCTACAACTCTCAGGTAACATTAAAGAGTGATTTTTGTTCAGTACGTCGGAAGAACAAGCCCTCCAGAACGGCTTCAATAATACCTAGGTCTATTGTTGCCTGGCAATGCGGGCTGCATCACGTCGCCCCTACCAGTATTCTGGTGCAGAATTGCGAGCTGCTTATAAATTGCAGTCACGGGGAGTAATTAGTGCAAAAAGATTTCTTAGGCCCCTTAAAACAGTTATCATCATGACAATAGTATGACTCTGTATAAGGGCGATGGTGTTGGTGCAGTATACTGAGGTTATCAGCTGCAATAAGCGTTGGTGCTTTCAAATTTACTTTCATTTATTCCGATCCTTATCCTTAAGCGCTCCAGTTCTGTAAAACAAATAAATCCACCGCGCGAAGCCAGGCACTACTGGTAATATTGTATATATTTGGATTACAACAGAGGGAGAAAACCAAGAGATGATATTATGTTTCGCTCGTCAAGCGATCATCATCAGATCGAAATCTATACAAGACAAAATACAGTAGCTCTACAAAACACTACCAAACCTACAATGACACCGTCTGTAGTCCAAAACAAATCTATACAGGATGCTTCTAAATCCCCATTACATATGTGCATTAATCTGACGTAGAATAATGGCTGCAGTATTTATGTAACTTGAGAAAGAATGCATTGGTTGAAAACATTTTATGTTCGATGATGTCGAAATGTAAACATTATAAGTCAGAAAACTGTATCATAATGATGGTGATTATAGTACTGCTTTTCATTATAAGACAGTTTCTCCAGCCAATCAGAGTTCATTCATTGACCAATTAGGTAAGGATACCTTCGCGCATGCGCTCAAAATCCAACATGTCGGACATGAATTACATGATTTGAAAGTTCAAATTGGATATCGGATCAACCATTGTAGTTACAATCCCAAACACAAAGACAAAATCAGCACGAACCTTTACGGTAACAAGAAAATACTATGACATATGCAAGAAATTTATGAATCTACGTCCAGAAGTTAGCAACACAGCATCCTTCTATATAAATTACTGGCATGGAAAGTGCACCGTCCATATGTTCGCGTAAATAAACTGGCGAATATGAGACAAGAAATAGCACTGTACCTTAATATCCCCAACTCCAATTTCTACACAGCGCATTGCTTTCAAACGACTTCGGTGACAATATTAGTGAATGCTAGAACTGGACGGCACTAGTCATCATGCAGGCTGTAAACAATAGCATTGCCAAGCAAAGTAAATGGTCTCTGCTTTCGAAGTGCTTTGACCCACGTATGCGCTCTGTTCAGTCAGCAAAGACAGCGCGTCCTGTTCACTAACTGAAGTAACTGAATCCCACAGATATTTATGAATATTTATGTTAAAACATATAATAAAGTTATAATTATCGTCGAACATAAACAGTCGTATGCAACTCGCCTATAATGGTAATTAAGACACTCGTATGGAAATTATAAAACTCGCATACGGTCGTTTTATAAACATACTCGTGTCTTAATTATTGCCATTATAGGCTCGTTACATAATGCACTATTAAATTTAACAAAGAAAAATTTAAAAATAAAATGTTTGAAGCATTAAATTCATAATTCTAATTTGAATTGCAAGCCTAAAAATCATCTTCAATTGTATTAAGTTTCCACCATTTAACTTCAACAGTTAGGTCATAAATGTACCTTTTGCTGGAGTATTTTGTTTAAAAAAAAAGTAATGTTGGTATCAGTGAATGATAATGCTATTTCAGTAACTTATCTATTTTATGTTACAAAGTAAATGTTGATAAATTTTCATTACATTGATTCAGGAGTTTGTGTTTGGAGCATATTAAGAAACTGAACGGTTTTCTTCAACTATTCAGCAAGCGTCACCTTAACCCGTTGTAGTTTAGTGTTCTGTATATTAACCACCTGCTATATTGCCAAAGATACTGATGGTTCAATCTTTCAGCGATATGCCGAAGAAATTTCTTTTGGAAGTGTTAATATTTCAGAAAACCTAATAATATGCTTTTATCTTCTTGACTTAAGATGCTTGATGAAATGTAATTCCTTTAACAAAAACAATTAAAATTAAAGGTTGAAAACAATTAAAATTGAAAATAAACATGCTTGTAAAAATTAAATTAATTATCTTATAAAATTATATAAAGCCTCCGTGGCTTAGGCGGCAGCACGCCGGCCTCTCACCACAGGGTCCGTGGTTCAAATCCCGGTCACTCCATGTGAGATCTGTGCTGGACAAAACGGAGGCAGACAGGTTTTTCTCCGGGTACTCCGGTTTTCCCTGTCAAAATTTAATTCCAGCAACACTCTCCACTATCATTTCATTTCATCTGTCATTCATTTAATCATTGCCCCAGAGGAGTGCGTCAGGCACAGTTCATATCCTCGCTGCTAGATGGGGGCTACATTCATTCCATTCCGGACCCGGTCGGAGACTGGAAGCAGGCTGTGAATTTTCATTTTTTCATCTTATAAAATTACATAAATGAAAAGATTCAGCAATGGGGATTGAAGATAAATGTGGAGAAGAGTAAAACAGTGGTGATGAGTAGAGATAAGAAAGAAGTAAAAGAGTAATCAAAGTAGAAGATAAGGAATTGGAAGTGGTGAAACACTTCAAATACTTGGGAAGTGAACCGACTGAAGATGGAAGACTAGATTTGGAAATTAGCAGAAGAATACAACTCGGGAGTGCTTTCTACCAACAGGTACGGAACAAGGATATACCAATTAAGGCTAAAGAAGTTATGTACAAAGCATATTATGTTCCTATAATGACATATGCAGCAGAAACTTGGACAATGACTAAGAGGGATGAGAGCAGAGTACAAGCAGCTGAGATGAGATTCCGGAGAAGTATGGTCCAGAAAACGAGGAGGGACAGAGTGAGAAATGAAGATCGAAAGAACTGGGAGTACAGAAACTAAATGACAAACCGGAGCAAAACAGATCGAGATGGTTTGGACATGTCAAACGGATGAATGAAGTAAGGCTACCAAGACAAGCACTGGAACGACGGATGACGGGAAGAGAGGACGAGGAAGACCAAGATTGCGTTGGATGGACTCGGTGGAGAATAGTATTAGAAAACGGAACCTGGATTGGAACACTGTGTCGGAAGAGGAATGATGAACGACAGAACAAAGTGGAAAGGAACCTTATTTTCCCCCACCCAGTTCAACTGGAAAAGGGGAAATGATGATGATGATGATCTTATAAAATTACAATTAAACATAAATAAGCATACAAAATTAAAATTATAACAAGAAGTTCCGTGACGAACTAAAAAGCCTACTTTTCTTAAAATTTAAGATTCATGCCAATGATTTATCTATATGGATCTATCTAGAATAATGACGAAATTAAGTTGGTAATATCGAAATTTCTAATTAGTTTGAAATATACCTGGTATAATGAAGCCTAATAGAGCACTAAAAGTTGGCAGCCCTGTTGACAGAATCTATTCTTAGTTCCATCTCTTAAGATAAAGAATACAAAATTTGGTTGACGTCCAATGGATAGCATGGACGTTACATGCTGTTAAACATTGGATCTAACAGCGCGCGTAAAATCATGTTGGCAACAATGACATACATGTATTGGTCAGAAATAATCTGAAATAATATGATCTATTGTTGTGTCAATTTTGAATGAAATCCATTAGTTAGTGTAGAAGTTACATGCATTTTAAAATTGGACCTATCAGCAGGCTTAGAATCATGCTGGCAGCACTGGCGTAGGCCTACATTAGTTACTCAAAATTAATCTAGAATGCCAGGTACTATACGTGTGCAAGGTTTAGAGCTATTGGCTTGCATACTTTCTGATATATTCATATTAGGGTAACAAAAATTGAGACCGTATTTATTAAGAGTTGGCAGCCCTGATTGCTCTTAAGAATAGTTATAGTCATATCTGTTATGTCACACATAGCACATACGAAATTTGGATGAAATCCAACTGATAGTATCGACGTTAAATGTATTAAAAATTGGTCCTATCAGGAGGCTTAGAATCATGTTGGTAGAACTGACTTATATAAACTACTCCAAATTAATCTAAAATGTCAGGTACTATACGTGTGCATAGTTTAAAGCTGTCGGCTTGCATACTTTCTGTTACATTGGTATTTGGATAAAAAAGAGAGAAAGAGAGCAATTATCATCAGTTGGCAGCCCTGGTGGCTCTTAAGAATACGCTCTGTCATATCTGTTTATGTAGACATATTTCATACAAAATTTGGTTGAAATCCAATTGTTAGTGTCGAAGTTATATGCATTTAAAAATGGACTAATCAGAAGTCTTAAAATTATTTTGGCAACATTGTCATGTATGTCCTCCTGGAAATTAATCTGAAATAGTATTACCTACATGTGTGCCAATTTTGGAATAGCTTCTATGCATACTTTCCAAGATATCCAATATGGAGCTCAAATTTCTAGTGCGTTTTTTCAGCAGTTGGTAGCACTGATATAATTTTCAAATATGGGCTTGAGATATTCCGATATACATCTTTACTCATACTAAATTTGGTTTCGATCGCTGCAGGCGTTTAGGAGTTGATAGGGGGGGGGGGGGGCATACATACAGACATACAGACTTTCCGAAGGACAGACAGACCCACAATTTCCCGGATTGATCTCATAAGTCTACTTTTTCCTCATTTTTAGCCTATTTTCAATTTTGAAAAAATGGCTTATGAGATCACCTTTTGTCCGTGTGTGCGTGTGTGTGTGTGTGATTCGTGTGTGTGTCCCCCCCTAATAAAATCTAAATGGCTGGAGAGATTTCAATGAAACTCGGTAAGTTCATATCTCTATTCCGGGCGACCCCGACCGTGCCCTTCAAATCTTGTTACGTCTCACCAATCCAACATGGCGGCTGTGCGAATTATTTCACCAGCATTCAATATCTCCGAAACTATTACCGATATCACCCTGGAATCTTGTATGGTGATAAAGGGAACTACTAGAAATTCACATATGTGACCTTTGAAAACCTGGTAACTATAAAACCAACATGGCGGCCAAGCGAATTTGCGACTTTTAAATGGACGTTTCTCGCGATTTAACCAACCAAACACAATGAAACTTGGCACAAAATATGTTTATATATATTGTAATGCACCGACATCTAACTTCGTTCAATTGTTTACATAACCTCAAAATGGCGGCTGTGCGAAATATTTCACAGGCATTCAATATCTCCGAAACTATTTATGATATCAACCTGACATTTTGTACGGTGACTAAGAGCACTTGCTACAAGTTTATTTATGTAACTTTCAGAAACCTGTAAAATACGAAACGAGCATGGCGGCCAAGCGAAGTAGAAACATTCTAATACATTTTTCTCGTGATTTGATCATATGAGCGCATTGAAATGTGGTACAGTAAATGATTATACATATTGTCATTCACTGGCATCTAATTTAGTTCAATTATTTACATAAACTGAAGATGGCGGCTGTGCGAAATTTTAAAATTAAGGTTTTATTCTTGTGTCGTAATCATGCGATCGAAGTGAAAGTTTGAATAATGAAGCTACGCAATAATTTTCCTTTAATGATACATAACGTTATGGCCTATACATATAACAGTCCAAAATGGCGAGCATCCGAAATATTTTGACGGTTCTCGATATCTAAGAATCTTTTCCAGCAATCAAACTGATTATTTTTATGTTCATAGTGGCTATGAACATAACTTAACTTATATGAATTTCAGTAACTTGGTGAGCACTAATCCAACATGGCGGCGACGCAAAGTAAAAATATTTAAATGGACGTTTCTCGCGATTTAACCATCTGATTGCAGTGTAACTTTGCACGTTAATGCTTATACAAATGTTAATCCACTGGTATCTAATTTATTTCAATTGTTTTCATAACCACAAGATGGTAGCTGTGCGAAATTTTAAAATCTCGTTTTTACTTCCTGTGTCCTAATCATGCGATTGAAGTCTGAAAACCACACGTACACAATAATCTTCATGTAATAGTGCATAAATAAAAATCCAACCGGGCTACCATCTGCAATATTTAGTCGGTTCTCAGTATCTACGAATCTAACAGAGCAATCAAACTGAAATTTTGTATGTTGATAGAGGCAATTAATATTAGTAGGATATATGAAAATAGGCTGTATAGTTCTTCACGGAACTACTTGTTGTAAACTGTGAAAAGTAGGCTAAAAAATCATATGTACTGTAATTGTATATTTTTCTCAATTAATTGTTAGTAATAATATACAGCCTACTTTTCATGCCAATGATTATTCTACAGAATATGAACCTATCTAGAATAATGACGAAATTATGTTGGTAATATCGAAATATCTAATTAGTTCAAAATATACCTGGTATAATGTAGCCTAATAGAGCACTACAGTTGCCAGCCCTGGTGACTGAATATATTCTTAGTTCCATCTCTTAAGGTACAGAATACAAAATTTGGTTGAAGTCCAATGGACGTTACATGCAGTTAGACACTGGATCTATCAGCACGCGTAAAAGCATGTTGCCAACAATACCATGCGTGTGCTGGTCAGAAATAATCTGAATTATTATTATATCTTGTTGTGCCAATTTTGG